>VZTZ01027337.1:413947-543377 GCA_013400955.1 Drymodes brunneopygia
CACCTCCCGCTTATAAACCCCCGAGAGGCCGCAACGAGGCTTTCAAAATGCCCGACGGTGCCCTTTTCCCCTTTTTAATGCTTTCTTCCCCAAAATAAAAAACCTAAAGCTACTGCAGCGGAATGGCAGGAAGGGCTCTTTCACGCCGCGCTGGCTCAAGGGCTGTTCCTGGCTATCTCCTTCGGGGTTTTGACAGTCAAGAGGAATGACTCACTGGCGTGCAGGACTGGGTTGGTGCCAAGCGCCATAGGATGTACCATGCTTTAAAACGACTCCTTGCAGGGCTTATTAAGCAGCGTCAAAATTGTGCAACTTTTTTGGCTCGGTTTTGAGGTCCGAAAAAATCATAATTGGTGGCATGTGCCACGCTTACACCTTCATCGTGGTAAACTTATTTTAGGGCAATTTACTGGAGAAATAAGAGTGGTGAAGGAAATGGCTTCTGCCCCCAACGTGTGTGTTGAGAAGGAATTGTTATTTTGGCAGCTCTTAATGAAGAGACTATAAATACGTGTTTATATGTAGCTTCTGAAATCGTGGTTATTTTGAAGTTGGTAAGGTTCTTGCTACAAAAAAAAAAAGCAAAATAAACAAGCAAAAAAATCCAAACTAAAAAAAAAACCACCAAAAAAGAAGCAGTTGAGATTTTCACATGCAGATTGCCATGACCTAACAGGGTGGAAAAATGTGGCCAACTCATTTCCAATAAAAACCTTCTGGTTCTTCATTTGGTTTGGGTTTTTTTAACTTTGTAAATTGGATGAGGAAGAGAAGTGGGTCCCTGTCCCTGGATTTGAGAACACAGGGCCAAACCCAACCCAAATCAGTGGACAAAAATCTGGCACTCACCAGGCTTCATCTTGAGGCAAGATACTGCTCCAAATGTGTTTTCATGGAGGGCTCAGTGCAGAGGTGAGTGTTGGTGTAAAACACCAAGCACTTGGCTCTGGTGGTTAGCTGGGGGGATTTCTTCCCTAATTGTAGGCTGCAGTTTGTTTTGGAGTGAATTCTTCCACGTGCTGCTGCGCTGCCATGCTGACAGAGGCTTCAGCTAATGGTTTTCATGTGTGTGGAAGCTCTTGGGTCATGCCACCTCTCCTGGGGTCACCTGTCAAGCCAGCAGCACTGTGGTCCCTTGGAGGTGGGGGGTGCTAGTGACCACAGGGAACTGGTACCCAACCCATTCCCAGGCCACGGTAGCTTTTTTGGGGTCTGGATGTGTTGACATTCAGGGTCAGTGATGCCTCCTGCTCCTTACCTCAGTGCACATCCCAAGAGGCTCTTCTGGAGGCCGTGGTTGGGTTTGCCAGAGTTTAGGGCAGGCATTGGCTTTGTAGGGCATGGCCAGGTGTCTTAGGTAAGCCATGGTTTCCTTTGTAAGCTCCTCGCTTCCAGCCTTGCATTGATTGATAGCGTTGCTGAAGTCGGTGACTCATGGGTTGTTTTTTCATTTCAGTGGTGGGTGAAGTGATTTGATTTTTTTTTTCTCCAATATATATGGTGTTAAAAGAAATAAGGACAGGCTCTCCTGATAAGTTTTCTCAAGCTGTCAGAACAATGGTAGTATAGCGTGCTATTTGCCCTAGATATCTGGCTTTAATTTGCATAGTTGTTCTTGTTTCACTGAGTGCACTGTGAGCAAATGTTAACAGCCAGGTAACAAAAAAAAGGACCACTGTCAGGATGCCTTTTAAAATAATCCTCTTAAAAGTAAATAACAAGGGTTCCGCCCCCCTTTTCTTTTTTGGCTTTCAATTTTTTAGTAGTTTCTTGAGAACACCTCAATTAGACTTTGAGTTTTGAGGTAATTTGTAAAACCGAGGAGGGAAACAAACAGGGCTTAGGATGCTGGAAACTCATCGGTCCCTTCAGAACTGCACCATTTCGGATCGATACTTAGAGGTCAATTTGTCATTGCCAAGCGGGCGCCTCTTTCTGCATCCCAGCCTTGATTTCTGCTTCCCTCCTTCCCCCTCGCTCAGCCCGTGCTGCCTCGCACGTTGCAGGGTGGGGGGAGAACGGGGATGCCAGGTAATAAATCAGAGGCTCGAAGCTGCGGTGCTGGGCGTCAGCGGTGTGGGGATTTTGGGCAGCGCTGCCTGCACCCAGCAGAGGGGCGGCTGTGGGGGACGCTCTCCGGAACCATCCCGGATGGGCTGCCCTGGCTTCTCCGCCTGTGAGGAGGAGAATGGAGCTGAATCCTTGAAGTGATTCGGTTATGCCCGGAGGCTGCCGCCTGCTCGTTCCGATGCATGGTTCCAAGAAAGTCGCAGGAAGTAATTAAATGGAAAAGGTCAGAGAACGAGGAAGTGCTGGTCCGCAGCCTTTCGCTGCTTGGGATGGAGCCGCGATGCCCTGGCCGAGCTGTGGCCCGGGAGTGTCCCCGCCGCTCCGATGCACGCCTGATTTCTTCCAGCGTGCTGGGAACGCTCCTGCCAAGTGTTTGCAAGTGGGACTGGTCCCCCGGAGGTTTTTAACTAGATGGGTTAAGTGGCATATGTGTGGGGTTGCTGCAATGGTGTCCAGGACAGCAAAATGTGGCATGAGATCACACCGATGTATTTTTTCCAGTCTAAGGAAAGAAAATTGGACTTAACCCTGTCTTGCGGGTTCTTTTGCAGGTCCTAAAATCTCACTTCCCTCCACCACTGAGCAGACACCACCAATGTTTGTTCTGAATACTGAGTCCATCAATATTGCAGTTTGCCCTTTGGGCAAAAAAATTATTTCCCCCCCCTTCATTTTCACTACATTTTTGCCCCGTTTTGATGATCTTCCTGTAGATATCAAAGGCAGCTCATTCAGCTAAATTATTTCACTGCAAGTTTCATCCAGGGAGGAAGGCATGGTACACACTGTGTGTTATGACATTATCACTCGCAAATAGGACAGGAAATGAAGGATTGCCAAAATATAACTGTTTATTTCTTGGCCTGAAAACATGCCTGTTTAAAATATGACATGTAAGTAGCTGCTTTGTTCGGTCGCTGGGAGAAGTTGTTGTTTATAAGGGAATAATAGATCTGTCAGATGAAAAAGAGGGGGAAAGAAAGAAGGGATTTACTCTTTCTACTTGTGTTTTGGAAATGCCCTGAAAAGAAGTTGTAGGTGGAAGATGTATGGAGAGGGTGTTTGGTCAGACAACTGGAAGGGAAACCTATGGGAAGAGGGTTGCCACAAGCAGAGGGAAACTGGATTTTTAATTTCTCAGCACATTAGACCAGGCTATGGCCCCGTGCAGCCCGTGGATAACCCAGATTCAGCACTGAAAATGAGAAACCAAACCAACCTGCCTTTGGGGCAGAAGGTGAGGTTTTTTGGTGCAGCTCCCCTCCTTGAGGAGGGCGGTGGGACAGTGGTGGTGGGAGTGTGTTTGAGTGCGGCACAGATGCTGCACCAGCAATGGAATCATCTTTGACCTGGTTTTGCAGCCTGTTTTTTATCTCACTGAGGCACACCCTGGAGCGTGGGTTAAAAGGTAGGTTTTATCTACCTGTTTAATTAAATCCTGAGGCTGCAAACAAAAGTGCGTTGTGTGGCAGGGCTCGCTCCTAACATGGACTTGCTTTGCTGTTAGCTGGATTTAAACCACAAAATTGTTTCCTGTCGGCCACCAAATTGCAGAGAGATGATGGTAGTTGTCCTCCTTCTTCTGGACCAGGCTGGTAAATAGGAGCTCAGGAATGAGACACAACTTGACTATTGGTTTCAGTCCTTCCTTTTTCTTTCTTACACGCTCTGGCATGCTTGAGGAGTTGATAAATTCAGTTTCCTTCCCTCCAGCAGAGTGGATATGGGAACTGCTCCCTACAACAAATTAATTGGAAAATGTGGCTTTTTAATTTTTTCTTTTATTTTCCCCCTTTTTAACAGCACAAGGTGATCTTTCTTGCAAGAGCTGTGCAGGGGTGGTGAGGGCACAGAGATCAGTGAAACTAAAAGTACATTTCTGGAGACTGTGTTTTTGATATATGCCCTGTTTGCTAAGTGGAGCATTTGATTTTTGGAGGACCTAGGCTTCGAAAGCAGTGTAAAATTTAAAGAAGAAGTAAAATAGAAAAGGTCAGTTGACTAAAAAAGGTGCAGATAGACTGTGGAGTTGATTGACAGGAGATGGGAGCTGTAGCAGATCCCCATTTCTGTAGACTACCAAAAGCAAGCAAGAAGCTGTTGTCACATAAATCCCAGCGCTGGGGAGAGAGATCTGTTCCAAGCCTGACAGCAAGCAGAGCAGGGCAACATCTCCCAGCATCTTGCTTGCACTGTCCATTTCTTTGCACTTTGGCCATGGGTACACGCAGCTGGTGGTTTCTAATGATGACTTTTTTTTTTCTTTTTTTTTTGTTTCTTTTCTTACTATTGGTTTTCTGCCAAGATCTTCTGAGTTTTCCTTCCTTCCCATTTCTCCACCCACGTCCACCCCCTTTCCTTGTCAAATTTCCTTTAATCATTTATTTTTCTGGTGCTTGCTCAGTACTGTAAACCTGACCCTCTCAAGCTGCAGAGAAATGCAGCTGGGCTGTGCTGCCTGCCTTCACTTTGCATCTGACCCTCACCTTGGGTTTTGCATCAGGCCTTGGGAGCAAAGGCTGGGTTTGACCATGTGGTTTCTCAGGATTTGGTTCCTTGCAAGGCAGAGATAACCATCTGCTGGGCCCCCACTGCTGGATGAGTGGAGAGCAGGGGGCTGCAGGATGGAGCTGGCATGAGGGGCAAGCCCTGCTGATGCAAGAATAGCAAAGCAATGCTTCTTCTTCTGCCCACCAGCACAGTCCTTTTGGGAGGTTTATCACCATTAGTCTTGGTGCCTGCAAATGCTCCCAACCTCTTTTTTCTGCTGCAGCTTGATGTCAGACAGATGTTGCGTGGGCAGGTGGACATCATCTCAAAGTCCAGGAGGATGTCTTCGCATCATCTCATTCTCTGTCTCCATTTCCTTTTCCCCACACTCTTGAGGGTATTCTTTTGCTTCTTGTCTACTTTATTTCTATTCCTTCATGTGTCATGCCTGTCTAGAAGCAGGACTTCTACAACTCGTGCCACAGCCAAACCCTTGTGGCAGTATTTTGTCCTCACATCAGGGGAAGATGATCCCTATAGCATGCACCCAATGTAGCCAGTGCAGTAAAACAGTCTACCCCATGCAGTAGGAGTAGATGCTTCACCTTAAAGTTAGGTGTTTTATCCAAAGCACTATTACAAAGTCTGCTTTCAAGGTTGTTGGAGACCTTCCTGCCAACAGTCAGCAGGTTCTACCTGTTGCAGTAGGTCTAAAGTGAGATTTAACCCAAATTACTGTTTTTGTCTCTAGCCTGCTTGTTCTTACAGTCTTTGAATAACTTTATTTTTTGACTTTCTTTGCTTGCAACTTGCACTTCAAGGACTGTGTTCGTGGGGTTTGTTATGTTCCCTCCCTCCTTTTGTTCTCAACTCCTACGTGTAATCAGAGGAGAGATCTTGAGTCTATCAGCTGAGTATTGCTGATGGCTATTCCAGCTAGGAAGGAAACTTCTTACTGGCTGGTGTGGGGAGGAGGGTTTATGGGACTTTCTAACAACAGAAGTTGATTTCCCCATCTGCGGTGTTTTCAGAAGTGGGAGTGCAGAGTTGCCCAAGGTGCTTGGACTTTGACAGCAGTGCCTGACAAGGAGAAAAGCATTTCATGACCTGAAGACTGCAGTGGTGATGGAGCTTGTTCCTTGCTAGCTAGAGCTTTTTGTCTAGGTACTACAGAAATGAGGCAAAATGCAAGCCAGAAGTAGTGTCTTCAGTGAACTACTCAAAGAATAAATGGGCTTTCAAAAGTAACATTAGGACTCGCTACCTGTGTTTCTCTCTCCCTAGGAGCAAAGTGTTTGCTGTTGAGAGTAGCTGCTTCCCCCTCTTTTTTAATGGGAAGGTTGAGTTGGTCACTGTTCCACCTCTGCTGCTGCTCTTTGCCAGACTGGCGCTGATGGCGCTGGGAGATGTGTTGTAAAACCTGATAGCGTCTTTTGATCCTGTGAATGGAAAACACATCTCCTGGCTTGTAAGGACCTGTGCTGCCGTGCAAGGACAGGAACATGTTCTGCACATTGACTCAAGTCCCAAGGAGGTCTGGAAACACTTAGGTTGTTGGTTTTTTTAACTGCTTTATACATACATCCTGTTTGGATGGTCTCATTACTTCTTTTCTTGCTAGCTAAAAGTGGCCACTTCCCTCCTGTACATTAAAATGTAGAGCATTGCTTGCCTGTTTTGAGTAGTTGAGCGCAAGGTTAGTTTCCATTGCAATACTTGAAATACACTGAAGGCATCTGTACAGCAGTCAGAGTTTCAAAACACAGTGGGAAATCACAGAGCTTCTTCCCTAAACACTGGATCCTGTTTCAGCGCCACAGTTTGCCTGTCTGCTCCTTGCTGGTCCTCCCCTCACCTGCAGAAAGACAATATTTCTTAAATGATGTGGTTTTATAGGAATTAAGTCCATGTTTAGGATTAGTTGATGCCACTAGCAGCAATTAGAATCTGAGCTAAAGCACACCTGTGTAATTGGCTCTTTTGGTTTGAGTCTCTAGTCCATTTATGCTTTTTATTTATTAATTAAATCCCATACTGGTGGCGGAAAGCCTTTTTCTGGGGAACAGATATGAGGTGAAAGAAGGGTCTCCCACAGCCTTGTGTATATCTGGTTTTCTGCCTTTGAATGTTGGCAGCACTTCTTTTTCTCCAGCTGTGATGACTTCTAACTCATAGCACCTTGAGCAGGTCCCTGTTTAGAGGAGGATGCTGCCTAAAAAGATACCCATCATACTCACCCCCCTTGCTAAAAGCAGAGAGCTTAGCTTACCTCTGCTCACTGCATTTCTTCGCTGACATGTCCAAACACTCCCACCTGGGCTTCCAAGTGCTTGGAAGACATGCTGGCTGTTTACCTGGTTTTACGAGTGGAAAGGTATGCCCCGGAGCTGAGAGAAGGTTAACTAACTATGCTTCAAGTTGCAGCAGAGAGGGAAGTGTGTGCTTTGCCTCAAGTTGGGACAGAACGAGGCGAGGGGCGGGTGAATAGCGTGGATCATACCTTGGTAGCGATCAGCATTCTCGGTGGCTCATCAACACATCCATCTTTGTAAAACCTTGAGGGCTTTGAAGGGGGAAAGTATCCAGGTTCTAATACTGGAGAGCTATTTCTTTTGTTTTCCAGTGATCCAAGGGATGCCATAAAAGAGCTGCTGGAAGGC
Source organism: Drymodes brunneopygia (assembly GCA_013400955.1). NCBI lineage: Eukaryota > Metazoa > Chordata > Aves > Passeriformes > Petroicidae > Drymodes > Drymodes brunneopygia. The sequence goes on from VZTZ01027337.1 coordinate 421,168, forward strand.
ATCAGCAGAACTGGCGAGTACGGTCAGCTGCTGTTGCAGGGTTCTGGCTCTGGGGTTGTAGTTATTTACAAACTGTCCTGTTTTTAAAAACTTTGTAGAGATCTGAAAGTATTATGTGGGTCAATTTAAAGCATACTTGGAGGGTTTTAGATGTGTAGCTCAGTTTTTGTTCAATTACTTACTTTTGTTTTGTTTATTTGTGTTATTACTGTGACACTTGGATCTTTTCACCTCTCCATCATTTGTCTGTACTGTGTGGGTGAGAGTTTGAGGTCAGAAGTCCAGTGGTTCAGTGGGGTGATGAATGCCTAATTTTACCTTAGATGCCCCATGCAGTGGGTCTTGATGATGTTGTCAAACTAAGAAATTCACCTCCTCTGCTGGCAGATTGTCTGTGAAAGAGCTGCATGGGAGAGCATGTTTCTGAAGGTGGGGTCAGACCTAGACCTGCCTTCTCTAATTTTCTCCGCAATTTCAACAATGCAGCCACCTGATGTGATCACATTTCCTAAAAACCAAGGTGTCTGATTCCTTAGTGCTGATTTCTTTTTAAAGTTTTTATTTTCATTTTTGAAGTTGTATGAAAAGCCCTGCTTGCCTTGGTGGCAATGGAGGGCCAGGGTACACACACCCATTAGACCTCAGTGTAAATCTCTATTTCAGGAGCTTGTTATGCTCCGTGTATTTAAAGTGTGTGTGTTCATAAATTACAGAAAAGCCACTGATACTTCAGTGGTGTGCTTTTTTATTTTAAATACTGTTGAAATTACAGAAAAAACTTTATCACTAGAGTTTTATAATGCTGCCAACATAGTTCATCCTTGACTGAAACTTGGCATGGGAGGTGTTAAACTGGTTGCAGCCCATCTTAGCTTTACACATTGTTACTGTATGCCTGCGGTTTGGTGGCTCTAAAGGTAAAAAGGGTTAGGAAATGGTAGAGAGTTTTATAAAATAGTAATTCTCATACATGCATTGGTTGAATGACCTTGTGTTTTTAAAAAGGCACCTGGTGTTTAGTTGAACTAGAAGAAAAAGAGAGTGCAGAGCTTGTTTTCTGTGTTTAAAAGCAAGAATAAAAGGCTGCAGTACAATTAAGCCATTAGAGCTGCTTAAGAGAAAAATCTCCTTTTCTGTGCAAGTATTTGGCATTTTGGTGTAGTAATACTTCATGAGTGTATTGAATGGCTGGAAAATTACTAAGCAGTGCTGGAGATGAGCTTCTACTTGTTATCTGAAGGAAGTGAAATGCAGAGTTAACCAGATTGGTTAAAAACGATAAATAAAATGAAAAAATTACAGGAGTATTGATAGAAGAGGAGCAGGCTGGTGTGGAGGGGGAGCTGGAGGCGCATAGAGAGCACGATCTCACAAATGCAGTCAGGAAGTTCTAGAAATACCCTTTATAAACACTGCATCCTACAGGAAGAACCTTAAAGCCCAAATAAACCATTTCCCCTTGTGCCTATGTATACATAAACTCCACTGGTTTGGAAGATCTTATCAGGTCCGTGATGTGCCTTTTTACGGTAGTTCCTAAAACAAGTTATGATAAATATCAACCCTTTTTTTTCGCTGTTTGTCAGGTTTGTTTGTGCTTGCATCAGTTATTAGTCTGTATCTCCCTCACCCAGAAGTCCTAAACCTTCCCAAGTCAGTCTGTCAGGATAAGTGACCATTTTTGATTAATATCTATACAAACACAGAGTTGTGCAGAGTCAGGAGGAAGGTGAGGGATTTTTATATTTGACTTGATGTGTGCATAGGGGGAGGATGATCTTCCCCCACCTCAAAGTTGTGATTATAGGAATGTCATATGTGTAGAAATGGTTAGCAGAGAATAGATAAAGGGGAGACAGAAGTAGGCTTATTTTAATGCCTTGGATTGAACTCCAGATGAGTTTGTTGATCCTGGGATTGCCGTGGTCATCCTACATGATGCTGGGCTGGGCGATGTTAAACTACGTGTGCTTGCCTTACTGTGATGTTTTTACCCAACTTCTCTCCTGTGCTTGCATATTAAAAATCATCTTGCTTCTCTCCCAGACTTCTTACTGTGTCTTAGGAATAATCGTGTATCCAGAGGCCAGGATCTAGCCAGGGTCTCCCAGTTTTTGTGTGTGCAGATAGTGGCTGGCATGCCAGTGACCTCGGCTGTGCTGATCCTCCCCCGGTGAGCAGTTGAGGAGCCCTTTAAAATCACAGCCTATGAATGAAAAAAATGCCAGCTTAACGAAGTCTGCCACCAGCCATTCATTTGGCTTGGTTCTGCATGTGTGCCTTTAAACAAGAGTCCTAAAATAAATTTCCAGTGCATGCAGAAAAGTCCCCTCTTCATTCGAAATCCCCATAAGCAGCAAGAACTACTGTTCCCTAGAGTTAGTAGCCATGCCACATGGACTGTTTTAGAAATTGTGGTCCTGAAGTTCCATAAATTGAAACACAAAAAGCCCCCATCTGAGGCATTTTTATCTTGGTTTGGCTATGGAGCACTCAAATTCTGCAGTGCATAGTGCTTCTGTGTCTGTGTACTCTGTATTTTATAGTTCAGGAAGGCTCTAGGTGAACTGTAGACTGGGTTAATTTGTTGATAAAACTTGCTGTTCTATCCAAAAGTCATTAAATAATACATCTAGCAGCTTTGTTGCTGGTGGGGGTATTTTGGTGGATTTTTTTTCCTCCTTCCCCTTGCCCTAAGGAAGTGTGGGCTACCTTTATCAGAGTATTGGTGGAATAGCTTCCCCAACCTTTCATAAGGTCAAATAAAAAAATAAAACAGCCTTTCTTATGGGAAGGAAGGGATGGGGAAAGAAGGGTGTTTGTGTACACTTTCCCATTCATGTTTTAAAGACAAAATATATAAACTTCTGAAATCAGTGCCCCATATCTTGTGCCATTATAGGAGCTGAGAGTTGGAAGCTTAATTTGCTTTCTCAGCGCTGACTTAAACAAAACCAAAGGGGAGTAGCAGTGAGCAGGAGAGCACTTTGCTGCTCTGGGTTTACCTCTGTTGGCCAAATGCACTCCATGTTCTGCAGTGATTGAAGCAATAAAATCACAGAGTGTTTTAGGTAATGTTCTCTTTGGCTTATGAATGTAACTAAGGTTTCTATGTTGATTTGGGGTACGGTGATACAGAGAAAATAGTCCTTTGTTCCAGCACTTAAGTATTGAAATTTTAAAAGGCATACCTTTTGTGCAAATTTCATATAAAGAAAAATAAAGCAATTAAATACTGTTAGACTGTTTCCCTCTTTTGCTTGCTCTCTGCTGCAGGAATGGAAGGAATGATTTCTCACAAGACCATTTACCAGGTTTTGTGCATGAGTCTGGTACCCTCCTGAACATACTCAACTGCAAGAAGTGCTTGCCTGCACGTATTTTAAAAAGGAAAAAGTTGCTCTGACTTCTGTGCTTGGGGTACAAATGGTAGAGGTGGGACTCAAAGTGAGCATCCCTCGTTGGACACTCTTCAGATCACCATTTACCTTGGGTCACAAGTAGTGAGCCCTGGCTATACCTGCTCATGGTTTGGGTGCTTAAAGCAGCCAGGTGCTGCCTTTGTCCAGTATAAAGAAAGCCCTGCCCTGTAAGCAAGGGTTGGAAAACCCAGCTACTTTGCAGGAGGCATCTGGATCTGTTGTCTCTTACCAGTTGTCTGTGGAACAGTTAGAGACAATATATAACGTAAGCTATTTGTTGTGAATAATGCTGTAAAGAACTCACTCAATAATGGGCTCCAGGGATCTAGCTGAAAGCTGCTGCTGCTGGTTGCAGAAAACATGCCTGTGTTTAGAAGAGGTGGTTTTTTGAAATGGTCAACAGTAACTACTTCAGTTGAGAACCGAGCATCGAAGGCAGATCCTTCACATCCATCCTCTCTCATCTTTATATGAAAGTGTCTCTCCAAATCTTAGCATGCATTAAAAAATACTTGGTAAATAGCTGCTAATGTTACTTCTGACTGGATTTCTTTTACAGAGGATATTGAAGTAAACATCCCTGTGTGTAATGAGAGCAGCTGGGGAGAGGAGGCAAGAATGGAATGGCAGAGAAATTCATCTTAATTGGTGATGAGTCAGCAGAAAAAGTACTGGGGTTTTTTTGTACTGATTAATTTCTGCTCAGGGTTTTATTAACTGCCATGGTGTGAGTTTGGGCCAGTTGGGTCACCCTTTGCTACAGAGGGCACAAGGAGGTGGTGACTATTTTTTAGACCAGTAGAAGTGAATCTTCTTTGTGTCTGCACATGGGGTCTTCCAGTGCTAGACAGTGAGAGTATTCCTTGGCTTAACTTTGAGGGGTGCATTCTTTACCAGATACAGAGCACCTGGCAATTTCCTGCTAAGCTAAGCACCTGCTAAGCTTTATCATATCTTATGTTCTGGATTCTGCACTCTTAGGCTCCTTGTTTCCTTAGGTAGATGAAATAAATGTTGAACCCCTTTCCTCTACTGCCACATCTTACTTCTGTCAGCAAGAAACTTCTGCTGCTCCCTGAACTTCTGGGTAAAGCTGGTCCTCAGGACAGAAAAGGGGAACTCCTTGAGAGCCCTCTCCAGCATTGAAATGGCCCACATAAAAGCACGTTTGTACATTTTGTTACATGAAGGAATTCCTGGCCGTACCCAGCCCTAAGTAAATAGCCAGGGAGAGGCAGCTGAAGCATGACGGATGGCGCTGGCTGGAGGGCAGGGACGTGCAGCGTGGAAGTCCACGGCGCAAAGCAAACAGTGAAGGGAACCATACTGTGTTTTACAGAAATGGTGGTGTGTTAGGACAAAACTGTCCAGAGCCTAAACCTCTTCTCAAGATCTCATGCAGCAAGTATGGAAAATGCAGAAGAGTTTGTTGAATTTTTTTTTTTTCATAGGTAAATCTTCCTATTACGTCATGCATTTCAAGACATGTGAAAATGATAAGTATTTATCGATGAAAGATTTAACCCCTTTGGGGTGTTTTGCTGATTTAATGTTTAGCTTCAAATTCTGGACAGCAAAAAACTTTACAAGTTCATAATCTTTTTCTTGAAGAAAAAAAGCTGAGGATGTATTATATAAGGTCCAGGGAGGTCCTACCTGTAAATTGCCAGAATTGTCCTTAGGTTAGTAAGATGGTAGAAAACCAAGGAGGGTTTTCCTTGGATGTCTTCAATGGGATTGTCCTTGGTTGGGCACCTGTTTCAGGCATCTCTTGATGTATAATTCATAAAGAGGATTTAGAAACTCCCTTGACACCAAAGGGAAATCTTTGAAACCCAGGAAGAAACATATGACTGGTGAGATGGCAGGTGTGGCTTGTTGGAAGGTGCTATGTTACAGGGAACATGAATGAGTTTCTTCAGTTAACTGAATAAAGAAAAGTTGAAAGATTTGTGCTTGTTTACAGCTCACATGTGTTCTTGCTATTTTATATGCTAACTGATTCTGAAAACTAGACCTTAAATATGGGGGAAGAAATACCTAAAAGGCTAAAATCCAGTCCCTATATATTAATTTTATTTTGGAACATTTTAAATACAGGCACTTCTTTTGCTGCACTGTAGCTTTGTCATTCATGAGCTAATAAAGAAGTTCGTATACTAACCTCTTCTATGCTTAAAAAAGATACTTGCTTCTGTATGTGATAACTTCCCCTCTGCAGGATAAGCCTTAGTTTTGTCGAGAGTGCCTTGTTGGCATCTCCAAGGCTTGTGCAGGCTGTCTCCCCACGTTGCATAGCACAGCACTCTTGCCTTGTGTTGTCCATGGTTGTGCCTCTAGTTTTGTGAACACTTTGACATTCAGCGCTCCGCTGCTTTATGGGTCATGCATATGCTAGTCAGTTCATGTCATGGAACGTGGTTGTAGCAGAGTGGGTTTTTTTTGTTTGCTTGTTTCTTTAGCTAGGCAGTGTGCTGACTCTGTTCTTCCTTTTGGCTAAAATTAAACCTTCTCCCCGCCCCACGCTGCTCTCCCACCCTTGGACTTCTATTACACAAGGCATGAGGGACATGCAGAGCAGACCATAGGTTGGCATGAAGTTTCAATTAACTATTAAGTTTTTTAGCTAGGGATATGATCTAATTAAGCTTGAAGAGCATGCTTGCCCCAGGTGAATAGAAAGCTTGCCCAAACAGGCATTGTGGCACCGCGCAAAAATTACTCCCTATCAAAGGAAAAGTTTAATTTTATCCCTACAAATCTAAATGGGATGTAGCACCTTCAGCAGCCCATGGGTGCAGGTTAAAGTTTATAAAACCAGCTGTTTGGAGACAGTGTGAGCACCTCTGGGCTCAGAGCAGGCTGTGTCCTTTTCCACAGCAGCATTTCAGGAAAGCAAGTGAGGAGCCTCTTGGAGCTTGCAGTGCCACATGCTTGGCAGAGAGTCAGGAGGAAGTCCCAGGCGCTATCCAGGAGTGGGATTTTTGAAGTAGTGCCTGTGCCATCCTCCATACTGGCAACAGCTGGTTATTACAGGCATGATGGGTGTCTGGGATCCCTGGCACCAGAGCTCAGCCTTCCCCATCGCTACCTTGGTTGGCAGGAGAGCCCAGAGTCTGTAAGTGCCACGAAGATTTTTTAAGGTGCTTGAATTTTTTATTGTTGTCGTGATTTCATTTCTGATTTCATTGGCGCGCCAAGTACTGATGGACCTCAAACACTGGTTGATTTAATGGATAAGGCAAAAGTGCCCCATGCAGCCAAGACTGTGCAAAACAAAGAAGCTATCAGATGTCCTAGAACAAAAGTCCCAACACTTCCAGGATCACCTGGCTTACAACTGTCCTGGGCACTGTTCTGTCACCAGAGCTCCCAGAGCTCAGAAGCCAGATGAGGCATCCATCATTTTACTGTGCTTTGCTGTTACATTATATTATTTTTATATGCTTTGAAGAAAAGTACGTGAAGAGCCCGTCCATGACTTCTGAAAGTATCTCTTGGGTATTGGCAGACAATGGAGCAAAACACTATTGTATTTTGCTCATTGACTCTCCCCTGATGATCTGCCTCAATAACAGAAGTCAAAGTTTGGTATTTTTGTGGAGGCATTGCGTAGGGTTTTTTGGTGGCTCATTCCTTCATCTGGAGCAAAGCGGGGGTGAAGTCAGAATATCTGGGTGTCATTTCAGAGTTGAAATTACTTTTCTGGGTGACATATCAGGGTGGAAAGCATAGGAAGCCTTGGCAAGCGCTGTATATGGGTGCAAGCAGCTCCTTACCACCACCTCAAGTACTTAATTAGCCAGAGAGCGTGAACTTCGAAGTGCTCCTGATAGTGATTTCCTAGAAGCTGATGCTTGTGAGCTCCGTCTGTTGTTGCTGTCATTGTTATTATTCCAATTTCTGCTTATAACTGATGTGAGTTGTTTAATTACCAATACCAGTACTTAACAGGAGGAGCTGCAAGGTGGTGTAGAAGATTTGGTCCTATAAAACCGTGGTACACAAGCACACGTGGGGCAGACTAACCCAAAAGGTAGCAAAGGTAACAGCTGGTTTATTGATTTTGCAGCAGTTCAGCAGGATTTGAATGTAAGTAATCATGTAGAAAGGACGTGAATTGGCAAAAGGCAGGTACCCACTGATGACCACACTGTTACAGCAGTCCCTGTCTTTCTTGATACAAAACCAGAAGGCTTGATGTAGTGTGTGTACTTATGTATTTGTATTCAATAACCATACAAATAACATCTGCATCATTATTGCGGTTATGCTAGAGGTCAAATCCAAGTGGAAAGCAGGGCTGATGGTGTTACACTTACATTTTTTTAATGTAGATCATTTTCCCCCGATAGTTAACTAATATCCACTAACTAATGTGGAAATTTAATTGTATTTCCTAAACAGTGAATGCCCCAGTTCAAAGGATGACTTTGAGTGGACAAAAATAATTCAACTATAAATGATACTGAAGAGTGAAGTGATGAGGACATATTAGGAGCATAAATATTTAAACCTTCTTTTCAGGTTAAATTAAACTTATTTTCTGCATTGATGGCTTTCTGTGCTCTGGGAATTCTGCACAGATTTGAATTCTGCTCTTAGGTTGGCATTGAGTACATGTGCATAGCATTGGTTGCAGTGGGAATTACCTAAACTTCCTGCAGGCTTTTGCAAGAAAAGTGTGAAGAAGTTGCTTCTAAAAGATCTTAAGTGAAGACAAATTGTTATGGGGTCCTTGTCTCCTACTCTCCTCACCTCCTTTAACAGCAGGAGACCCCTGGACAGTGCTCAGCCTGACTCACTTAAGGAGGATGCATTATGTATGATATAACAGGAGTCTGAGGGCTCCTTGTGATGCTGCCAGACAGAGTGATGGGATCTGTTCAGCTTTGGTGACTTGTGATGGTCTGAAAATAGTTGTGCCACCAGATTGCTGCAGATGTGGTGGTTGGCCTGAGCACATCCCAGCTGCACCCTTGTCATTCACAGCAATGGTGGTTTTCTTTTCATTTGAATGAAAACTCAAGGCAGGAAAGTCCAGAACAACTTTTCTGTTTGTGGCAAAGCCCTTCATTTCCAACAAGTACTGCCTTAATATTGTTACAGTTAATATACCAAAATACATATCTGGAGGGAACGCCTAGTGCCGTGGCTGTGGGGGAAATGCAACAGCAAAATAACTTGATTTATTGGTGTCAGCTACAGCTTATTGTCCATGCACCAATTCATAATGGCTTTAGATGAGGTGGAAACTGAACAACAGTGTTGGTTAGGGAAACAGCAGATCTGAAATGTGCAGGATGGCCTCCCCATCTGACAGCTCTGGGGACCTGGGTGAGGAAACTCGCTGCAGCTGCTTTTGTATAGAGAATAGTGTGACCTGCAGATGGAGGCTTTTGCTGGTATCTTAAGCTTCAGAAAAACAAATATTCCCTCAAAATAACATAAAAAAAATAAACTTCCACTTCTTCCTGTTTTTATAGTTCGCTTGTTTCCTCAGTGTCATGGTTTTGTCTCCAGTACTGTAGATTGTTAATCTTCAGAGGATCAGGACCTTCATAGAAGTATTTCCTGTACATGTTTATCTGTCTTTTTAACAAATTAGTATCTGCTTGTTCTCGTCTGAATTTTCCTGCAAATGATAGGAAACTCTTCCCTCAGTAATAAGGCTTTTTGCTAGAAAAAAAATACCTAGATGAATCACTGCCAAGGGTTAAAGTACCTTTTTTATTACTTCGTTGATGGCATCCTTTAGGACATCTGCAAGTAGCACCAAATTCCAGAGGTCACTGTCTTTGTGTTAGTTTTGGCGAAGCATAGTTTCAGTTGAACTTCATTTACTTGGTTGTGAGTGCATCTGGAGGTCTCCTGTCCAAGTGTTAGCTGGAATTCCAGAAGAGGGATGCTGCTACATCCTAGGCTTTCTCTTGAGACAGCCACAGATTTCCACCTAATCCTTTAGCAAGGTGTGCGTTGGCCATTAGTCAACAGGGAAGTGCCTGTTTTCCACTTCCAGATGTTGCATTGCCCTGTTATAACAGGATGGAAACAATCTTCAGCTGCTACACTACTAATTTTTCTTACTTGTAGCTAATCGCAACACAGTTTGTAAATATATGCATTAAATGTGTAAATATATTCCTCCTAAAACGTGTCTCTGTGTGTGTGTGTGTGTGTTGGATGGGAACTTAATCCCAGGTCCTCCCTGGACTCATTACAGCCCAAGCACATCTGGACAGGGTGAAGACAGGAGAAATGTGATTTCTCCCCATTCAAATTTGATGGTATGCATCATCCATGCATTTCCAAGGGAGAGCACTGGATTTGGTTGAGTAACTGACTTTCCCCCTCAGGTTTCTATTTAGAATGGAGCTGTCGTCATCTGACTCCGTCACTGAATCTGCTGGAGCTGGGCCTGTAACTCAGAGCTCGTTCTGGCACTGCCTCGGGTTTCTGGTTGCATTGGGTTGTGTTGATACCCACAGCATCTTCTCAGAACTGCCCTGGTGCTCCCAGGGCTGTCCCCGTGGTGGAGGAAGCACAGGTTGGCCAGCAGTCTCCTCATGGTGCTAACATTAATAAAAAGGCATCCCTGGACAAAGGAGCAGCTTGTGGGTCCTTGCCCCACCTTGCAGATTAATGCTGGAAATAGCACTTTATCACACTGAGAGAGTTGGAGGGGGGTTTTCTTTGGTTTGGATTTGGTTGGGTTTTTTTCAGACATCTTGTCAACTTGTGATTTCCAGTCATGGTGCAAACTGTTTAGCAAAGTTTGTACTCATCTTGCTTTTGGGCAGTAGGTGCATATGTCTCTCCCTTAGGAGGCTGGAAAGTCATTGCTGTTTTTTCTGAATATTAATTTCTAGTGGAAAAGAAGGGCTTGCAGGGCAGTCTTGACATGTCACTCATCTGCTGCCATCTTGTCTGGGAGTGAGAACATCACAGTGGAGTGCTGGGCATAGAGCTCTGCCCTCCCTTTGCGCAAATACAGCAGAGACCCATCTTCAGACCAAGGCTCTTCCTTGCCCCAGGATGTTAGTGGACATAGTAGCAGAGGTAGATAAATCCTAGAATCAGACTTGTGGCTGGATGTAACTGCCTTAAGGAAAAAAAACCAAGTTTGTAGGTGGAGCATAAAATGGTAATCATGCACCTCCTGTCAACCTTGTGTCCTTGGAATTAAAACCATAGTTAAATCTGAGTTTAAGGGGAGGGAAAAAAAATGAAGCCATTTTGGATTGAGATAAACACTTGCAGTTTCATTATCATCTGCTGAACATGTGTAGAGTGGTTGTTACACAGCTTAAGACAGAGAAAAACCAGTGTGAAGTTAGGGGAAAAAAAATCAGGGTATGTATCAGGGTATTCTTCCTCTCTTGTAGATACTTCAATAATTTGCTGGAAATGGACAGTATATGGTATAGATGGGGGCTTGCCCAAAGATAAAAGGTAGATGCTTTCTTCCCACAGATCTTCTGCAAGAAGATAGTGTTGCTTCTCTTCAATGTTCATTTTTTAATGTTTTTAAACAGTGCTGTGGCCATTTAAATTAATAGACTTGCATAAGCTGTTAGCAGGTTTTTTTGGTCTCATGTTGTGGTATTCCCCAATGAATCCAGAAGATTTGAGATGACAGCTCCCAGCTAACAGTGAGTGTACCAAAAACCCTGATGGGTATGGGATGAGAAGCTGCTTTACCATCTTTGCTGCTAAACGGAAAGGCCATGGGAGTCTTTGATCTCCTTCATATATATATCAGGGTGACTCCAGCTGTCCCTGTACTGAACCTTTTTGCAAGGAATTGGTGTGAGAGTGGGAACATGCAGCATGTTGGACAACTTATCCTTACCTGCCAGAATGAGAAAATAGGATGACCCCAAGATGATTCCCCTGACTGATTTCTCTGCTGTGTGCAAGCAAAGAGGCCAGGGGGGTTTCTCTTGCCAGGGATACATTCAGCGGGCACTTGGCACCACCATATCTTTCAGCATTTAGAAGATACTGCCAATTAAAGCAGAGCACAGGAAATACAAGCCATTAAATGCATGTGACAGTGTTGTGACCAGGCGAAGGACAGTGGTGGGGAGAGAGGCACAGGCACGCAACTGCCAGCATCTTGAGGAAACGCTTGTTTGTTTGTCCTTTTTCCAAAGCCCTTCGGCTGTGCAAGGGAAGTGACAGCAGAGATGTAAACAGGAAAGCTGGCTGCAGGGAGAACAAAGTAGGGGTTAGGAGATGCACACAGTTGGCCAGAGGAAACCAGAGGTACTGGTGAGAAATCTCTGCCTGCTATAGGACTTAAATAATAAAATCAGTAAGCTAAGAAATAGACTCATAGAACCATGGAATGGTTTGAGTTGGAAGGGACCTTAAAACTCACCTTGCACCAAAGACCCTGCCATGGGCAGGGACACCTCCCATTGGACCAGGTTGTTCAAAGCCCCATCCAACCTGACCTTGAACACTTCAGGAATGGGATATCCACAACTTCTCTGAGCAGGCTGTGCCAGTGCCTCACAACCCTCTGAATAAAGAATTTATGTTTAATATTTAACCTAAATCTGCCTTCTTTCATCTTAAAGCCATTCCCCCTTGTCCTACCACTGCATGCCCTTATGAAAATAGTTCATGCTGGATGTCCTGATCAGGACTTTACTTGCAGTACCCTTTACAGGAGGGGAAGCCTGCCCTGTGTTGTTTCTGTGCTCTGAAGGAGGCAGAATGTGAGGATCACTGTCATAAATGAGCAGTAAAATAATTTCCACATTACTAAAAATGAAAGTGGAATCATAAGCATTAACCATCTTCCTTTAAGTCTATAAAAGCAGCATGTTCGCAAGAGCACTGAACAGAAGAGCTGGACAAGGTACATTTTAAGGGCAAGGTAATGTTTTACTAATGCTGACAGGAGAAGCAGAGTGATCCTGAAAACTTAAGCTGGGTAGTTCAAGTCAGTCCCTGGCAAAAGAGGGAGCTGTCTGACAGGAAGCACAGTCAACATCAAATTGAGAGTATGAAGTTGGAGCTGGTCAGCACAGTTTTATGGGAGTTTTCAGGATATTAGGAATGGAGGTGGATAAAGGTTATCGTGTTCTGTTTGTCTGCCTCTTGGTCTGCAGGTGGTTTTACCATGAAGTACTGAGTTGTAGCCTGGGGGCTTTCCAGAAGATTGTGCCAGCCCTCAGAGAGCAGTAAATATTTGAAATCTAGAGGGAAGAAATTAGAGAAGACACAATTATGTATCTGGTTTAGGATGTGCATAATTAGTCTGAGATACTTACATGGTAAAAAAATGTTATCCTTAAGAAGGGGAAAGCAAAGATGCAGTGGTTGAAAGATTCACACCTAAGTGCCTCTGCTTTGAGCTAAATATTAAAGTGCAAGGCCTTGGTTTTTCAGTAGCTTGTTTTTTAAACCAGTTTCCTATCAAGAAAATGAAAGTTTGCAGTGTGCCCTGTGATGACTGAAGCCATGTCACACAAGTAAGGCAAAGTACAGGGTTAGATTTCCTGGCGTATATTACAGCTGTTTGTCCAGGTATCAATTAGGAGTCATGGAGGAAGGGTTTAATTAGAAGAAAAGCACATGGGGCTTTTCCGGCCTGGAGGAGCTCTGTGCATGTCATTTGTGTAACCTCTTTTCTGGTCATGGAAGTTTACTTGGAGTCGAGTAAGACGCTCTTGGCGCTTTCCTTTGATCTGTCTGCAGGAAAATGAAATCCATATGGCCTCCATTCAGATCCTGGCTGGAAATACCCATCTATACTGGGGTCATTTTTTGTTGTCATACATATGTACAAAGGTCCATTCATCAATGAGAATGACATTCAAAATAGGGAAAACATGGTAGTGATATGTAGGGAGGAGCATTTTGGTGCTCCCGGAATGTTCGGCAGCCTAAAGCATATCATAAAATGTCTAAAGTCCTTCCTAATGATCTATTTTTGTGCCCTTTTTCCTATTTTTGTCATACTTCCTGCTCTTCCCTGCAACACAGCTTAATGAACCCAGCATTCAAGAAGGCTTTGTGGACAACAGGGACAGCATAAGTGCAATGGGTATCTCTCAAGTGCTGGGCATAAAACTACACTGACCACATCTATGAAGTCTTTTGTTAGGGTTTGGGGGGTGATTGTTTGGGGGATTTTTCATTTGTTCGTTTTGGTTTGTTGTTTTGTTGTTGTTTTTTTTTAATTTCAACAAAAGTGGTGAAAAGTGACCTCCTTTACCTCTTACAAGGCACAGCAAGCAGTGTTCAGGCAATATTGCTGTGGTTAATCTTCAGTGCTACACCTAAGGTGGGCTGCCTGGTGTTCCCAGAGGCTGAGGCATAGCAAGTTTCAGTATTCCCGAAATGGACCTGGGACTGCAGGTACTCAAACACCTCACACTGCACTGGAATTGCATGCTGAGACATCTTTGTTCACAATTGCCAGGGCTTGGTCCCAGGCACTCTGTTAACGTTTTGCTGCAGAAGTTCACATTGACATGACTGAATTTCATTCCCCTCTCCACAAGTACTCAGCAGCTACAGTGAAAATGGGCTCCTCCTGCTCCAGCCGCTGTCTCAGCTCTTTGAACCGTGCTTGCAGTTGGCTGATGGGCAGCAAAAGGCAGATCCACCACCTTGCCAGCTCTCCAGGTGCAGTGTTTACTTTATATTTCTAATAGCAGAACCCTGTAGCAGCATGAATGTTGCTGGGAAATGGGGAAAATGTTCATGTGTTGGCACAGGCACTGACAGGTCCATGCTAGGAATTGCAGGAAAGCTTAGGAGGATATTTCACTGTAGCACCAAGCTAGTAGGGTTGGGTGTGCAATCTACTGGACTGGGCAGTATTTAAGTGGAGAAATAATCATTATTTTAATAAAAAGTTTTGAAAAGGGCAACAGAAATGCCAGTCTTGGAGCTCAGGTTTGTTAGCTTAGCCTTAAGGTTAAAGAACATGTGCAAAGGTGAGAACCCAACCAGTGAGTGATTCAATTGATGCTGATCCAGTGACTTGGTATCTACTTCCCTTTGGAGAAAACCCTTGGGAGCAGGACTTTTGAAGCTAGCTGAATGAGTTGGTTCTTCTTGACTGATGCAACAGCTTTTGGATATAGACAAAAGGTGAGGGCATTATTTCCATCTCTGTGGATTGAGCGTACTGTTACATTTGTAACAGAGAGCTTTTTTCTGTCTTGCATTTTCACCCATAGTGTTTGTCCTGACTTGCTCCTGACCCTGGGCAGAAGGTCAGCTTTGCAGAGATTACCCAGGTGGTGGCTCAACTGAGCCCCATGAGCAGCTGTGAGGTTGTGGTACCTGTACAGTGTGATGGCTCTTCTGTGTCATTTGTCATACTGGAACTGTTGGTTAATGTTGCTCATCTGTGAGAACCTTCTGATGGTCCCAAGTCTCTCTGTGTGCTGAGCCTTGAGTTTTTAGGACAACCAGTGGCAGGATGGTCTGCAGACCAGTAGGAAGGCAGGAAAACAGGAAAGCTTTGGGGACATGTAACTGCTCAAGATGTTGTTTCAAAAACGTCGTAACAACACAGCTTATTCAAGGACAGTTTTGTCTTACGCAGGGAGGCTGATTTCATCTTCCCTGATCACTTGGGAGAAAAACTTTAGAAACTGGACTTGCAGAAAAAAGTGCCAGGCAGCTTTCTTGAATTTTTCTGGCTGACATTGTTTTGGACTTGTGTGCTGAGTTCTTTCTGGAGACAGAGGTAAAAGCAGTGTTGCTGCAGAGCTTGAAGAGGAAAGTGAGGTGTCAGATTCTAGCACATCTGGATAGGATGAAATGTGGACTGGGGATGTGCAATTAAAATCTAAAAAAAACCCCACCTATTATTTTTAATTACTTCCATAGCATGATACTCTGACTAATGAGTTAACCCATTGGTTGCAAATGCACTTCCGCCAACAGAGACTATCCTTTGACCATTAAATTAAAGATCTTTTTATGTTGTATATTGAAATTCAGTAAATGCAGTTGTGTCCTTTGATACCACTGTAACAAACTTCGCATGCTGCCTGTTGCCTTCATCATGGCTTTGGGGTGTAGCTTGATTCCATTGTCTTGACAAAATCCAGCCAAACTGCATATAGGTGCCTGCAGCTGCACCTGCACACGTGCTCACTGGGTGCTGGAGAGTAGCAGTGAACAAATGACTCAGAATGTCATAGAATCAAAATAGTTTGGATGGGAAGGGACCTTTAAAGGTCATTTGGTCCAATGCCCTCTGATGTCCCAGCATCCTCTGTGCATCCTGGTGTCTGCTCGCTGAAGCTGGGTTCAAGTCTCAGCATTTCCATGGTCCAAGCATGAAGTTTTCAGGAGCACATGAGATTTTGGGTCTGTAAAGCGGGGATTCAGCTTTCCTCTGAAGGATGTTTGCAGGCAGCATCACCTCCATGACCAATCTCCGCCTTGGGGAAAAAGGGATGTTTGCCCCAAATCATGGTTAAAACCATTTGGATTTAAGATAGACAGAAGTAGCTGAGCCTGGAAACAGTTGGCTTTCTTCTCCCCTCCTGCCTAATCATCAGCATAGATTAGTTCAGAAACTGGGCAGGTATTTTTAGAAGCTGCTTTCTGAGCCCCAGCGTCACAATTTTTATTCTTGTTATCGGTGCTGAGGCATTTCTTGAGCAACATTTCTGCTTTAATGAGAGGGTATTAGGGATCATCACAGAATTTGTGGGGATACACACAGCACCCTGGCTGAGCGAGGGGTTCCAGCAGTAGTGAAGGTTTCTGAGCAGAAGGCGTGTGTTTGAGACCAAGTGTCTGAAATGAAGCTTGTGTGCAGGGCTGTCACTGTTGGCACTTAAGTTGTGCGGGCTGCCAGCAAAGGTGGGGTATATGTGGATCTATAGCTGATACTTAAGAGATACCAACTCATTGCCCACTGGAAGTATTTAAAACCCCATTAAAAGTTGTGATGGAGGCAGGCTCATTGGGATGCTGAGTGCTTCCTCTAAGCCTTCCGAGTTGTTTGGACCCTTGGTCCCAGAGCTATGTTGACGGCTTTTGGGAATGAAGTGCTGACGGGCTACCAGAGGAAATGACACCTGGGTTCAACTTTGGACCTGTTTGCAGCCCTGGGTGCATGGGTGACACGCCTGCCGGGCTGGGGCAGCCTCCCGGCAGCACGTCTGCCCCGTCAGCTGCTGCTAAACACCCCCATCATGAGTTTATGGCAGCTGTATCGTAATTATTTTATTTTTTTTTTCCCAGCCTATAACCGGGGTGGGGAAACAAGGATCTTTGGTCGATGTTCTCTTCCGAGCCGGGAGGATATTGCGAATGAGTAATGGTCCGGCTGGGGCTGTAATGTGCAGAATACCTCTGGGATGACTCACCCCGCACAATGCAGCACATCCCTCAAGGAGACTGAATCACGCACGGGGGGAAGCCGCCTGCCCGCCCGGCAGCAGCCAGCTGGGGCGCGGGGTAACCAGCGCAGACAGGGAGGCTGGCGCTGGCAATGGTGGTAAAACGGAGCAGTCAAGGTTTAAAATGTAGAGGAAATGGCATCCCCCAGCAGGTAAGTGTGCTCTGGCTGCGTAAAATTCCCTGTTTTTTACTCTTGGGGTTTTTTTTTTTTTCTTCCTCCGCCTTCCCCCATCTGCCCCCATAGCCCTTCTGAATGTTGTCTAAATCAGCATATAATTTATCAGTGAATATGTATGAATTCTTCTGTGAAACACAGCCTTTCATTTATGGTTACATATCACATTTTTTTTCAGAACTAATGGTTTAACATTCACCCTTTCTTTAAATACCAGTAGGAAAAATAGATGCTGCCTTGGAAGCTGCTTCCCTTGATGTCCCTCTTCATGGACATTTGATGGAGTAGGGGATTTAAAGAGAGGTTGAAGGCAAAAACAATGTGCATGCTGGTTCTTGATATAGCCAAGAATGTCTTCTTTTTTTATGTTCATTTATCTGGCAAAAGATGAAAACCCTTTAGATTTAGACCACAGTTATCCTCCTTACTCCCTCACCCCTCCTCTGATACAGACCCAGCTGGAATTGAGTCACAGAATTATTTTATTTTTATAATATTTGCAAAATATTATCTACTCTTCGTAGTTATAACCTACGTGTCATTGAGGATGTTTACAGAGAGACAAATATAGTTATAGTCTCCACTGATCAAAATGGAGGTGAGTGGGGGAAAATTCAACTTCCTTTGGGTGAGCGATTTTTTTTTTTTCTTTGTAAACTTTGAGTTTACAGAAATACTCTATATGTTTGTCTGCAGACATAATCATTTTTATGGAATGCAGTTTCTGTGGTTGTCGGTTGGGGGTTTTTTTGCTAAATAGTGCTATTCATTAGCTAACATAGGATAGCAGTAATGGAGTGCTTATGGTCAGTTTATGCTAGGAAAAAATTAGAGTAGAACTTGGTTGTGAATTTTTTTTTGAGGTGGGGGGGAATCAATTCAGGATGCAGATCTTATGAATCTACCTGTTTGGCTGAACTTTTATGTGATTTTTGCTTATCTTACACGTGATATAAAACAAATACCATCTGTCATGCAACAACAATTTATTACTCATTACTGTAAATGATAGTGCTAATTAGCTTCCTTGTAATCTGTTAATATTTTGTACTCTTGCACAAAAATAGGAGGACTTGAGGCAGCAACTCTTGCCTGTACTACGTGTGCAGGGCAGATTATTCAAATGTATTATGCTGCCCCTTGTAACTTTTCAAGACATAGCACCATGTGCAGCTGTAACCATTTATTGCAAAATTGATCCATTCAACAAATTTGAAGAAAAGTCTTTTTTAAGAGATTGCATTGAATGGTTGTTCATTAAAAGTTTTATTCTTAGTGTGCATGTCCCAGTGATGTTATGGCTGCCTTTTAGGAAAAAAAAATCAAACATTGTTTTGGGTATTTTTGTAACAAGATTTGCTGTGACTTTTGATAGCTCTAACACAGTTTTAACAATGTTACATAAATGTTTCAATACAGACTCAAGTAATAAGTTAATCTGCCCCAATACCATTAAAATTTCATTTTAATTTAATATTGTTTGTGTAATAAGCTGATTTCTGGGTAGAGACCTTAAATTCCATGTGCTTGACCTGCATCAGTGGATCTTTGCTTGCCTATCAGCATGCTTGTAAGCCAGCTTTTTCCTTAAAAAGCAGCTTCCAGTTCATTTGAGGTTTTTCCTACTTGTGCAGCACTTTGTGGGGATCACTGGGCAAGTCTGGCACAGGAAAGGATGTTATGCTGGCCAAAAAAAATGGATTTAGTCCATGTAGGACTACATAATACATATATTTTTGTATATATGTATATATATATGTATATATTTCAGGAATGAATTTTCATGTACTTCCTGGAAGGATCTGAACTAATTACGGGATTATGAAATCCCATTTGAGTTAGTTAGGATAGAGCTGTTTCTCATAAACTCAATAAAATTAACCTTAAATGTTGAACAAACGTTTTGGTGAAAGGGTTCCTTTGTTCCTCACTGCCTCGGCATTTAAGGGAGATGTGGAGGTGGGCGGCTGGGTTCTTGCAGGTGTCTTGGTTTTTTGAGAAGTCCTTTTTCTTCTGGAAAAAAAAACCCCAACAAACCAAACAAAACTGCCATTAGTTTTTCCAATGGAGGATTTTTGGATGCGCTGCAGTGCTGGAAGCAAACCCAGGTGTGCCGAGCACTGGCTGTGGAGACCTGACCCCTCTTCCTTTTGCGTTTGGGGCTGCTCTAGACTCAACCAGCATCTCTGGAGAAAGGAATGTGGAGACTGAGTTGTTTGTATTTACTCCGACTGTGTGGAAACTAAAATTTCCCAGACATCCTTTTATTCTTGTGGTATTGGATTTGAAAACCAGAAAAATACGGGTTGCAAATTGGTTATACAAGAGTTTGGTTACAGGTAGAGTGGTTCTTTGTTCCTGGTATGACGCAGAGGTGAGGGCAAGAAAAACTTTCAGGAAGTTTTCCATGGTTTTCTTCAGATTCCATTCTAACACTTGATCTGGCCAGACAGGCATGGATGTCTTTTTTTCTTGGTGATACTTAATGAAAAAGTTTCAAACCTCCTGGAAATCTAAATGGTGGGGAAATACCAACTCAATTTGCTGTATCTGCATGCACTCAAAAGTTTTCTTTCAAACAAATTCTTAAGTTAGAATTTGAAGAAGAAAATGCTGGTTATTATCTGAAGATATGTCACCCTTGCTAGAAGGTTCACAAACCAACCAACATATCAAAGAAGTGGGACTCCAAAAATAGCAGCTTTTCATGTTTTGCACTAAAATGTCCCTGCTTTCTGGCTATGGGATGAACTGCAGTGAGGATCCTCACAATATAACTTGCAGCAATCACCTGGGCAGAATGGGATGGCTTTAACTCCAGCTGTTGGAGCTGCTGAGGCAAGGAATGTACCTGACACTGTGAAATACATCCAGGTCAGCCAGAGACAGGTTATGCCCCAGTAATTGTAAAGTTATATTTGTTTGGATCCAAATAGCTTAAATTGTGTTTATGTGCCTGGTTCAGCTGAACAGCTTGACTTCTGCTGCTGTTGCAGTGGCAGCCTCCTGCTGCCCTTTTGGCTCTTCCCTGAAACCTGCGAATGTCAATGCATGGATTAAAAGACAGAAGTCCATAAGGTTGAAACCCATTATATGCAATTACCTTTTTTTCTGAGATCTGAGTGTCTCCTGGCCTTGTAAGCTGTAGAGTTAGGAAGGGAGGAAAATACCAAAGTGCCTTGTGGCAGCAATAGTGTGGAAGTTTATAAGCTTGTATTTTGGTCAAGTAGCTTGGCTAGAGGGAAGAATATTACTGAGTCATGGAAAGTGTCTGGGAAGAGTTTTAGATGCTAAATGTGACTGAGAAAAAAAGTAGTAAGTGTGATGGGTTGGACTACTTTTTTTGTCCTGTTGGGATTTTTAGACATCTCAGATGGTATTTGCAGTTGTTGCTTTGGAAGCAAAGTGGAAAAGAAGAGCAGCTGGTGGAAGGGAGTTGTCTACTTTGACCCTCCTTTTACAAAGACAGTGGTGAAATTGAAGCCTTAACTGAGGAGTGGATTGTTTGGTGTTTAGTCCTGGATGCAGAATTGCAGCCATGAACCCTCACCGGCCATACAAGGGGCTCATGGCTTTGTCCCCCACTGGTGTTGCTGGAGGTGATGTGGCTCATGTCCGAGAGCACAGGATGATGGCAGCCCCATGTGTACGTGCTGGGGCACAGCACTTCTATCAGCCTCAAATGTCACCTGTCTCTCAGACACACAAATGCTTTGTGAGTTGGACTATAGGTACTGAAACCAGGATTCAGTGATGACAGAGGTATTATTCAATCACTTCTTGTTTAGGAAAATTCTGTGTCCTCCGGAAGAGCAATTATACGTGCACACACTCTTTTACTTTTATAGATATGTATGCATACCCACGAGCTATAATTTTTAAAGAGTTCTCTTTTCCTTCCAATAAAAACAACACGTGTTTTTCGGTGCTACCTTTACTCCCCAAGTTCCTTCTGTTTTTTTTTTTTAAACTCAGGGTGGGGCAGGCAGACAACCTGGAGCAGCCCTGGAACATGCTGGCTGGCTGCCATGCAGCTGGGTAATCCCTTCAGATACTTTCTTCCCAAGCTTTTAAGGCTGTTGAAGACAAATCTGTGGGGTTAAGATAGCATTTAAGGGCATAATTAAGAATAGTTTGCATGAAACGCGTAGCACGTAGGCCATAAACCCAACAATTAGAGCAGTCCTAAAAGTTTCAAGGATCCAATAAAACAAGGGGAACTGTGGCGTTTTCTCTTAATTGTTTCATTTTTAGCTATCAGTACCTCATTAATGGTAACAGACCAAATATTTTCGCATACCTCATTAACCATTTCTTGTGAAAGAGTCAAGTTGCATGGTTACCATGATAAAAATGCAGGTGGATGGCTTGAATGTGGTTGTTCTGCTACTCCAGCACACTGAAGTTTCATCAGTGGCACGCACATGGGATTTGCAGGTTGCTCCTTTGCTCCTGAGGATTTGGAATACTTGGAACCAGCCAGAGCCCTGATGCAGTCGCGTAAAATTAAATAGCAAAGAAAATAAACAGCTTTTACACTAAGGAAGCGAGGTCCTTATATGGAACTGAAATATTTGAGTACCTCCCAAGTATTTATCAACACTGGCATGAGGGACAGAAGCATTGCCTATTCTAGGCTTGTGGATGGAAACAGCAGGCAGGATTTAGACGTAGAAGACTGGAGGAAACTGTGTGTAGCCTTGAAAATTCAGCGTGCAGCTTCTGAGTCCTAATCCAGTGATTAAACCAAGATGTCAAGCCCTCAGAACCCTTAACCACTTCCTTTCCTTCTATCTTTTCTTTGTTTTTTCCAAGTCCCTTGGCACAGGTTGCACTTTGGGAAGCATGTTCCTGTGGCTGGAGCAGAGCAGGAGTGGGGCCGGGGCTCTGCAGGGAGCCCAGCGTCACTGGTGACTTTTGATCATGCAGGAAATCGTGCCAAGGGATTACGTTAATGGAGCCAGAGCTCTGCCTGCCCTGCCAAAGGTGAACCCCTCTACTGGACAAGGCTCTTGTCTAATAGTGGGACAGAGGTCGTCTTGCCAGGGCAGGGGGATGGAAACTAGATTTTCTGGCTTAATATATTTAAGGAGGTTGGTCTTCAGAATGGGAAGAACACAGTTTAAATGGTGTTCTCTCGGCATGTGGTGGCAGAGTTTATAAGGGCCAGAGGTCACGGGTGGATGTGGATATAAAGAGGAAAACCATGTGGCTCTGTGCCCCACCAGATTGTCACTATAATGGGCAGGGATAGTCGGGGCATCTAAATTTAATGTATAGATATCCAGTAATACTCACATGTCATTATGAGCCTAGAGAATTCACTTAGAGGTGATGGAAATGTGTAAATAATTGGCAGGAATCACAAAGTACTGAGTAGCTGCTACTTGCTTAGTTTTCCTTTAAATGGATAATTTCTGCAGCAAAGTAACTGAAGGCAACATTACTTTTGGGACAGCCAAAGGCTCCAACTGCTGCCATAAAAGTGAATGGTAAATCCTGTAGGAAGCTGTAATGCCAGTGGCAGTTTCCAAGTGTGGAAGGGAGAAGCAGCAGTTTCTGTGGATGACTTTCGCGGGAGGATAGGAGGGAAGGTCGTATTGAGCGGCTCTGACTTCAGAAAAGAGCTAAAAATAAGTCCAGAAAGCATCCTTGGGGAATAGTAGAAAGATACAGAAATGTATAGTTGGCTTGCTTTTTACTTCATCTGCTAATTGCTAATCCTTATAGACCATATGGGAAAGGTACAAAGAAAACAAAAAGTGTCTTGGATGGAAGCAGCTCAATTTTTGCACAGTAGGTAATTAGCTGAAGTATTTTGCTTATTTCTGAGTATCAGGAAGTCAGGAGATTAAAGTTGCCACTGTAAAATCTAGGAACGGGTTTTCATTAAAAAATAAAAAGGTAACTGGATCTATTTATAGACGCACTTGCCCTGTTTACTGTACCAGGAAGCTGCTTTAAGGACTCAAGCAAAAATATTCTTAAAAACAGTTTCTGAGTTCTGTGAGAATACCTTGTGTGTGTCAGCTGTGGCCGTGTATCAGATTGTACTGGCTGATAAAAAGCTTTTCAAAGTACTCAGGGCAGCAGGGCATGAACTTCTAGCATCTGTGCACTGCCATCATTGTGTAGGTCCAGTGAGGAAGTTGGCATATCCATAAAATACAGCTCTGCAGCTGAAAATTGCAGCATGTGTTCCGTGAGATCTGTGTAGCTGCAGAAGAGATAAGCAGGTCCCAGAAGGTGTTCACTGCTTCTCTTGGTTTTTCCTCAAACTGCCTTCAGGTAGGATCTGTGAAGCTGCTTGCTTAGATGTTATATCTGGTCATGTTAGAGAAAGGGAAGCTTGGAATTTAAGTGTTGGCACCTGAATTGCTGCAGAAATAATGTCTGAAAATGAGGCGGCTTTACCTGGTGCAGGATGAAGGAAGCTACTACTTCTTGTCATGCTGTACAGGATGCTGGGAAAATACCTGGATACAGAGCTTTTCTCAGGGAGGAATTTCTTTCCATAAAGGATAGTACCTGTCATTTGAAAGGCTACCTCCTGGAGCCCTCTGTGTGTTGATCTGCCTTCTCCTGGTGAGGTCACGTGATGGCCTGGAGGTGGACAGTCCCTGGGCACATCCCTTTGCACATCCCTTTTTCTCACCCCTGTTCATGTTCCCAGGTTTGAGTGCCCTGCAGCAGCTTTGTGGGCACCTTTGGGTGCCCCAGCAGCTCTGCAGCTGACAGCGCCGTGGTTGTGTGTGGCTGCTGTCTGAGCACACCGTGGTGACCTCGCTGCGAGGGTGTCACAGCCATCAGCACTGTCCTCAGCATCCCTGTGTTAATCAATGTCCAGCATGTGATGGGCGGCTCCGATGCAGCGTCAGCACGAGGACAGAAAAGTTATTTGGGTATTTCCCAGCAGTTCTGTGCTGGGGACAATCCGTTTTAGCTTGCAGTTCGTTGCATGTTCCGTGCAAGGGATGTGGCTTTTGCTTGTGTTCTGTAGCGCCTTTTCTGCTTCCAAATGACCCCGAGGATATCCCCAGTAGATGATGGAGCAACTGCTTTGTGGAAAGGATAGAGTAGGAGGCCTGGAGTCTCCCACTGAGGAGGTTCTTCTGAACCCTTGTGGTGGGCGTCTGGCTTATCCCCAGATCTTAGGTGCTTCCAGAATAGTTTCTTGTGATGTTACGACGCTCTGCCTTTCAAAACCCCATGAAATGTTGGTGAAACTGTTTCAGGGATATGGTATGGTCCTGATGACCTGAGCTGAGCTGATTCCCATGTCCTTTTATCTGAGGTACTAGCTGGAGCCACATTTGTGGGGTTTTCCCCATAAAACTGGCCCAGATATGGAGGAATTTGAGTGTCATATTCCAAAGCCCACTTCACAAATTTGATCACAGAAACCTTGAAACACTTTGTTCCTGGGTTTTTTCTGTGTGGGAGCTCTGTGTGTTCTTCCAGCACTTTGGAGACCTGATGCCCCAATGCGGGAGTTGGCCTTGGAGTGGTGCTGGGTTCACCCCCCTCTCTTGGTCCCTGTCCCGAGCTGCAGGAGGCAAAGGGCGTCAGGGACTATGGGTTGTTTGATCTGTGTGTTGATGTCTGGAAACCTGGCAGGTTCATTCCTTGCTGTTTGCTGGGTCTCTTTCCTACGGTGGCTTGTTCCAGGCTGTCCATGATGGAGGTGGACTTCCATCCCGGGCGGAAACTCTCCACTGGGGTCAGCGCAGCGCCGTCTGAGTACTGCCCTTGAGAAGAACCGCTGTGATGCGACTGTGATGCTCACCAAAGGTTCTGTTTCTGTTTTGTTGCCATTGCAGTGACAGCTATATTGTGCGAGTCAAAGCTGTGGTTATGACCCGAGATGACTCCAGTGGGGGATGGTTGCCGCAAGAAGGAGGTGGTCTCAGTAGAGTTGGCGTCTGCAAGGTCACGTACCCGGAGGGCAATGGAAGAAGTGGATTTCTAATCCATGGTGAAAGGCAGAAAGACAAACTGGTAATAGACCCTAATTCAACTTTTGTCTGTTCTTATAATGAGAATTATCCCAAATCTATTGCTATTGTGTTCTTGTGCAAGTTTTTAAGAAAAAAAAAAAACAAAACCATAAAAAACAGGCATGAGCAAATAATACCCGACTGGACCAAACAAACCCAATCCTCATCTAGAATTGCCATCTTTTGCTACCTAGGCTGGCATGATGCCACCTGGAAGAAGCAGGTAAATTTTTGACATCCACGTGCAAAGATCCCCTTTGAATGAAAGAGGGCCTGTGGTTTTTTATTTTTTTTCTTAGACCTAGTGCGGGGGTAAGTGAGAAGTGAATTGAAGTGTAAAGAGCCCATGAAGCCAGTCACATTGCACTGAGTAATGCAGTGCAAGCCTTTTAAAAGGGCCATGAATTATTTATGCTGCGTGCTGTTCAAGGTTTGAACAAGCTGAGTGAGAATATGAAGACAAGTTGTCTCTTATGAATTGACACACTCAGTTTCTCCTGGTAGCTGTTTATCTAAAAAGGAGCTCTCTTCTATCCCTGCACAAATCAAATTAATAAAGCCTTTCCTGATTTCCAGGTGCCACTTGAAATGTTATAGTTTGTTATCTTGTTTTTATATATTTGATTCTTCTGAAATGCACTCCTGTGAAGATACGAGCTAGTTTAAAAGCAGCACTCCCTCCACAGGCTAAAAAAATGCATTATTTGAGTCAGAAATTAACTTCCTTTCAAAAAGACTGGTGTTCAAAAGCTGTTTCAATTATAGTTTTTCTTTTGCAGTGCTGTTTTGCTTAGGATGCTTTTTTTGACATTATTTGGGAGCCATGCTTATGGTTTAGAGGTGGAATAAGACATGATAAGCCATTCCTGTTGTCCCTGAGCATCACTCTAGAGATGGTTTTTGGCACAGCAGAGCTTGAGATGAGTGTCTGGCTGGGGGTGAACAATTTAAAAACAGTGAGGGGAGTGTTGCAGCACCTCCTAAATCTGCTGCTGCTGGATAAAATTTCTGTTGAGCAAAATTATTGAGGGAAGAGGTTCTTCTTCCTCCTGAGCCCCGCGCTAGCTTAACCTGTGCCACGCTGGGTCCAAAACATGCTCCTGGGGTAGGGAACGAGTGCCTGCTCAAAGCACAAGCAAAAGATGAATGTGCAATGGTTTTGAGAACAATTACAGTGTCTGGTGTTTATTAGTCATCTTTTGGTAGGGAAGGATGTTCCCCTACGTGAGGCATGACTTTGCTTGCTTTTTGGGTCCAGCCTGAGACAGTGCTGGCTGTGTCCTTGGGGTGGGAAAAGTGACTTTGCTCCTCTTTTGGGGCTCATGCCCTCCCAGGTGGTGCTGGAGTGCTTTGTGAAGAAGGACCTGGTGTACACGAAGGCAAACCCCACCTTCCACCACTGGAAAGTTGACAACAGAAAGTTCGGGCTCACTTTTCAAAGCCCCGCTGACGCTCGAGCCTTCGACAGAGGAGTGAGGAAAGCCATCGAGGACCTAATTGAAGGTAGTGTGGGGGTGGACACTTCCACCCTTGGAAGAGTGGGCAGGGGGTGTGAGTCAGGGAGCTGGGAAGAGGGATGTGTTTAACATCAGTTCTTGGGCTTGGAGGTCTCTTAGGCATGTGTCCAAGTGTAGCTGCAGCCCTTATCCCACAGTGAGCAAGCCCCAGCTTTTGAGAATCTAGTTTTCTCATCCTCTAGAGGAGATAAGGTGTTTCAGTCAAGTCTTTTTCAATCCTGTCTCTCTAGACTTCTCCCCATTATTTATCAAGTGTGTTGTTATTGCTTTGTGTGATAGGCTTGGATTTCACACTAGTGATGGCAACTCAATCAGCCCAGGCTCTTTATTTACAGTCAAATCTCATCTTACTGAGTCTTTGTTAAATCATAGGATTTAATTCCTGCCTAGAGTTGAATAAAACTTTGGTTTGTTTTTGGTTTTATTTTGCAGTAATTAGTTTTGTCTGCATCCTCTTAGTTGAATGGTAGTTCTTGAAGACTTTGTTGTGTTTTGGGGGTGTTGTTTTTTTAATTTTGTAAAAAATGTGTTTGAATTGTTTATGCTTTGAAGTTGTCATAAATTTTTCCTTTTCACATTTTATTGCATTCAGGCAATCACAATTACGGCTATAATTCAATTGTACTTTATTTTAATGAAATTTGATTCTTCATGCATTTCTTTCTTGACTTTTTATTTAACCATATCACTTTATGTAGGGACTTAGTAGTCCAAAGCCTTTTGCCTTCTCTTCCAGTGTGATGAGGATATTTTTTTATATATATAGATGATACATTATCTGAGGATACTAACTCAGATATATGTATAGATGTGTATTCTTTTTGAGGACATTAGCTCCGTAAGATAGCTTAATGTTTTGGATGGCCTGTACTTGCTTTAACATGAACATGGTAGATACAGGGAGAAAATTAATTACCCAGGGCTCCTTGCTGGTAAATATCACTTCAGTTAAAGGAAGGATGTTCTCAGTTCATTTGCTTTTTTCTGTGCCATTAACATCGAGAACTTACAGGTAGACTTTCTTCTTTCTTCTTGTTAAAACTGCAAAGCATTTTGGGTCATAAAAGTGATATTTTGTGTAAGTGTCATGGGATTGTGCAAAGTTTCAAGGAGACAATAACTCAGCTGTATTGAGTAGTATTTTGGAGATGCCAATACTTGGCATCTCCTGTTTTGCTCTTCCTGATCCATTTTACAGTGGAGGTATTTAAAATCAAGTTCTGCTCTATCTCAGATACTTCAAAATCAGCAAATCTATATTTATCCCATTAACACAGTACAGGCTGATCCTCATGAATGTGTTCCTCGTTAACTTCCAAATAAGGCTTTCTGAATGAAAAACAATAACTTGCTCATGCACACACAGCATCAGGCAGTGGATTTCATTTATCATTCAATTTTTGTTCACACACTCGATCAAATTCAGCCGGTACTATTAAGTGCAACTAAGTGTGTGTTCAGAATTTCACTTCATGAAATCGCTGCTTTGTGAATATTTAACCAGCAGTTCATTGCCTGTAGCATCAGAAGTTTGGGGCACAGGTACAAGAACCCTATGCACCTCCATAGAGCTTCAGCTTTTTTTTCATTTTAAAGCTAATGTAGCAAATGGCACAAATGTTTCCACATTACTCAGTGTTTTAAGTGGGCTTTCACACTTAGCTCTGCACATCTTCGAGATGATGCAACTGAGAGCAGCCAAGGCTGGTGCCAATAGCATTATATAAAACACGTTATTTTAACAAATTTCCAGAATGAAGGCGGTGCAAATTCTCCTGTGTTGGTCAGGAATGTGATGTGGCCATAATTCAGTCTAGCAGTGGGCTTCCATCAAAAAAATAGATGTTTGACTTGAGGCTTGTTTCCCCCCCAATAGATCCTCTTGCTGCACCCACCCTCCTGGGCAGCCTTAGGGTAGATGAAGCCAGCCAGGAAGGGAGTCTGGGATCTTGATTGGGTATAGGAAGAGGAGACACTCTTTTTTAGGTACAGCATAAATTTGGTGTCAGGTCCAGCAATGGCGAGTACTCCCTTCCCTGAGGCCCTTGTGTGATGTGGGTGCTCACCAGGCCGTGGAGTGGCTCTGCAGGAACACCTGCAGGGTAAGGGAAGTTTTTTGGTATGCTTTTCTTCTTTTCCAGAAGATTGCCTAATGTGTGAAATGAAAATTGCACCCCAATACTTTTCTCTTGTCTGTGGTTTTACATGTATCAGCTCCTTTCAAATACATGGTTTATGTGTGGGGCAAGGTGATTCTCTGAGAAGTAGGTGATAACAGAGAAGACCTTTATGGTATATAACAACTTCCAAAATTAAAAGGAAAAAACCCAATCTAATTCTTCATTGTCAAAGTGAGGTTCATTCTTTTTTTATAAATTAAAGGTTATTCCCCCCCGCCCCAGACTGAGGGAGTAAGTGAAGAAAAACTCCTAGATGGTTTCTTGACAGCTGAGAATCAGCCTGGAGCACTTATTAGTACATAGCTTTACCATTCTTCAGAAATTAGTCTTCTGTAATTGGAAATGGTTACTGCTATTTTTATCATTGTTAATTAGCATTGGCAGCCACACAGTTGCATTTCAAAAAACACTTTTTCAGATTTTACCTCTCCAACCCAGCTACCAGCAGATGGGTTGTTCTTCCTTGATTTGAGCCACTTTTTCGCACCTCTACAATACACAAACCTGTGAGAATCCAAATGTTTAACATCCTCAAGGGGAAAAAAGAGTTTAATGGAAATGTCCTGTGCTTAAAAAGCTGTTGGTTTGGTTTTTTCTAGGATCTACAACTTCCTCGTCCACCCTTCACAACGAGGCCGAGGTCGGCGATGATGATGTCTTCACTGTAAGTACATGTCACCCAAGGTCCTTCTCTTTTATGTTCAGGTTTACATGGTCAGATTAGAAAGGGTTTTCTTTTTATGCCTCAGGGCTGGCGCTCAGCCACCATCATGTTTGGCCACTGGGTGTGTTTTATTTGATGGAAGTATATCCTCTACAGAATGTGAGGCTTCCTGTTGGCCTCCCATCCCCACGTGAAAAAGCGTGTCAGAGCAGGTGATGTCAGGGGCTAGAAGTAAAGAAATAATCGCCCTTGCATTTCTTTTGGCTTTAGACTGAGTGGTGCACACACCTGCTAATACTTCTCTTTGTCCTTGAGAAGCTTCCTGCAAACTCGGGTAGTTAGGAAGGCAACTGCTACTAAGGTGCATACTCAAGGAAATAAGGTTTTGAATCACAGTTGTAAACAATGGCTAACTTTAAAGGCATTTCACCTGTACATGGAACATAGAAAGTTCAGACAGGTGTTTTTCAGGTGGAGGAAGGCATAGGAGTGTGACATCTGTCTAAGCAGCAGTGACTTAAACAGGAGTGGCCGTTAATTTGTGGTGTTGTCTAAAATGTATTTTGGAGATTTGCTGAAACAAAGCTACTAACCTTGCGCACTTCAAAAGGAAAGTTAAGAAGTGAAGAAAAACTTGTCAGGTGAAAATGTGACTCTGATTAGAGCTATTCCATGGACTGGAAACAAGTTGCTCATATATATATGAGCATATATAGCAAAGTATACTTTTTTTTAATAAAATTATTCGCTCACCTTAATTCAACCCCCCTATGTGCACCTATGAGTTGTGTTGCAAGTGCCCTCCTTGTCCCCTGGGGCCCGGATGGCAGGAAGGAGGAAGGTGGGATATCCTCAGTACAGTGACAGCAAACTCAGAATTGTCTTTGGGATACTTACCTGGATTTTTAGGGTGAAGGAGGAAAAAATCAAGCTGCTTGAAAATGAGTCCTGGGAAGCATCCAAAGCCAAAAGGTGTTTTTCGAGGTGTTTTGCCAGCATGGGACCACATCAGATTCCCTGCTGAGTTTTGACCGGATCTTCCCAGCGGCTGGCATGTTGTCCGCATCTGTCCTTTTGTCACGCTCAGGGAGACAAACAACAGCAGGCAGGGTTAAAAGGTGACTTCCTGCACTCTGCAGCAAAACTGTCATTAGCAGCTGCTTCCCAACTACCTGCCAGAAGTGATTTATAGGCACTGGGATGGGACAGACCAGGGGGAGGCACCAGTGGAGCCAGAGCCTTTTACCGATACGTGCTGCTTTGTTCCCAAAATCCCTGGACGAGCTGTGTTCTGCTGGGGGTGGACAGTCACTCTTGATTTGTGTGTGGCTCTTCTGTGCTCATCAGAAAGGGGATGACTGTCAAAATGTGGCTTCGATGGGTGTGTGCCAGCTCTCACTGGGTTACATATTGGAATACTCAAAGTTAAGCAGCAATGAGTGGCCTGTGGAAGCAGGAAAGTATATTTTTGCTACGATCCTGCTGATTCAGGAGTGCTCCTGAATTTCTCCACAAACTCAATCTTGTGGCTGAGTGTTGATTTTTATATGCAAAGAATGCTTTTTTACATGGAGGAAGAACTTACTGCCTTTTAAGTAGGTGTTGTGTCACATTGGAAAAGTTGGATGAATGGTGGGTGCTCCAGCTGCATCAAAATCACTCAAACTCCTGCGTTCAAAACGAAGAGCCAGAGCTGCAGGAGATTTTTCCCACCTACTTGATCCTGGGGAGGTGACAGGTGACTCCCTGCCACGCAGACATTTATGGGTAGGATGTCTGACGAGAAGGAGGAGCAAGCTACTCAGTAACATCAGCAAGGAAGGAAGCCTCAGTGCTTTTGGCATCTTGCTGGGACCTGGGGGAATGAGTTGTGTCCTGCCTGGCACCCTCTCTGCAGAGTTTTGTTATCTCCAGAGTGCAAGAGAGACCTCACTGGTGGTGGGATCTCACACGGTGCTGTTTGTCAAGATGGAACACCAGGGCGGATGTGTTGTCATACTCCAAAAATAAGACTTTGGGGACATCCTCCTTCCCCAATATGTCTTCGTTTTTCTGGGATGAAGTCTTTCCTTTTCCTGCAGTCCTTAAGCTCTTCAAAGCTCTCAACTTCCTATTTATCTGGTAGGTTATGGTGAAGTATGAAGACTGCATAAGCCAGAAATAACATACTGAAGCATAGAGCAGTTTAAAACTGGAAGAAATTGATAGGGCTGTGAAATGTTTTATTTTTACCCTTCTGTTCCATTCTTTCTTTGCACATATTTTTGACTTGTGTATCATAGTTCATTTGGTCATCCTTCCGCACAAAACTTCTCTACAACTTTCTGTAAACTCTTACCCAGCCACAGCAGTGGATTTTTTTTGGTTTGGTAGAGTTTTTTTCTCTGTTTTAAAGAGAAAGTACATTTGTTCTTTTTTATTTCCTAAGGTAGTTATTAAAATCTTCACAATCCTCCCCCTCTCCCACACATGCATGAATAAACTTAACTGCGTGCGGCAGAATTTTCAAAAGCATCTGCATGATTGAGTCATTTAATCAGTCATTTACCCGTCTCTGAAAATCTCAGCCATTGCTGCTGCACTGCTGCCTCAAATATTTGGCCCGAGGTCCTGCTCTTCCTGAAGATGTTTCAATCTGTTCAAGCACAGCCATCCAAACCTTCACATTTCTGAGGCTGCTTTGTGGCTGGCCACCCCGGCTTCATCATGCACAGATGTTTGCACCAACGTGATGCTCCCAGCTTTGGAACAACCCCCCTCATTACATATGAGCCCTGACCCCAATATGGCTGTTGGCTATTGATTGACACAGGGCTTTTATAAAGCCCTTGATCCTGTTGGGATGTGTGTAGTTTTGTGTGTGCAACTGGTGCATTATCCATTCTGTTTATTCCTCAGCTGGCGTGCAGCCCCTCCAGGCATCCAGCAGGTTACTTCCATGGGGAAGAGAAGATTTGCCCCAAAGGTAGAGCTTTCCTGCAGGCTATGGCCTTGAATGGCTTAGTGGAGGATCATTTTCTTGTATCAGAAGGTGGACTTCTTTTGGGTTTTGAATTATCTGCAGCTGTGGCTGTTGGAACATTCACTTGGTGTCAGTAGTCTTGTCTCCTCCCATGACTGTAACTTGCAGAGCCAAGATGACAACTTGGGCAGCTGTATCCTGCCCTATCCCTATGGCATAAACTCCCCATCCATCTCTCTGAAGCATGGGTTATATCTTTAAAAACAGGACTTTGCCAACTAATACTTTTACTGTGGCTTAGACTTACAGCAAACAACCTGTTCTGAAATTTATACCTGGCAGGGCAGGAAACAACAGTATATAGAACTAAATGTCACAGACTTGAGTTGAAAAATGCTTATTTCTAAAATGAAATCTCCATTTAGGAGTTTTAACAATATGTAGTTGTGTTTCTTGAGTTTCAGATCCTCCAAAGAGCCCATAAATGTTTTCCATATGTTAGCAAATAAATTTCTTCTGTCTTGTACATTATAAATCGTCCTCTCAAGAGATGCAATCTGAGTAAGACTGGCCATCCATTCTGTCTCCGTTGGGGAAAACACTGTCGTTGTAACAGGCTGAGATTGTTCTGTTTGTCTTCATCCATCCAGCCTGCATCTTGAGCCTTCTTTAATTAACATTCATTTCAGAACTGAGGTTTAATACAGACTGAATGTATTCTGTCATTCCTCAGCCACGGAATTTGCCGTATAATTGAGTTCTTGTGTAAATTTTTTTTCCCTAATCTACACTTCTACTTTCAATTACAGATAATAATCCCATATGACCACAAAGTGAAAAATGTGAATTGATTCCAAGGAAAAAAGGTCAATGTCTTCCAGAGTCTGCAGAGTGCCTGAAATGGTGTCTTTTAGCATCCCATCTGAAAAAGCAGAGGTGTTTGTTCTGAAACCTTATGACCAGTTCAGCTGAAACACCACTCATGTGTTTTTCAGATAAATCTGCAGCCTTGTGCCTGCTTTAGTGCTAAAGAAAAGACACCCACTGGCAGGAGGAGCAGCAGCTCCCATGTTTGTTCTGGTTTGTGACTCTAAAAATGACTACAGCCTCCTTTTCCTTTAAGGGGATTGTAAGGGAGAAAACAGCAGAACTCAGCCTTACTAAGTTAGGTACGCATGTGAAAATCATAGGTATTTTATGTTATCAATAATACTTTTTTTTAAATCCTGCTTTTTGTTCAACATGAGACCTGCAGAGTTTGGTGGGTGGAGCAGGCATGATCTTGAGGTTCAGGTCTGAGCAACAGAGTTGCATTTCAAAGTGCACGCACTCAATCCATTGCTTCTCTTGTTGACTCCTGGCTAAAAGCTTGCTTACCTTGGTTCCCCGGCTGCAAAATGGGGGACATACTCTCCTTCATGGGGGACATACTCACTAGGGTGATACGGACAGGTCTTGCTGCCACTGCTTTTCTTTCTGGACTTCCAGCAGAAGTCTTCGGGCTCGTGTGTTCACCACCAAGTTGTGTGTTTGGAGCAGTCCTGTGCCCCTTGTGCCTTTTTCTTGTCATGAACGTGGATTCCTGTGCTTGGAGATACTTGTTAGGAAGTTTATGTGGCTCAGATGCTGCTGACAGTCATTTCAGAGACAGACACAATTACCTCTTCTCCACCAGGACAGTGCATATTGGGGCAGATGTTTGCATTACAGTCCCCCTTGCATCTCTTCTGCTTTCCTAATTAAAAAAACAGATTTATCCTTGCTGCCTTTCCTTGAAACCTTTTGTCTACTTTCATCTCCCATCTGGGCCTCAAGCATGTTGCAGCCTCAGTATTAAAATTTATAAGATTTATGTTAGTTAGATAAACACTAAATTCAGTTTTTCTTGCTGGCTTGGTCGTTTCACATTCAGAACAACTGTGGTGTTTTTTTTCTTTAAAGTAGGCAGTAGAAACCCAGTCCGAATACTTTGGAATATATTTGTAAATTCTGTGGGATGCTGGAGCATCTCTCATCCCAGCCCTCTATGGAAAATGATGGTGCTGAGAGTAGAACAACACTGAGTTGCAAGATGTGTTTCAGTCAGAAGTTGTGCTCAGAGATTGAGGAGCCACAAGAGCTTGTAATGTCCTTTTTCTTAATGCTGTCCTCGAGTAGCAGAAGGGGAAAATGCATTTTGGAGGCACAGAGCTCTCTGGGAATGATGGGGTTGTCACCTTGAGCAAATCCACTTTGTCTGCTCTATGAGGCTGAGCAGAGTGACAGGGGGATTGTTACAGTGTCAGGACATGATGGCCTTACTTCTGCTCTTCTTCCTGCCCAGCAGCCAGCTGTGCTCTGTGTGAACAGCCAAAGGCTTCATTGCTGCTAGCCACATCCTCTGATGTCTGGATTTTGGGCTTGCATTGTAAACCACAGCTATTCTAATTCAGATTTTAAAGGGGAAAAAAAAAAGTGGTTGCCAAGAAGAGAGAAATTCACACACAGAAAAACCAGCAGGCTCAAATCCTTCCCTCAAAAACAAACAAACAAAAAATAGCCATTGCTGGCTTTGATCAATGAACTGGACTGAGATTTAGTTCTTTTTATACAGCTGGGTCTCTAAAGTTGTGCACAATGCTCTGGGCATCCCTGCCCAGCACCTGAACAGTCAGTGCAGCCCCACCTCAGCACCTCTGCAGTTCTTGTCGTGTCTGAACACAGCTTTGGCTCTTCACACCTCTTCTCACAAGCAAAGCTGCCTTGAGCTGTTCCAAGAGCTACCAGCATAGTCCCAGAGCCTGAAGTTCCTGGTTTGTCTGTGGTTTAATTGGGTTTTCTTTCTTCATCCCATCAATCCCAGGGTGTATCAGGAGGTTTTCAGTGGAATTCTTCCTGCTGGTGCCAGGGGTCAGAAGGCAGGAGAGATGCCACCAAAACACTGAAAAGGTCCTGACTATCCAGCAGTTTTAAGGCTTAGCTGCTTTTTATCTCTTCGGGGGTTTTTTTCCTGCCTTCGGGTTAACTTTGCCCACACAAATTCACATCACTCAATGGGAATGGATACCAATGCTGAAAGGGATTTTTTTTCTAGGGAAGGTCAAGTGGAAAGTGTTTTCTCTGGCTGGCAGGTTTATTTTCTAGTGTTGTATTTCTCCCTTTCTTTCAGGATCTCCTGTTTCTTTCAAGTGGTGCTGGAAATTAACCCATTTATTTTCTTGCTCTTTCTGCCAATACAAGTAGGCTGTACTCACTGATAATTTAATACTATTGTCACTGGAGCACTGGTATCATCTGGAAAGGCAGCTGCTCTTTTCCTTAAGTCCTTCAAAAATGTAGGGGCAATTACTATGTACTTCAACCTATAGATGGCCCTTGCTTTCTCTTATAACCTGTCATTTGGACAGAAGGATATATAAAAATTATTATTGTGTGGAGGTACACAGAACATAAAATCTATTTATTCTTGTGTATATAACAGATTAATGAGATGTAAGTGAAGAGCTCAGGGGAGCTGATAGGAGAAAGATTCATGAGTACATTTGGAGTTTTATTTGCTTCCTTTAAAAGAAAGGAGGGGGAGTGAGGGTCTCACACAATTTATGTATTGCTTTGTTGTATTTATCATGGGGTTTTTTGCTTTTATGTCACTCTCTTATAGGTAATGCTTTTCTTACTGCAGATCAGGAATTGGCATTTTAACACAATTCCCAAGTGGACTGAATTTCAGTTGCTTTGCTGCTGTTTCACTCTAAGGGAATTACAAGTAAGAAGAACAAATTATTGAACAGAAAGTAACTGTATTGCTATCAGATATTCTAAGGCTCACTGCTGTGTAGTTTTTATGTAGCTAATTATAGCAACAACTGGGATGTGTTGAGCTACTTTGCTGAGGGTAAGCAATTTCTCTTGTCACAATTCTTCCTCTCAAGACCATTTTTTGTAGTGTATTTTTTGGCTCTGTACCATTCCCACATACAAACACAGTTGATTGTGCAGTGGGATTGGGATATATCCTACAGGAAACGGAAATTTGATCCTTTGCTGTGGTGGAAGTTTCCTTATAGCTGCATCTTGCCAGAACTTGTGTTGTAATTTGTGCACCATTTAAGTATTCAGTTTTGTTTAGTTTGCCCCAGCAGTTCAAAAGAGATTTCCTCCTCTCCTAATTCTCTCCTTCTCAACACCCATTTTGCCCTCCCTATGCTTGGATGATGATATGGTGTCCTATTTCAGTGTGTCAGCTCTTTACATTTTATGCTCTATTTTTTTTGTTATTTATAACCAGACTTGCATTAATTTCAGTAATCTTCAGATTATTGAAGGCCTTTTTTTCTTGTAGGATGAGCCTTTAAGGTAAAAAGGGTCACCAGCAGATCTGGCTGTAGAATTCCTTGTACAAAGGTGACTTGACTGGTGCCTGTCTAGCTGGTGAATCTGTGATCAGAGTGTGTTGTAGCACCATTTCACACTTGCAATCAACTAGCTGCATATTTGTCTTCTGAAAAAATAATTTGGCTGTGTAGTAATGTACTTAAACTGTATGATGAGTTAAAGTGTGAAGCTGTTTATGAGCTTGTTCCCTTTTAATTCATCTGGAGCTGAATGCTGGTGGTGCATTTGTGTATTTAAGGCACAAATGTGTCAGAAACAAAATACAACCAAGAGTAAATTGCCCTTTCTTAACATACAGTAAAACAGAGGGAGAAAGGATTGTTTTTACTTTTTTTACTTTTGCTTTTGTTCAGCCATGGTTCCAGGGCATTTCTTTGATATTATGTAAGGGGGACCTGACTTGAGTCAAGATGCCTGTGAAAAGCAAGTTATTTTCCAGCCAGCTCAGTTCCCCCACCTTGCTTTTGCAGCACAGTCATGCCAAGAGTGAAGACAATGTGGGGGAGCAGGATTTGGGGTTGCAGGAGTTACTTTAGCACCTATGTGAAACCACAGCTGAGGGATGCAGCTTGACTGATGCATCTTTAGCCTCAGCAGAGCAGAGAGGGGCTCCTCCATCCCCCTTTTCCTAGCACAGCTGCCCCTGTGCTGAGCCAACCCAGGGAAGTGAACCAAAAGCTAGCCCTATAAAAAAAAGCGAATACTTTTCCGGTGGTTTGGCTCCTGGAGCCAGCTCGCTGTAGGGCTGGAAAAGCAGAAGTGCTGGCTCAAGGAAAACTGCAGCTGATGGGCTAAGCAGGAGGCAAAAAACCTCTGCCACCCCACCAATATTCATCGTGCCACCTGAAATTTGTTGCATACCCCTGGCCCTGGATACATCGCCTTCTGCAAGACCTCTGCTGTGCTGGTGGTACAAGTAAGGTGGTTCTTGCACTTGTGTCTGGTTTAGGATTTATGGCATTTTCCTCCTTCATGTTTCTGCTGTGAAGTTCATCCTTCAGTTGAGACAAGAAGGAGATGTCAGGATAGCTGAGGCGGTGTTGGTGGGGGTGTGTTATGGCCAAATGTGTGCTTTTACCTTGAAAATACATGGTTGATATGACTGCAGCTTTGCGTTAGATTCCCTCTTTAATCTGGGCTGTGCAGTCAGCCTTTGAAGTGTATAGGCCTTTCTTTTGGCTTCAGGGTGCTTGAAAATTTGACAAAGGCAGAAAATGGCCTTTTCCATTACTTGCATATCCAACCTGAGGAAGTGGCTTTCAGCAGACAGCTATATTTGTCTGACTGGCTGCTGTGTTGGAACAAAACGCCTTGTCCCAGGGCACTCCCAGGAGGAGGCACCAGGGACAGCTGGATTTGGGGTGTCTCGGCTGGCCTCAGGCAGTGCCTTTGAAGGTGACAGGCAGATCAGATCCAGCACGGGGTGTAAACACTGTTGGAAGGAGGCAGCCTTGGCCGGGGGCAGAGCGATGATTGACAACTTCCTGTAGTGCACAGCAAGGATTAGGGAAGGGCTGCCTGGCACAGCAGCCGGCAGTGCCGCTGGGACCGCAGGGATGCAGCTCTGCAGCGAGCAGGCAGAGCTCGGCCGTGGCCTCTCTGCACCACTGAGAGGGGGGAAAAGCATTTGGCTCCTGGTGCTGAGCTGGAGCATCCATCTGGGCAGCGACAGGAAGGGAGCTGAGTTGGAACTGTGGGGCAAATGACTGCGTTGCTCTTCTCTCAGTGAAGGAGCCTGTAATTCCCACCTGCTGTGTAAACACTGGGAAATCTGATTTGAATCTGTCGTCTTGTGTAACAGGTAGAAAAGAAAAACCCAAAATAAACAGAGTTGAGGCTGCCTGGAGTGTGTCCTTGAATTTTGGATCCTCTCAAATGGTTGGAGTTGGGGTTTTTTTGTTTGTTTGTTTGTTTGTTTACTTGGGCTTTCTTTTTTTGGAGAATTCGGAAAAGGACTGGTTTGGTAAAGCTTAGCAATGAAACATGCTTTTATATGAGGCTTCAAGATTTTTCTTTAAGTTGACAGATTCCCCCTCCCACCCCTAGAAAGAAAAAAGAAAGCAAGAAAGAAAAAAAGAAAAGCCGTAAAGAAACCCCACAACCTTCTGACAGAGAAAATATTGCAAGGTGGTGTCCCCTGTGCCCCCAGTATGTGTTTGGTAGTAACTGAGGATGAACAGCAGAATACAAGAGTCTGGGGAGCTCAGAGTGGAGCCCAGTGCAGAAATGCATTAGAAAGAACTGCATCTAAATAGGCCTGCTTCCTTCCCTCACCTGTCTAATGTGTTTTGTTAAGGGTCTGCTTGCCCTGTA
Organism: Drymodes brunneopygia; assembly: GCA_013400955.1. NCBI lineage: Eukaryota > Metazoa > Chordata > Aves > Passeriformes > Petroicidae > Drymodes > Drymodes brunneopygia. The sequence continues at coordinate 460,164 of VZTZ01027337.1, forward strand.
TCTCGTAAATACTTTATGAAAATTAAATCAGAAGTGATTATAGGAAGCAGTTCATATGTCTCTGGCTCTTTCTGCAAAAGGAGAGGCAAAGACAGAAGTAAATAAGTACCGTTACATTTTTAAGCAGAGCCTGACGTATTTGCAGTGCATATGAAGAGGGTATTTTAAAAGTTTGCATCAGCTGTTGGATTCTATTTTGGTGATAAATTCCAGCTAAAATATCATCGATGCTCATAACTGAATAAATGACCCCTAACTGACTTCTTAAAATATCATAGTAGTCTGGTATGGGAAGTTTGCATTTAACTTAGTTTTTTCTCCCTCTGTTTGTAACCTGTTGTATTACATAGGAGAAGCACTGCTGAATTTAGAGGCTGCAGTGTACATAGATAGCAAAGACATTAATGATGGATTAGGTGCATCACAGACATTAATGATGGTTTAGATGCATCAATTCTTTTAGCTTGGCTAATTTAATTTTCATTAGTGTTTTCCTTCCCCCCTTAATATTATTTCCTTCCCCCCTCCTTGAAAGTTTCTATATAGAAGAGCTGAGATTCAGTGGTGAGTTTTTTGGAGCCATCTGTTCCCAGCTGTGCTCAGCTGTCCAGTGTTTAACACCCCCTTATGAACTTTCCTCCTTTATTTCCTAGCATCCTTACCCATCTTGCAAAAGGAGCGGTCTTTGGCAGCGTTGGATGTGCTAAATTCCCTGTTAGCACCTGAAAATTAGGAGCTCCCCTTCCAGCCTCCCCCACCTCTGCTCTCTGTACCTCCCGTGCCACCACAGGGATGGTCAGCTGAGGTCAGGGAGCTGATGCAGAAGTGATTTTGGGCTGCATTCCTGTGGTCCTGCACCCGTGCATGCCCCCAGAGCAGGTGATGGGACCGGGGCAGGGGGAGAAGCAGCAGCCATCACCTCCCCTCAGCAGTTCAGACCGTGGTGGCCATTCTCTTGGCCTTAGCAGAGACAGCTGTGGCAATGTGGATAATACTGTTAGGGGAAGGAGGCTTTGCTAATCTTTGCAGAGCTGTACAAGCACAAATGTTGGATGCTGGAGCATCCAACAATGCTGTAGTCTGCACCAGGATATCATTTTCAAGATATAAACAGATTAACAGAGCCTCTGCAAAAGAGAAAGGCCAGCCTCTATCCCTAGATGGTTTTAAGCAATTGGTTAGTTTAAACCATTCCCAGGTTTAAGTAAAAAGATCCTGTTGAAGCAGTGTAGCTTGTCTCAGCATGGAGAAATCCAATCAGGCCCCAGCACGGAGGAGTTGCAGGAATGAAGAAGGAAGCGTGGGAGTCCTGGTAAGGAGAGGCTCTCCACATGGATGAGGACAGAAGCGCCTTGTGGGTAGACAGAGCCACCCTGCTCTCAGCACTGTACTGTGGGATTGCTGTGCTGCCTGGGGGAGCAGCCCTGCAAGCAGGGCTTGTGGTTTGGGTGTTTTCCCCCTTAAAATATTCTGGTTTTCCCTTGTAAGTACCTGATGCAATGATTTTCCATCAAAGTGGCGCTCCAGCCCAGTGCTGCAGTAAGGGGAGGGGTATCCTGGAAGGAAGTGCTGTGTAGACCTGTGCAGAGCCTCTGATCCAGGTCTGAGTCCGAGCAAAACACGGCACTGACAAAGTTTCTCTTTGTATCTCTTCAAGTGCCTGCTTTTGCAGACGTATCTGATGCCTTGTATGAGGCAAGAAGTGAAACAGGAAAATCTCCCTGAGGTTTCCCCCTTACCACATCTGAGTGTTTGTCATGTCATTTAATCGTGTCTGAGTCTCATATGTTCTTTTCACTTCTTGAAGTGAGCTGTTAAGCCACGTCTGTGGTCCGGCAGAGCTGCCTGATGATGCCAGAGTTGGATTTAACAGGAGTTTAATGGAGATGATCCTGTGCACTGAATTCTTGTAAATGTTCCTTAAGTTTTGCTGACTTCAGCCAGCACAGCCACCCAGCATCTTTCTGGCACTGAAAGCTACAACCACAAAAATTTAAAATAAGAAAAGGTAGCAGTAAAAAATAGCTAGTCTCCTGCACTCTATATTGATATTTGTTTCAGGGATGACTAGAAAACAGTCCAAACATTTGAGAAATTCTAGTCCTGTTCTGGTGTTGGACAAGTCTGAATCCATGCTTATTGTAATGATTGTGTGCAGCCAATTTGTCTTTGAACTGAGCTGGAATATGATCTAACATGAAGCTTTTCCTTCAGACTTTCAGCAGAGTAGAAATACATTCAGCTCCAGCCATCCCCAGTGGATGAGAGTGGCAAAATGTTTCAAAAATATGTGGAAGCAATTTTTGCAATAGAATTTCTGTCTTGTCTTCAGTGATAGGAAACAAACAGAAATTTGACAAAAGCATTTTCTTCCGTGGTTTTGTCGTGCTATGACAAATTAAAAGCTTGTGCTTAGGAGACAGGAATCTCAAATCTTAAAATATTTTTCACGCTGAATCTTTTTTCTGAATACTTGGATAATCTAGGCTCTCTTTGGAATGGGCTGTCTTGAGTATGCAGGGCACACTTAGAGGTGGATGAAAAAATGTCAGCTGTTCTCTTTCCTAAATTTCTTGAACAGAGAGAAAAAGGTGTTCCAAGACAAAATTTAGGATTAATACTGTTCCACTATCTGAAGAACTCAGAAGTGCTGTATCTCTTTAGGCTTAAAAAAAAAAAAGCTGGAGAAGAACGGAAGGACTTGTTCTGGTCTGGCAAGATTAAGCTGAGGGAGTTCTGGGAGACTATATTTTATCTTAATTTCTTTGGAAAGGTGGAAGTTTCTTTGCCATGCATCCAAAATAACTCTCAGACTTCCTCTGTGTGAAGTTCCTAAACAGCAGCTCCGTAGATAAGGCCCAGGCTGGTGCAGAGCTCAGTATCACTCGCTTGCTGCGCTGTTTCGCTGGCTTTATCGCTCTTCCTTTCCGTGCTGATAGCACAGCTGTGCCTCCCTGTATTCCAGGGAAAGGAAAGGGTCAAGTGAAGATGTGCCAGGGCTCCCAAGGGATTGCACGTGGGCAGAGCACACCGAGGGTTCTGGCTGCTGGTGGGGAGCCCATTGCAGAGGGCTCGGCCAGAGATGGTCAGGCTGTGGCACAGGAGGATGCAGCTCTTTGGCTGTCGCTTTTCCAGGCTCATCCTCAAGCCGTGAGCTGGTGTAGAGCTGGGTTTCTTGTCCTGGGAATGGTGGGGATGCCTTCTCAAAAGATGAAGTGGCACTGGGCTCTTCTTCAGCATGTCCAGGCTTCCACAGGTGAACCCAGGAGTTGCTACAAGGAGCTTTGGCTGTTGCAGAAGGATGCCTTCTGTAAAGATGAGACCGTGAGCCCCACCAAGTTTTGCTTTTCCATGCTGCATGTCAGGAGGCCCCCTTGGGTCTGGATGTTGGTTTGTGGGCTTGTATGGCAGTGAGAGATGGGAAAAGTGGAGCGGGTCAATAGAGAGCAGATTGCCTTGTGCTTTGCAAAGGCCAGGCTGGCATGGGTTTTTGATTCCTTCAGGACCATTACTTGCAAAGCTAATTGTTCAACATCATGATACATCTATTCCCCCCTGCTTTGTGCAACCATTAAGATTCTAGAGAGGAAAAAAAAAAGTCTTGCTTGACCTGCAATTATTTTTGACAGCAAACTTACAAATCCTTTAGCAGAGAGCACTTCTGGAAGTTTTAAGTGACAGACCTCTGTAATTTCCCTCGGGCAACCAATTTCTGACAAGCTGCCACAGATTGTATTGCTTCATAATTCTGAGAGGAATCTTGCTTCTTTTTTGTAGTCAGCCTTGCATGTTGCATCACACAGAGGGAACCTATTCTGAAGCTGTTAGAGGCAAGGTGCTCAGTCCAGTTCAGAAGCAGGAGAAAACTTCTTTTTCTTGTATTTTTTTCATAGATGCTCATCTATGCCTATTGCTTAGGTATCTGATTAGCCTTCTTGTGTACCAAATCCATTTCAATGAGAAATAAACTGCAGTAAATGATTAACATAATCTTCTTTACTAATGACTGGGGTTTTTTAATTTAATGAGTCACTTCTGAGAGTCTGAGGGGGAAACAAGGACATGTTTTTCTTTTTTTTAAATTACCACAGTGCCATCATTTGCCTGTAGAAGCCTGGTGTTGTTTCTTTAAGCAGCCAATACCCCACATGCAGTACATGTGCTTGCTCAGATACGTCCAGCTCGCTTGCAACAGGAAATGTGTTGCACAGGTTTTATAAAATAACTCTTATGGTCGTGATTAATGATTTTGTTATCCAAGCAGTGAAACCACAAGAGTTTGTGACAGCTGTAGTAGTCAGAAGGTTCTGGTACGAGCAGCACAAATGTCCCGTAATTGAGCATTTGAGGGCATGTTGAAACAGAGTTTGTTATCGGACTCCCTGTTCCAACAACTTTAGTTTTGGGTTCTTTTTTGTGACTACCGGGCATGTTTTCAATAGTTTCCTCTCAAAGCCAAATGCTGGAGCTGGATTGGTTTTAACAGGTTTGAGAAGAGGATGGTGTTTCTCTGAGACGCCAGTGTCTCAGTGCTTTGGGACCTGATTTTCCATCTGTGAAATAGCCTGGCTCTGGAGACCATGGCCTTTCTAGATGTATTTCTGCAGGTGAGTGTGTTGGATTTGGATGACTTACAGCAAATATCTCACGTCTCCACCCTTCACTACCCTCCCCAAAATTTTTTCTGCTATGCTGATGGTGGATCATCCCAACCAAGTCCCAGTCTTGTTGTGGAGGACAGAAGTTGTTCCCCACTTCCCTCACTGACAAAGTCCTGCCATAATTTGTTCTTAGTGGCACTTGGCTGAGGATGAGTGTGGCTTTTCTTTGAGCACATGGCTGATTTTCACTGGTCACCGAGTCCAGGTTCAGTCCCAGTGGAGTGGCATTGAGAGAACAGTACACTTTCAGAGGCCTGAGGCATCATCATGCTTCTAATCCTTGGTCACTTAATTTCTTCTGAGGGTTTCCCTCTGCCTTCTTGAGCTACATTTTAGCTGTGGGCACCATCAGAAGTACCTCTGTCTGCCTGAACCTTATTTGAACCTGTTCCAGTGATTACCTCGTGATCTTCCTTTCTGAAGGATACTAGAAGAGTAATCCCTTCCTTTTCACATTCCTATGGAACTCACAGTTCAGTAGATTTCTCATCTTCTTGGTCCCTTCCATGATCTCTTTCCCAGGCTAGAAAGACCCAGGCTATTTAGTTAGCTGTTGCTGAGAAGCCATCCCACATTCTCTGTAGTCCTGGACATGGCTCTTTGAGCTTGCCATGGTGGAAATGCCCTTTTTGGGCCAGGGTTGGGGAGGGCCAGCACCACAGACATCTTGGGGAAGCACAGCAGATACATGCAATGCCGTGGCCATTCTCTTTGTGGCTGCTGGTTTTTTTTGACCTGTTGCTGAGCCACCAAGTGGACACTGTCACAGAGCTGTCTATTTTAATCCCAAGACCTCTTTCCTGAATAGCAATAACTGGTTCAGAGGGCATCATTCTGTGTGTCAGACCAAGGTGTTTATGTCACACTGAACTTTAACTGTGTTTGGGGGTTTTTTAAGATCCAGCATGTTAAAAGTCTCTCAGCATGATGAGATTCTTAAGCAAGTTTTCAGGGTCAGCTTTCATTTTGACTCTTGTGAATGACTTAAGTTTCATCAGGAAACTGTGTCATCATCTGGTTCATCTCTCTCCTCACATCATTGATGAGTGTGCCCACCAGCACAGATGAGGAGCCTGTGGGGTTCACTGGTGACCTTCTGCTTGAGAGGCAGGTGATTTCTACCTCTTCTTTTTTCTTCCATCCTCAGACCACACATTCATATATGCTGAGAGCACTCTTCCCATGTCAGCTTGAACCTTCAGTGAGAGACCTTGGTGGAAAGTAATGTTGCTTATCCCAGCTGATGGTCAGCAAGGTAACTACAGACACTGCATTTGTCACCCAGCTCTGCCTTTAGTGTCACCAGCCAGCAGTCAGCATGAACTTCTTTATGGATGAGCAAGCAGACACCCAGTCTTAGATAGCTTGATTTCCCCTTTCTGGGTGCTTACAGTAAGTATTTGTGTTGGCAAACTGCCCCTCTAATCTGAGGACGTTGAATGTGGAAATGCAGCGATTTTTAACAAGGTGAAAGCAGAGAGCAGCACCACAGCCTCTGGTATGCTGCAAACAAGTTTTGTAGCCGTGTCACCACATGTGGAGGAGAGGCTCAGGTGCCCTGACGGGTCTAAAGGAGAAGGTGTGGAGGAAAGCAAAGGTAGATACAAATCAGGCAAGATAAAAATCACTACAAGCTCTTTTCCAGTTGCCTGTTGCAGAAATGCTGCCTTCCCAGAGAGGCAGCAAATAGCACAGTGCTTGGAGGGCTGGTTATAGCTCCCAGCTGCCCTGCTGAGATTATCAAGGAGTTATATCCAGTTTGGGTGGGATTTTTATTTTCATCTAGGACAGGGAGGCAGTTGCAGGACAGTATGTGCAATGACCTCCCCCTGGGTTATTTCCGCGGGCTGCATTGTTTGGACCATGAACACCCATGATGTTTTTGGAACGGATCCTCAAAAGACTTGTCCCAGCAGGGCTCAGCTGTGGATCCACTGAAGGTGAAGGGTCCTGCTGGCTGCCGTGGTACCATTTTAAGGCCCTGCCTGTTCTTTGCTTCCTGTCAGTCAAAGTTTAACTTTGAGAGCAGGCTGGGGCTGCCTGGGCCGTAGAGTGTATTGTGTGGCTTTCTGAAATCCTTAAATCACAGCTCAGCACCTTGGTCTGCACCACATACAGCTCTGCAGAAAAGGTACTTGTGTGAGTTCCAACTAAATAGTTGTAATAAAATCCTCACTCTCCTTAGGGTTTTCAAATGGGTCGTAAGCTTAATGTCGCTACACAGCATTTGTAGAAACTGCTCATTTTCTTTTGAAATGTCCCCAAAACGTGCTAGATATTGTAGGACCTGAAGTTAAATGCACAGGAATTAGTTTTGAATGGTTTAAACCCCAGATTTGAAATGGCTTTGTCTAATAAGTTATGAAGACTGGGCTGATGATACCTCTTTTTTAAAAGAGCCTGAATATTGGTGCAGTTACACTTCAAAGTGTTTTTAACCTCTGTGTGTGTATGTTAAGAGTTGGTCTGCTTCTATGTACTTGTTCAAAAAAACCAAAACTGAAACAAACACATGTATTAAAAGTCTGTTCTTAATAGGAGTCAGCCATTCAAAACTCATCCTGCTTGTTGTACCTCTCAGATAACCCAGCCTGGCTTGACATCACACTGCAAACAACTGTGCATTTGCTTTCAACAAAATAAGTTGGGAGTTCGGTGCTTTTGAAGTGCTGTAAGAGTTAAAGAGAACTAACATCTATTTTTGTGTTGTAATGTGTCAAGGTGTTCTCACCTTTGGGCAGAGTCTTTCAGAGTGTTGTTTTCAGAATAAACAAATACTCACAATGAAGGTTCTTGTATTCTTGGAGCCAGATATGTGTCTAGTGCGATTCATTGGAAAATAATATTTTGAGAGTGCATTCTTGACAAGGAGAGGAGGTTTTTCAGGTAAAACCAGTCTTCTACTACTGATATGATTCTTTTCTGCTCTTGAGGTTGTGTCTCACCTGACTGTGGTGGCAGTCAGGAACCTTTTCCATGGACTTGTAGCTGCAGCACATCTTGTTCATTGAAAGGGGGTTGGGGTAGAGATTTCTTTTATTTCAGGCACCAGTGTTTCAGACACGTGCACTGCTACAGCTGTTCTGTTTGTTGTGCACGGAGGTTCTCTTTTCCCTGCTCTTAGTTTGCTGGTGCATTTAACAACTGTCCATTGATACTCATGGTAATGTGAAAAAGCCCAAAACCTATAAATAGAATTAATGTACAAAATCCTGAATATTGTGTGGCAACTGTTTTAACCAAGGAAGGGCTATGGAGAGATGGTGGCTGAGATTATTACCCCACTGTGTGTTTCTGCAGGAAGAGAAATATGATTGGTAAGGAGCAGTAGGTACTGGCAACAGCATGTTGTTGTGTGATAATTCACCCTTTCATGATCATTGTTGCATAATGATGTAACTAATTAACCTAAAGAAAGTGCTCACAGGGAGCCAGGAATGTATAAAACACAAGTAACATTCATTGCACAGTAATTGTGAGTGGCAAAAAAATGACAAAACAAGAAAAAAAATCCTGAAGCTTTTAAAGGAAAGCTGATTATTCAAGTAGCCTGTGATGAACTGGAATTCAGTGAGTGTTTTGAGAATGTGTAAAGGTTAACAAAATTGCCAGTGTTTTTGTAGCCTGGGTAACTGGTGGGATACAGCCTGGGCACACAGATGCTCTGTCTGAGCCCGCAGGACCTACAGGAGTGCGTCATTTGCCGGGGTTTAAGTTTGCTCTTCAGAGGTGGCTCCTGGTGAACACTCATCGTCCTGCCATGCCCAGGATAACAAATAACATGCCAAGTGAATACAAATGGTGCTGGTGAATATGTCACGGGCAGGCTATGGCATATTATTTTTCCATGTGTGTGGCGACAGCTTTTATGGCCTGGCAACAGATCTGCCTCTTTCAAGTATTTTATGTGAAACTTCATGAAGCCTCCAGCGGTCAGGTGTTGCCAGTATTGCAGGTGTGCGCGAAGTCAGTGAGTGGCAAAACATCTCTTAATGCACTCTGTGGTTGAGAGCTGAATGTATGATGACTTTTTTCCCCTCCTTTCCATTTAAAACAGAATGCTACAGATAGCTCCTCCAACTCCTCTCAGAAAAGGGAACAGCCTGTGCGAACTCTGGCTTCTCCTGCATCCTGCGAACATCGAAGAATTTGCACTCGTGGACACCTTCACGACCATTACAGCTCTGACCACTACCATCTAGAACAAGTAAGGTTCCTTCCCAGTGTTGCTACCTCTGTGTCTGCCAGAGTTTGCTGGTGTTTGGTTTTCTTCCACATGCCTGAGAGACAGCTCCCTCCTTCTGCTCTCCCTGTTTCTTTCTCAGTTAGCTTTAAATGGCTTCCTGTTATTAAAAAAAGGGAGGGGGGGTGGGGAAGGGTAGTGGTTTAGTGTGTTGTGTTGTACCACGTGCACACAGGCCAGTGTAGGACTGAGACAGTTGTACTCCCTACTGAGCCAAAGGCTGAAACTCTGTGATGGATCACGGTGAAGGGCATGTAAAGAAGGAAAGACACAGTTGTTAAACATTGGCTCTTCACAAAGCAAGGAGACAATGATTGCCAGTAGCAAAATGAGCTTATTTATCTCTTCTCTTTCTTCATCTCCTTCCTGCTTCCACAGTCAGTACCACGATCCTACCGGCATGTCAACTTTCCAGACGATGATGAGGAGATAGTGCGCATCAATCCTCGGGAAAAGATTTGGATGACTGGATATGAGGATTATCGCCATGCCCCGGCACGAGGGAAGAACTTTGATCCTGATGACATGGACTCCTACGTACGTTTTGCCAAAAGCGAGGCCTCGAAACACGAATACACCTATCCTTACGTAGACAACTCGGACTTTGACCTGGGTGAAGATACCAAGGGTGCTGTGATAAAGACTCAACCTGTCAAATTCAAGCCCAGGCGGAAGGAAGATGGTGAGAGGTCACGGTGCGTGTACTGCAGGGACATGTTCAACCACGAGGAGAACAAGCGGGGTCAATGCCAGGATGCTCCAGACCGCGTCAAGACTTGCATCCATCGAGTGAGCTGTATGTGGTGCGCAGACACTATGCTCTATCACTGTATGTCTGACCCAGAAGGAGACTATACAGATCCTTGCTCGTGCGACACCAGTGATGAAATGTTTTGCCTCCGGTGGATGGCCCTTATCGCCTTGTCTTTCATTGCTCCATGTATGTGCTGTTACTTGCCGCTTCGGGCTTGTTACCACTGTGGGGTCATGTGCAGGTGCTGTGGTGGAAAACACAAAGCTGCTGGATGACTACAGATGCATTCAAAGTGTTAGGTTTTTCCTGTAGTTCAAGGAACACGTTGGTTTTGGAGCACTGAGGTCACTCACTTTAATGCAGCCACTGTGCCCGACAGCATCCGGAAACCACCAGTTTGGATCACTTTACATTGGGGTCGTCTGGGGCTCACACTGCATTGATTTGCTCATCAACTGTTCTAACTAACTAACCTACAGCATAGACTTTTGTATTATTAATCTGTAATCAAAACAGACTGTCTTGTACATGTTTATATTTTTTTTTTTCATTTAAAATGAGTTTGAGAGAAGAACTGCTTTAAATGGTGGTGGATTGTAGAACATCTCGAGGTTGTGTCTGTCTTGCCTCCACTTGTGTGGTACCATCAGTGTGTTAGCAAGCTTTGGCATTTCTAGAAATGGGGCGGTGTAGTGAATGAAATCTCACTTGGAAGATACTTTAACTTACCGTCAAGCTATTGTGTGTGTATAGAAGGTGTGCTAGTAACAAACTTGTACCACAACACAGTATTTCTGTCACTGGTTTTCTTTGGGTTTTTCGTTCTGTTTTCCAAAGCTAAAATAGCCATCTAAGCTGCAGTTTTTTTCTAGGGTCCATCGTCATTTCCTTCAGCAAACATCTTAAATTATTTCTCTGTTCATAAAGCTCTGTGAACAGAAAGTAAGGCTCAGTTACCATAGTCACATAACCATTGAGAATCTGGTAGTCCTCCTTACCTGTAATCATTTCAGACCACTACTTGAAAGGGAAACTTAAATGTTAGGCTTTTTCTCTTTTCCCTAAATAACATTGGAAAAATGTGTTTTCAGAGCTCTGCCCAAAAAGAAAGGGAACTTCTTCATTAGCCAGCAATGTAGTGATCTGTGAATAAAACACTAAGGTTCCAGATGAGGAAAATTGTTGATATGCAAAGAATTACTAACAATGCAATGTCAAAAGCACTATTATGGCAATTCTGGGGAAATGCTGCATTAAGTGGTGGATTATGTGGAAAATCGTGTGTGTTTGTTTTCTGTATACATGAGCATGAGAACATTCGCGTCCACTGTAGTAACAACATTTAGCAATCGAAGCAGGTATTTAAAAATCCAAAGCCAGGATGTTCACTAACACTTCCAGTCTGTGACCTGCAGTCCCAGTCCTCCAGATACTTCCACATGTCTCGGCACATTGCTGTGAGCCTGTGTGTGGGATGGAGCACGTGAGTCTTTGCAGGAGCCAGACCAAGGCATCTGCCTGGCTTTCCCCCTCCCCAGTTCACCACCCAGGTTTATCAAGTGGATGCATAAGGTGCATACAGCAGGATAATATTACTTTAAATTTTTTTTTTTTTTTAATGTCATGTTGTCTTGTGTACAAGGCTTGTAATTAGCTTGGAAAAAGAGTATTTTTCTAATATATTACAAGGAATAGCCAAATAATTTTTATTAAAAAATAAAAAAAATGATTTAGCGCAGTGAGCTCTAACTAGCATAGTACAATCTGAATACTTTGAGGCAGCTAGGGATTGGCTTGTCAAAGCTGGCACTGCTGTTCCTGCCATAATTTCTTTCTGCAGTAAATTGCCAGTGGGCGCATGTCCTTTCCCTCCCTCTATTGCACATTGACATCAGTCTTAAAAGAGAGGAATTTTTTTTTTTAAGAATTAATTTGCCAAATAAATGTAAAAGGAACGCTTGCCATTCTTTCTTGGTGGAATGTCCCAACGGTTCCTCTGAGAGTCAATCACAGCTTTTTAGTCAACCATTAATTAAGTATGCAATGTGCTTATTATACACTATAGAGTTGGGTAGGTTTAATTCATAGCAGTTACTGGGGATTTTTTCGGTTGGAGAAAAAAAAAATGAATGATAGTGGAAAAGGGATGGAGTGTTACACTCTGGGTGATGTGTCTGGGTTTGCTGAATGAAATACAAATATTTTGTGCCTAATAGCAGTTGACAAATCTCTCAATGGTGTCTAGTAAACATCAAGCCAGCCTCGTAAAAAAATAATTAATGAAACAACCTTTTCCTTTTATTTCTGTTCTTAAAAGTTGTTTCATGTAAACAAACATCTGTAAGATCTTCTCTCTATAAAGCACAACACTACAAAAAGATCTTACAGTTTTTTGTCCGGTCGTGAAGTGCCCCTATTTATTTAAGTAAAGTAGACATACTCCAAGCCTTTCTGTATGTCTGAAAATAAAAGTTATAAAAAAAAAGTCCCTCTTTTTTATTTTTTTTTCTTTCCCTCCTCCTTCCTCCCTCTTCTCTTGGGTTTTTGTAATACTTGTAGATTTTGCTGCGTACGTTATTTGGTTTGTGATGGCAGTGGTGTAAGGGCACAAGGATTGAAATGGGTGGTTTTTTGTAAATATTTCTCCTTAATTTCCACACTGCTGCTGAACAGTGTGTAGCATTCTCCCAGTCAGCTTTGCAATACTGACATCAATCATTTGAGAGAAATTATTCAGATTTTATTTTTGTATCTGTGGTAACAAAAACATTAACCAATTTTTTTTCCTGTTGTGGAAAGGTTTTGGTTTTTTGTTTTTTTTTCCAAGCTATTGCTCACGTTAACAAATTAAAGTGCCTGAAGCCTCATCATTATGTATCTATATACTAAAAGTTAAAACCCTGTTGTATTGATTTTTATAAGCCTTTTTACCTCTGTGTAAAAAAAAATATATATACAAGTGTATGATGTACATTTTAGTTCTTAACTTCTTTTTTTATTGTTTCTAATATGTATGATCAGTGTAGCTATTGCTTTAAAATGTACCATGTAAATATAAATACATCATATCAAAATGATGTCGTTTATTGTCAGAATGATGCTGTTCATTGCTGCTGAGGTGGCTGGGGAGTGAGGGGGAAACAGAATGGGGGCATTTCCGGAGTTTGGGGTTTCTGAGGAAAAAATTGCTTTATTTTACATTTTGGGGTGACAAAGGCTGCTAAGCCTTGGGCATGGGCCATTCTCATCCAGACACAGCAAGGCAGGACGAGGCTGGGTGGGTTTTTTCAGGTGGTTTTTAGGTGTTTTTCAGATATTTGGAGCATTTGGCAGGAGGACACAGTCCGGTGGCAGCAGCCAAGGCTCCCTCCTGCTCTCCCTGCTCTTCTCCCCTGGGGCCTCACCCCACACACAGCTTTGGGATGAGTTAGAGAGGCTGCAGGGCTGTTGCTATTTTACTTTGTTTCATCTCAGCAGGGCCCCAAGGAGAAGGGGGGAGCAGGGAAAGGCCCCAAGCAAGGGCCATCCTGGTTGCTGAGGACACGTGGAGTGGGTTTGCAGCCACTGGGAAGGAGAGATGCCCGAGGTGCCTGGCACTGCCATCCCTGCTCAGAGAGATTTGGTATGGGAAGAGAATAACCCAGTTAAAATGGATACCAGCCTGCCACCAATCAACTGAGAAAACCAGTAAGTACATCTGAATTTTTATAATCGTATCCAATTGCTTGGTCATGCCAACACTGATCACATCTGCAGAGCCCAGGTTTATTTTTCCATAGGTAAGTGATAACCAAGATGTTGCTCCTTTTTTATGTGCTGCTGCTTGTTTTGCTGCTGAACAGCAAAGCTGCCTCAAGCAATGTATAAGATGCAAAGAGCACACTTTTTATTCATTTATATTTGTGTTTACATACTCCTAGAAACATGATGTGCTCATATAAACAAAGATCTCTATGTACATTTATTGTACAACTAATGGTATGTATATGTTACATCTTATTTTAAAAAGACTTGCAGCCCTCAAGAAATGCTCACTGTGAGTCAGGTGCTGTGTTCAGGACTCACTGCACACAAAATCATTTGGTTTGTGTTGGTGTTTGGCTCCATCCACAGCAAAGCTGCAAAGTGTTGTTCACAGTCCATCACACTCTCTTGACCAGCGGCAAAGAGTTCCAACCCTATTCTCTGTCCATTTGGATTTAGCTCGTCCTACAAAATGCATGGCTAGACCATGTTTCTTGCAGCCTGCAATGTCCTCTTGCTTTCATCTGTGTTGCTTATGCCTGGAGATAGCTAAACTGAACCAGAAAACATTACGTTTGGGCACTGAATCTGAGGAAAATGCAAGTGTCATCAAAATAGGAGGCACCATGAATGTCAACCAACTTTCTGCAGTGTAATTTAGTCCTGCTGTCTGTCTGGGACAGGTACTGTCCTCTTGGTAGGATGCAGTCACAGATACTGAGATTGGTAAGGCTGCAACCATATGAAACCATATGTTTAATATTTTATAGTTTAAAAAAAAAAATCTAGTTCACTAGTAGATGTAATACAAAATACATTTTAGAATAATGTTGTCCTCAGCCAGGCTGAGGTTTAGGGTCTGACAAATGCGGCTTGGCATTTTCCAGCAGGGACTTGACACCAAATGTGCTGCTACTACTGCCTGGCTCAGAGTGGCTCTCCGGGCATCTCTTTTCCCTGCTTAAGCAGCAGCTGTGCTGACCCAGTCACACCCAGGATTTTCTGTGTGGAGCATCCTTGAGTTCAGACAGACACAGTTCCACCTGCATGAACTGCTCTCCTTGTAGCTTGTGAAACACAAGAGTCAGAGGGTAAAGAGAGGGTTTTCTTGGCTGCTCCCTCAGGAAGCCTGCAAATGCTTCTAAGAAGCCTCTCCTCATGGAAGCAGCATCACATCAGGAGTGGCAGAGTGGGTGGAGGGCAACTGCAAGGGATAACCAGTGTGGGTCCCTCCAGCTCTGTTCTTCTCTAAGGACCCAAGGTAATGAGCATTTCTCAGGAATGCAGCTGCCTAGCGTTGCCTTCAGGGCCAGGATGCATGAGAGTTCACCTGGACTCCTTTAATCCCTCTGTGGGAAGTTTTTCTCACTCTGCTTGGAGAGCTTGTAATTTAAATAGGCAAAACAGACTTATCCGTGTTGTGAAAATGAGTCCAAGGGTTTGAACTATTCCATAAAATCATATGGGAGTTTTGTGACACAGTCTGGCCTGGAATATCCTGAGCACAAATTCCCCACCATCTTCATCCAAGGGTTGTTTCTGCTGTCATCCTGGAGATTAACCGGAAAGTTTGGGCCTTGTCAGGAGCCTCACTGCATGGAGCACAAACCAAGCTGCCAGCAAGGGGTATGTAAATCTCCTTTCTCTGCTAGTTCCACTTAAAAATGCAAATTTGAAGTAACTGTCAGAATGCCTGGAAATGAGGTATCATTGCATGTGTTCTCAGTACTTGCCACAGACAAAACTTGTAATAAAAGAGCCTTTTTCTGTGAGAGCAGCAAGGAGGTGCTTTCCTTTCTTCAGCACGTTAGGTAAGTTAACATCCTATCTACCTTGTCCTTTTCCAGGATGTATTTAGGCAATTAAATTCCTTAGAATCTTGATGACATATGTGGAAATAAATAGAAAAATGTTTGGCTTACACCCAGAGACAAGATATTTAAATGATGGAAAGTATGTGTGTATTTTTGGGGTCGTATACTTAGATCCCCACAAATACTTCTAGTTGCTTTCCTGCAGTAATGCACAACCATCCCATGCCATTCATCTTATTCCCTCATTCCCCCCTTGTAAATTCATTTAGGAAGAGTTGACAGACGTTGGTTTGGCTTCTGTTGGACTCCAAGCCTGCTGCCTAACCTCATGTGAGACAGGATCTCACAGCAGCACCCTGGGTTGTTGCAAAGAGAAAGGTTTGCACACCCCATCTCTGGATGAGCCATCTCTGGATGAGCCATCAGGGCTCCATGCTCTGAGGTGGCAAGGAAAGCATACAGTGATTTTCAGACTTAATGTAATTCATGTAACCAGGAGTCACTAATGTTAGGAATGAGAATCATTGCCTGGGGGAGCGAGAATCAGTGCATACTTCAGCATGAATAAGACATTGCCAAGTCATACACAGCCCTAATTCTTACCTAGATTATTTAATTATTATTAATTACATAGAAAATGTCACATAAACTGGCATTCCTTTCTCTGAATTTTCTGAAGTTATGTCACGATGAGCTACTGAATTGGCCAAATCTGTTTTAAGGCAACTGACAGAACTACTGTCAGGCTTACTGCTTGGAGCAAGCACTTAGCTGGTTTTCACACTCCTAATTTCCCCACTTCAGTGTTGTGCCACTGTTGTCTTATTAACTGATAGAGCTCTTGATGTGACATTTCAGTCGTAGAAAAGAAGAACAGGGATAGGGAACTTGTCAATACAGTGAGACCCTTGAAGTATCAAGTCTGGGATGTTTCCAAATGTACCCTACCTTGAAATCTGAGATTTCCAGTATGCAGATTTCATACTCCGATCTCATTCAGAAACTAAAAGCTCAGACACTTCTAAAATCTGAAACAGCATCATCCTTGTGCTCCAGAGAGTAATTTCCAACTCTAAAAGCCCAATTCCAGAACAACTGAACGCAAGTGATTTAAAAGTGCTTACTCTTTACAACTTCCTGAGAACAAAGATAAAAGCCAGGTTACAAAGTATAGCTTTCAACCATATTTCACAAAAGCACTGGCCACTACTTACAGCAGAGAGTATTTTGCTGTGGGCAGCCAAAAGAAGCAGCACTCTGCTGGTTTTTTTCAGGAGTCTGAACATTGCAAAATTCAAATCTCAATAAATTTGTTTCAGAAAACTGAACAGCTGAAAAAAGAAAAAAGGAAACAGAAGTTAGGACTGAATACAGATGCGGGATATATGGCTCATCCTAGATACAAATCGTAAGAAGAAATACAATATTTTTTTTAATTTCTTTTCTTTTGAGTGATACCTAAAAGGAAGCTCCCATTGTCACAGTAGTGTATGGGTGTGGGGCCTGATGTTCAAGCTGAAATTTCCCCAGCAGTTTCCATGTGTTCCTGCCAGGAAGGGCAGATGTCTCTGCCTCCAAGAGCAGCACTCTGACCATCACCAGGGCTCAGGCTGTCAAACTGGAAATGTATATATACATATGCATATGTATGTGCATATCCTTTTGGAACAGAAATCCAAAATTACCAACATGGTCTGAAAGCCTAAGTGATAGCTACCCTTTAAATAACTAAATAAACAAGTAAAACTCCAGCTGTAAGGCTGACCCTGGTGGCTTGGCAACAATGAATGGAGTTTTCTGTGCAGTGACCCCAAGTCTTGGGGATGGCTGCAGGATTTCTCTGTTCACTTAGTGAATAGCTCTCATTGAACATCCTGAGCAAAACCCCAGAACCTTATTAAGTGGTTGAACCAGCCACAGAAATGAGAAGGCTTCCAAGTAGCAAGCAAAATAGCAATAGGATGAAGCAGAGAGAGAGATTCTGCTCAGAGGAGTTTTCTGCTTTGCTGTGGCTCGGGGGTCACGTGCTGGGTGGTCAGTGACTCTGCTTCTCGGGGGCCACTGACTGGGCTCTGGGGAAACCATGGGCATTTTGGCAAGCAGGAAAGCCTGTGCTTTCATTCATCTGTCTGAAATGGAGGGGTTTGTGGCGAGCCATTTGGCCAGAGCAAGGCAGCCTTTGCAATAGTGCCAGTTCCACAGTTTAAATACAGTTTCTGCTGCAAGGCTGAGACATAGTTGTACTTCCACATGTGGCCAGAAATGCCGCAGGCCTGGAGCAGGCTGCAGGGTGAACAGAGTCCTCACACTCACCCCTGTCTTTGCAGAGAGATTTGGAGGGCTGCAGTGTGCCAGAGAGGTAGCAAAAAATACCACATACATTTAGTTTCAAAACTCTAGCAGCCATCACTGGTGCAATGCTATTTGCTGCGTTTGTGCTTCCCTAGACTTTGAATAAAAGGACTCCTTCCAGCAACAGGTAGGAGACAATTGGAGACTGTTCTCCAGTTCCCTGAGGTAAAACTTAACTCCACTTAAGTCAGTGGTAGAAGACCCTTACACTAAAGTGAAGCCAGGATTTCTTTTGGGATCTGAAGGGTTTGGATGCCAGTATCTTAAGGTTTGGCACCCAAAGCACCTCCTCGACTGGCAGCTCTCTGAGGTGAACTTCACATGCTCTTCTTGCTCAGCCTGGAGGAGACTGAGAGGAGACCTCACTGCAGTTACAGCTTCCAGGGGACGAGAAGTGGAGAGGCAGGCACTGATCTCCTCTCTCTGGTGGCCAGTGATAGGATCCAAGGGAATGGCCTGAAGCTGTGTCAGGGAAGGTTTAGGTTGGATATTAAGGAAAGTTTCTTCATCCAGAGGGTGGTTTGGCACTGGAAGCTCAGGGAAATGGTCACAGCAGCAAGGCTGGTAGTTCAAGGTGCATTTGGACAACACTCTCAGGCCCAGGGTGTGATTGTTGGGCTGTCCTGTGCAGGGCCAGGAGCTGGACTTTGCTGATCCTTGTGGGTCCCTTCCAACTGAGGATATTCCATCATTCTCCTTCCTCCATCCTCCTCAGGGACTCTAGGTGCAATGGCAGTCTACATCTATAAAAAGGGATTTCTTATACTACACAGTGCACCAGGTCCCCAGTTCTGTCTTAAAAGGGCTGTTTGAAATGGAAGCCACTTTCTGCTCCTGCAAAGGAACAAGTGTCCCTGTGACAGCCGAGGAAGGGGTTTGTGGGACCCTAGGATCACTGGTTTTAAACTTAGCACCCCTAGCTTGTCACCCATTTTTTCCTGTGTCCAATTACCATGACATTTCATTTACTTGGACCTTCACAAAAGAAATATAGCTAGTAGAAGTACAGTTTTGACTTTAAAAGTGACAAATTAGCAGGGAGGTTCCCCCATCTGCCTTTCACTCATTTTTGACAGCTTGTAGGGTTTCGAGCTGGCAGCAATTATTTCTGGTATTAGGTTGAAATTCTAAAGATTTTTAAAAAAGGCTGAAAGGATGCCTGTGTACTAACATTAATGACCAAAAGGTCCTGCAGCAAAGAAGCACCTCTGAAAGGACTGTGTTTCCAAACCCACTCACATACATAACATTTTAAGAGCTGTCACCATCAGAACACGTTTTATGGCCAGTTCCTGAAGGAAGTGGTTGTAAAGATGTGGCATGAAGAGCAGCAAACCCAGGTGCTGAGCAGAGAGCTTTTGAACTTAGAGCAAATGCATGATGCTTTTTTCTAACCAGAACAACTGCTGTTTGTGACCATCTGAACTTCGAGCTACGTGAAAATGTCTTTGGGGTTCATCAGGCTGATATCCTGTCTCTAACCACAGCCTGTACCAGATACTTCAAAGGGAAAGAATACAAGAAACTCTGTATTGGAATCATCTGCTAGCAGAGGAAATTTCTTCCTGACATCAGACAATTTGTCATTGATTTATCCCCTCAAACAGGCAAGTTTATGTGCCTCTTAAAAAAAAATCTGGTTGAATGTAAGAGTGATGTGAGTTTATTCATTCACCCTAACAAATTTTTATTTGAAATATATTTGATTTCTCTAAAATAACATAACACCTCTTCTACCGTTTTCGCTGGTGCTTTTCCTAGTGCTGAAGTGACAGTTTGAGGTCTTTTTCCAGCCACATTTTTATACAGATTGCCCTTGAAATGTGACAACATTCAGGAGCTGCAGCCCTATGGCAGCTATTTTGCAAATGACAGTGTATCCCCCTCCAAATCCTTCTCCTGGCAAGAGATTTAATCCCCTTTTATGGATCCTATAACCATAATTTCCTTATTGTTGGGATGGTACTGTGTTCTTACTGTTGTACAGTTTCTCTGGAGCCTCCTGTATATCAAAGACCCAAAGCAGATTGAGGATATAAGGCAGGTAGTGAAAACAGCAATTTATTGGTTTGTTTGTTTGTCAGATTGCTGACATTGAGCTGGATTTATATCATTTGTTTTCTAGAACTCAGATACGTTCCAAAGCAGCTGTGCTGTAGCTGTGAATGTAAACCAGGATGAACAGGGAGTCTGCCAGGAAGGTGTAAAGTCTGTGCTTGGGCTCAATGGGCTTTGCTCTGAGAGGTGTTGAATGTCTTCATTTTTTCTGAAACCCATAAGCTTGGTAGGTGTAAAACACTGGCCCTGCTGAGGTCAATGGCAAACTTCCCACTGACTTTACTAAAGTATAATCACCCCCCAAAATACAGGGTTAGCTCACCAATTATTGGCAGCTATTTTTCTAAGAGCCTGGCTAATGCACATGACAATACTAGAATGCCTCTGTGGATTGTATTGCTTTGTGCAAAGGTCTATGCATTTCCCCAAAACCTATAATAAAATACAGGAAAATTCTGCAGCCTAGGGTGCCATCATAATCCATGTAAGGGTCATTTATTTGGTCTTAGTCACAAAAAACACAAAGACCTGCTTTGCTTAAAATGAGGCCTGGCCAGCTGAGCAGTTCAGCCAAAGAGTGGAAACTTGGTGGTTCTGCTGCAGAAACACACTGGTTGATGTTTGGATCCTAATGTGAGACTTCTAATTTGGTTGTTTAGTGAATTTTAATTGCTTCAACATGAAGTACAGATGAGCAGCATCTCTGGAAACCAGGCCACAGATCACAGAAAATAGTAGGTACAGGGCTTTCTAAGATGTGGGTCCTAAGGCTCTGCGCCTCATTGAATTTAATTACAGCTTGGAGTAAAAAGACACACACAAATTCATCTTTGGCTTGGTTTCTGACAAATTTGTATTTGCACCATTAATCTTCTGCTTGTCCTGCTCCAGTAATGCTTCTTGAACCACATGTCCAGGGAAAACCAAACTGAGGTCTCAAAGACGTTAATTTCCTACAGGCTTCATAAAAATAGGCAGCTGGGTAAAACAGAGAGCTCTCAGTACTCTTGCTGAGCTCATCCCTGATTAGACACTGGGCAAACTGTGTGGGAAAACCCTTGTTACAAGTGCCTTACCTGTGGATAAACTCAGCTGGCAGTCATGCCCTGCTGGACACTGAACAGCCACCCCACAAGAGCAGCTTTGCTTTCACACCACAGCTCTCACTGAAACAGCCAGTCGTGCTCAGACACATCCTTTAGAAACCAAGCCCTGTTTATTTCATCGCTTGTGGAATACTTGTTTTAACATACACCAGTGATATCTAGGAGGGAAGTGACATGTTTTCCCAATCAGAGCAAAGAAATGTGTCAAGTAATGCCCTGGGTTTTTTCAGTCTGACTCTAGCTGCTAGAGGGTCTGCCTCACAATTTGTTAATTCAGCTGCAAGTGTTGGCTGCATCTTTGAAGGACTGTAGGTGGATGATTTTTGTTGTTGTTGTCAGATTGAAGTCTGCTTTCACCTTTTTTTACCACTTTCTCGTGCATCAATATGAGTATTTTTCCATCTATGAAGCTAAATTATTGTAGCTGGAAAGCCAGTGATTCCAAGAGATTTCTGTGGGCTTCTGCTTGCATGATGAGAGAGATTCCTGTGCTCCAAAAGGCTTAAAATGTCTGGGTCTTGCTAATAATAACAACCCAAGAGGGAATAGTCCAGCTGACTGTATGTAGGCCAGACTTAATCAATTAACACACTGAGATAATGACATCCCAGCCTATGGAGCCTTCTAAATATAATCATGTGTGAAGAAGGCCACTGGCTACAGGATGGCTTCACAAGTTAAATAGCACAGAACTGCCAATATTTAGATCTGGGATTTCCAGAAGGCCGCACAGAGACAGAGAGCAGCAGCGACTTCTGAAGAAATGTGCGCCTTTCCATGCTAATACCTCTACTGAAACCATGGCTCAGGGGACACTGAGACCAGAAATCTATTTCCAGTGCCACCCTTTTTATGCCTGGGGGTTACAAACTGATACCTGTTGGAGTTGTTCAGCCCATGGGATTGTTCCCACGTGCATCATTGCAGAGCACACGGAAACTTTGCCTGCCTTGGAAGTTTCGGTCGCATGCGCCACCGTATTGTTCGAGCTCATGTGAGCTGAAGTTTGTATAATAGCTCTTAAAAAAGTGGGCCTCAGAATGTCAAAGGGAGCCCCCTTTCATGTGAAAGATGAAAGCCACATTGTCTTGGCTGGATTCCAGCATCTACCCTTGTGTGTTCGAGCGGATGATGGAGGATTTCTGGTGGTGGCTCCTGAACCAGGCACCCTTTTACAGCCAATAAAGCTGAGTTGATTTGCCTTGATTCTGCTGAGGGCTAAGTTGGGTACAAAGGGGTTACAGTAAACTCCTAATTGGTGGCTGCTTGAGGGTGTGTGTGAGCCCCTAGTTCACCCATGTGTACAAGGAGGGCAAAAGAGGGGGTGCCTTGCTTTTTGACCCTTTTGTCTAATCTGGTTTGACTGTAAGACCTTCCAGTCAGAGATTGTTACCACATGGTTGCACATCGTCTGCTGCGCTGGGGACCCTGGTTCCAGTGGTAAATAACAGCCCTCAGCAGTTAGTCTCATGTGAATAAAATATGACCAGCAGAGTGATCTGAGTCATCTATCAAATAACCCACAGCTCCACCCGCATGCAGCTCCTCCATATGAATCCAGAGGTTAATTAAAAGAATCTAAAGAATGATAGGGTTAGAGTGATTTTGGTTGAGCACCGAAGACTGATGTAACCTCACAAGCTCCCCATGCTGTTCCTCCAGGCTTGGGGTTTTGCATCGTTGCTGGCTAGTCCCCAAAAGACCAGGACTAGGTTTTTAGCTGCTCTGTGGAGGCTATGCCAAACTACAGGTTTAAATATTCATTGCATTCTTCACATGCCAAATCATCTAAGCTGGAAAGCAGGAATCTAAGATTTTGCAAAGCTGCTCTTGCACAAAAAGACCATTAAAAATTCATCATGACAGAGAAAAAACAACAACATTGCCAGTAGTAGGGAACTTTCTGTTGACTTGGCTAATGCTGTGTGGAGCTAACCCACATTAATCCACTTAAATGGAAGGGTGAGCCTGATCCAGTAAAAGCAATAAATCCTCTTTAGAGCTGACCAGACTCCAGTTGCACTATAGGAGAACCAGGCTGAATGGCAAACAGCTGGCAGGAGGTAACTGGATGGGGCCTGAATTTCCAATGCACCAGGTAATTTAACCCACAGCATCCCCTTTTCCCTCATATGTCCAAACCAGTTGTGGGCAGGGCCACATCCCAAAGTTCTTGGCACCAGAGGTGGAATGATGGACTGCAGGATGGGGAAACTCCCTGCCAGTACACAGATGGAAAGACTGAAGTAGCTCTCTCATCACGGGGACTGGTTACCTGAGGTGCCTGTGTTGGAAGAGTTATTGTCCCAGGCAGCTCAAGCAAAAGGGGTGAAAAATGCAGGGAGCAGAGACAGACAGAGAAATGCCTGACCTGGAACTGGTGGGGCTCTGTCTTGCCTTGGATGTTAAGAGAGAATGGCCAGCTGCTGCCTTGCTATGGGTGAGGGGACTAAGTGGGTTGCTGTTGAACTCCACAGAATTACATCTGGAGCTGAACTAGCTTGGGAGCAAGTGGATCTGCATGCCTGGGAAGTGCCTGTCACTATCAGAGAGCAATTTTCTCAAGGCTGACCCAAGACATGGAACTAAATCCGGACTGGGTGAATATCTCTGTTTCCTTATTCCTCTGAGAAACTGGGCCTGAATTTAAAAGGCTGTTTAACACTTTGAAGCCACCCACAGTTCTGTCTTTGCCTCCCACGCAAGCTCCAAGGAACTGACTCATTCCCACCGTATTTTCAGCTGTGCGTAGATCCTGCTCACAGCCCGGGAAGTTCCCTGTTCAGCCAAGCAAATCAAGTGCACATTGTGACTTGAGCTAGCTGAGCTTGAAAGGGTTTTGCGACACCGACTCACAGCTGACAGTATCTGAAGACATCTGGCCTGCCTTTTAAAGTCGAGTAGGAGCCATATTCTTGAGTTAGCTGTATAATTTATGCCTTATCTGCTGTTCTCTATTCATGATGCTTCCTTATGTTAAATAGCTGTTTGTGAAAATAAGTGGCACTGTCATCTGCTCTTAAATGAAAAGGGGTCTGCTCACAAGCAGGCATTCACCTCTCCTCTCCCCTTCCAAGTGGCAAACAACCCCTCTTGTTTCTCTTGCCACGGGGTCACTGCTTTGGGTTTTGCAGTGCTTTGAAGGGTGTGAGTGATTCCGTTCTGGATGGCTTGTGACTCAGGAAAGCTCTTCTGAAAGTGGAGACATAGGGTTGTCCTTCTGTCTCTTGCCAGTCTGGTGAGCTGAAATGTTCTTTCCAGTCTGGAGTAAAGTCCTGACATCCCTGGATTTCTAGCTCACTGATTCTTTCACTGCTGAGGAGAATAGCTCACTTCTTGCTGACATCATGCTGTCCTCCTGCTATGCCACATCCACTGCGAGTCTTTAAAGCTTCATGCTATGCCTGTACAATTACACCCACGTTTTGACTGGGAAACAGAGACAAATGAAGGCAGTTAGAAGGAGGACGTGGGAGCCTTGCCTTCTATTTTCCTGTTCTTCACACTGAGTTCATTACTGTCTTTCCCCCTGCCTGGTAGCAAATTTCCAGCAGATGTATTGGGGTCACCACTCCCTGCTTCTCTGTAGAAAACAACCCTGGTCTATTTGGGCTCTGGACCATTTCTGCATGCCATTAGACCACAGCACAGTCTTTACAGATAAACATTTGCAGGTTTGTAAGCACAGTCCTACTCACTACATCGTTACAGAAGAGAGGGGGAGTAAACATCCTTTGCAGTACAAAGGAATTGTCAACAAACCCAGAGAGAAGGGGAGAAGTATCCAAAGGCACCCTCCATTTTTGGCTTGCTGCATTTGGTTTCTTTCATGCAACTCACTGAATGTTTGCCCCCCTCTGCAAAAATCCAGGGCAAAGGCCTGGCTGTTGTCTGCACTATTAGCTAATGAAGTCAGGAATTTACCTCTGTCACCACCTGGGAATTGAGTAATATTAAACCCAGCTCCTCCATCCTACTGGCACTGGGCTGAGTTCCATCAGCTTCTGAGGAGCTTTTTGGAGTGGAGAGTCCTGACCTGCTGACAGTGGCTAGTATGAGCTGAGACATGAACAAACAATAAAGGAGATAAAGGAGAGGCTGGGCTGAAAGCAACACTGTTTCCTATGGACTCCTGAATAAACTCCAGCTCCTCTTGCTGATGGGCTGGGTTTTTGTCCTTGCGCAAAGGAATGAACTGCTCTGGGAATCGCATTCTGATATGAGAGCAGTGGTGTCTGTGTATCACTAAACAGAAAGGATCTGCTCAAAAACTTCTAAGAAGAAAAAAATGTCTATTTTAAAATATGTTTATTTCAGGTAGTTCCCAAAGTTTTAGCTGTGTTATCTCACTTCAGCTGTGGTTCTAGAAGCAGAATTACACCCAGACTGGCACATGTAGCTCTTAAATGGCAAAGACCAAAGTCCTTAGCCCAAGATAGCCTTTTGCTGACTCCAGATGTGCTCCTCTGCCATAAAACACTTCGGAGGCCCAGTTCTACACTACATAAGCCACTCAGTGGTTTTAACATTCATTTCACCCTTCTCTGTGTAACTAAGCAAAAGGCTTGGCTTGAGCCTGTTGCTATAATGAATTTCTAAAGCTGGGCTTGTAGGAATGACTCGATCAGTTAAGCACGAGCCTCTGCTCTGCTCTACCCCCAGGAGTTTATGTCAAGTTTTGGAGCTTTAGGCATTTACTCCTGATTTCCACGAGTGGAGCAGAGAGATGAGCTTGGCCAGGAGAATTGAATTTTCCCTGTACTTCTGTTGTGTAAGGTCATCCCATTTGTTTGGAAATCAAGCATTTTTCTTTTATAGAGAGGCAGAGGTTTTGGTTATCTCAATAGTACAGCAAGAGGAAATTCTAATATCAGATGCAGGAAACAGATAAATGCAATATATCTTAATTAAACAATGTCCTTTGCAGCTTACTACTGCCAAGTTACTATATCTGAAAATCCTTTAGAAAGTCTGTTCACTCAGGTAATCTCTTACTTTGGTGAAGGCCTGGTCACTTTTATTTACATGTGTAAATCTTCCTACAAGTTATTCCAGATT
Source organism: Drymodes brunneopygia (assembly GCA_013400955.1). Taxonomy (NCBI): domain Eukaryota; kingdom Metazoa; phylum Chordata; class Aves; order Passeriformes; family Petroicidae; genus Drymodes; species Drymodes brunneopygia. The sequence continues at coordinate 485,954 of VZTZ01027337.1, forward strand.
ATCAAGTCCCTATCCACCCCCTGCTGAAGCATGGCTGCAAACTGCCATTGGCACTGTCACTGCAGACACCTTCTCCACAAAAATAAAGATCTTGTCCAGAGCCAGAGTTTCAAGTAACCCCATTTTTAATTTTTCCTCCCTTTTTTCTTTTTTTTTTCCCCTTTTTTTTAAGCAGTGTGTACAACCTGTTTTAATACATGAATAAGCAGAACCTGGAGTGGGTCCACTGGTGTATCTCCCTCTTCAACATGAGGCACTTGGCTCCAGCTGCAGTGGGAAATGAGGGTAGCTGGGTCCAGTGGGCTGTGCTCTGGGGCTCTGTGACTCTCTGGGGTGACTGCAGGGTACCTGGGCTGCAGGAAAAGTGGCCACCTTAGGAGAACAGAGCATGCCTTGTCTCCTCAGTGAACAGTGAAATGGGGCTGTGACTCCATCCAGATTGTCTCTATCTTAGTTTTGGGTTTTTTTTATAGGGGGGAGGGTAGGTAAAATCCCTGGAAAAGTGAAATCTAGGGGAAATCAAGCCTTAAAACTTCTATTTGTATATTTGAAATGAGTAATACCTTGCCTTAGAGCAATCCTAAATATATAAAAATACAAACTTGCTAAATTTCTAATGCTGTTTCAGAAGACAGTGTGTTTGTTTTAAAGTTCAATATTAGTTAGAACTCAAGTCAATCCCTTCAATATTTCCTTTTTAATTTCTCTTCTGCATTTTACACCAAGTCTTGCCCACCAACTGCTTTCCCGAGGCTCTTTTTTGTTTATCCTACACAATTTTCTTCCTTCCTTCAAGTCCAGACCCCCTTGCTCCCCTGGGACGTTGTATGATAGCTAGGCACTAATCAAGTACTTCTGCCCCAGAAGCACAGATAAGAGGCTTCCTCCCCCTGCTTCCAGTCAAAGGAGGATGTAAGGCATAATGGTAATCTTAAACAACACTGCTATTCATTGTTTGGGAGATCTGGGAAATATCCTTGAATTCAGCTTGCTAAATTAGCTGCTTCTTGAGTAACCCACAGCTGCTGCGTATCTGTCGCGTTGCGTTTCACAAAAATGCAGCAGTTCTCATTACATGTGATACTCTCTCAACATATGGACCTTCCACTAGTTTATGTCTCTGTGTAGCTCCGTTGCCATAAATGTACACACAGAAACATTTTCTTTTGTACTTAAAAAAAAAAAAAAAAAAAAATCCAAACCCAACAATTCTTGAAAATAGATTAAAGACAGGCATTTGCAATTACTCAGATGGAGCAAAGATGTTGGAGCGCTTCAGAACGCAGCCTTTGTCAGGAGCCAATAGTTAGATTAAAATGTTGCTTCTGGCAGTAAAAGTGTAACTACCAGTGGTTTTAAAGCTTCGTCCTGCCTGCTGTGCACATGAACATCTCCCTTGAAGCTGGGAGGCGTTGCCCTGTGCTCGCAGACATCAAAAGTCAGCTGGACCATCAGTGTAAGGCGATGCTTACCTGACTGTACGAGGCAATGACATGGGGTTTGGGTTTGATCTCATGTGCTTGCTCCTCCACATTGGTTTACAGAGGAATTTGGTTTGAAAGAAAATGTATTTCTGCTGTTAATGTGTGTTTACACTTCCAACCCTTTAATAACATCTGGGCATGAGCAGGGAGCTTGAGCAAATCTTGAGGAGGAAGGTTTCTGTGTCGTCTCCCTCTTGAGCAGTTTTCTAGGCTTTGTCCTTCAAAATGGAGCAGGATCCTTGAGGAAAACCCAAACTTTCATCTTTACTGTGTTCCCTGTGACATAGCTGGTTCCAGCAGGGAGTAATTGAAGCATCAAGTACTTTAAAAGTATAATGTTAGAACAAGTGAAAATTTTCCTTGGACTCCTACAGCTCTGTTCAATGTCTCTCTGATCCCATTCAGGGCTTGTTTCATGGGCTTCAGGAGGAGTCTGGCCAGGGATGAGCTGTACTTTAAACCTTGGGAGAAGTGCCACACATTTGCACACTGTTGTCACATCACACAAAACAAGGTGTGACAAACCACATCCTCTGTAGTGCATCCTCAGGCTATGCTTTATTGCCTGGTCACCAGCAAGGGCCAGCAAGTGTCTCTGTCAGAGTGGTCTTGACTGTGTAATTATGGTTAGTAAGCCAGTAGTATCCATCTCATTGCCTTCCCTCCCTCTGTTCCTGGTCATGTCTTGTCCCTTTTCTTTTTTACTCCTCTTTGCTCCTTTTATAACTAAACATGTCCCCTCAAATATATCCACCTAAGTGCAGGTACAGCCTCATTTACTTCTGTATCTGAGCCTTCCTGCAAGACACATCCAACCCCTGCTTAGTGCTTTGGTGCTGCAGGAGGGGAGGATCTTCTCTCTCCAGCAGGAGCCACAGAGAATGCAAGGATGTGGCTTTCCTGCAGCCTGGGGGAGCTGCTGGTTCCAGGGGCTCTCAGGTATCTCTCCCACGCTGGTGCATGTGGGAGGGTGTGTAATGGATCTCTAGGAGCTGGTCAGCTGTGGGCAAGGAGCTGCCAAACCATGGCAAACTGGAGAGGCTGAAGACACCACAGTGGGCCCTTGAAGCCAGCCAGGTGCTTCATCCTGTGTCACAAGGAGATTCCTCCTCACCAGGATGCACAGGCAGGAACTCTTTGCAAGAGAGGCCCATCTCATGAAATAGAGGAAGAGGATTTGGGTTTCCTTTCAGTGGCCTCTAAATCATTTGTCCAGAGCACAGAGCTGTCTCTTCCTGGAGATATTTAGGCTCATTCCTTTAGAAGTCATCTATGATTGTGTTAGTATTTGTGCATAAATGAATATTAATGGTGAATGTGGTCTGACTACTGGGCCCATTTCCTCCCACAGCTGTTTTTGTGAGAGACCTGATCCAAAAACATTTTGTGCACACATCTTCCAGCCTGGCTCCTCCGCAGGCGAGCTTGATGGAGAACGCTTTGCTGGTTGTGGTTTAGGCATGGACACAGCACATAGCTACTCAGTGCTGTCAGGGTCTCAGCAGATCTGCACTCACCTCACAGCAGACATTTAGGTACCAAGGGAACTTGTGCTTTAACTGGAAAAAAGCTTACGTGCCAAAGGCCTCCTGTTATAGGGGAGGTTGCAGCTGAGCAGAGGTTTGGAGGGGCTTAATGCTGGAGTTGGCTGCTCCAGCTGGCAAGGAAAGCCCACCCACAGCTTAGGTGGGACCAGCACCTGAAATCAAGTATTGAAACTCCTGCATTGTAGCACTTTTATTTTATTTGGATACAATTCTGTGCAGTTCTACATTTATCTTTTTTTGTGGAATTATCCCAAAGATAGTGCTGGGAGTGAGCCTGGAATTCCTGCAGAAAAAGATGGTCCCAGAGATAACAGGTTCTGAGAAGAAATACTCCAAATGCCCCATTTTTTAATCATTAAATGAGTATATCCTTACAGATGTAGATTGATTTAAGTAGGGAAAGGGATTTGCTGTGTGACTCACGAGTCTGAGCTACTGCTACTCATTTTTTGATGTAAAACCCTCTCAACTGCTTGCAAACGATCTGCAAAGGATTCAGAAACTCTTGAGCAAGTGATTTTGGCCTGGAACACTTGAGGAGGTTGTTTGCAGATGATGCACATGCACTGCTGTTGAGAAGGGGCCTAACTCAGAGCATACAGCAGGCAGCAAAAAGGTTTCCATTGCCCCAAACTAGTCACGAATAACTTGCCGGCGTCTTGGGTTTTAATCACATGATCCAATTACAACTTAATCCCATCAATATGAAATAAATGTTCCCACCTTTGGTTATTTTCTTGGTGTGGAAATCCACTCACAGCTTCATGCCCAGCCATGAGTCTGTGTTTTGTGCTCCTGCTGCAGAAGAGGAAGGGGGACACAGGAAGGCTGGTTGGGGAAACAGGCAGCTTGAAAACCTTTCTTTCAGCCCAAAGTGGGAGCAGAGCAGCCCATGGAGATACTGTCACGGATCCAAGCAAGCTGGGGTTAAACGGTTTCCTCAGCTTTTCTTCCTAAATCAATTTGAATATTCTTGGCAAGCTCTGTTACTGTGCATGGTGGGCAGCTGTGATTCAAGCAGGGAATTTTTTTCCCCCTTTCTACTGTCGCAGTCTTCCTGTCTTGTGCAGATGTGATCCTTTCCCTCTGTCTGCCTAACAGCTAATTATTTTACCAGATGAGCCAATAGTCTGAAGAAAACAGACCATGCATATTCTTGAAAGCAACAACTGTGTTACAATATTGGGGGGATGGGTAATTTAAAAAACAAGGAGTCACCTCCTTCTGACCCACTCCACTCCTTAAGAAAACCTCCAGAAATAGCAAGCAGTCTGATTTACAAGGGACCAACCTACCTCCCAAGTTAGTACCCCCCGCATTTAACAGCAGAACCTTGCACTGTGCTTTTTGGGAAAGTAGGGAAAAAGCCAGTTTGAATATGTAAGACATCCAGCTAACAGCTCTTCAATCAATGGCAACTCAGAAACGTACACACCCCTGAAACTGCAAGGATGTGGACAAGAGCACATCAGCTGCTCCCCAGAAACTGCCTGGGTGTCGCTGAACTTTCATTCCTAACCCAAATTAATGCTTTTCTGATTAAAATCATTATTCTCAGGCTCAGGAAAGGGCAGAAATTCTGCTTCTTGTGTTTGGTGGTTATGCTAGGGGGGGCTTTGCTGGTGGGGTAGATATCTGGGTTTTGTAGCTCACTGCAAAGCCCACAGCTCTAACCCAGTGCCTGCCACGGTGTCCCAGGTGTGAGCTGTGAGCTACCAGAGAGCACCATAACCACACAGGTGTGTTTTACAGCCCACAGACTGTGTTGAGAATGCCTGCAGTGTTGGATTACACAGGCGGGACAGGCAGGGGAACGCTGCATTTCCAAATCCCACAGAAGCTCAGCACCTGCTGCTTGCTGGAGGGGGCACCGCTGTGACAGGAGCTGAAGTGTGTGGTCCTGCTGAGCCATGCCTGCTGTCTGCCATCACCTCACTCCAGCACTCCAAGAACAGCCCTGGAAAGGCCAACATGTCCCTTGTATTCGGGGGACCCTGGTTTAAGCAGTGAGGGGCTTGGTGTTTCACCAGGGCAGCAGTAGGATGTGAATGCTGAGGGGCAGGAATGGGAGCTCCAAAGGAAGGCGTGTGGCTCAAGATGAGGTAGGGGCTGTCTGGTAGTTTTTGGAAAGTTAAATTAGGGCCTAAGGTGCTAATCATTGTTGGATTTGGCAGGATAAGGGTTTTTACAGAGGCCTACTACTGCAGGAGCAAAATCTGCAGGGTCTTGTATCACAGAAAAATGGCACCCCTTTTTTTTGTGAAAGGCAGCTACTCTTCCTGGGTGGAAGCAGCACGCCCAGGGCCCACCCCTAGCACACTACATCCACACCAAGGGACCAAGCGATCCAGATATTTTATCTTAAACATTCTGCACAAGCAAACATAAAAGGCAACCTGTACTACTCTGAAGGGCAGCAGCATTCCTGGCTCAATGAATCCTCCTTCATTTTGAGCAGTAGCATAAAAATTGAGGTACTTATGACTAAGCAGACTACTCTCCTAAAAGCAAGCTTCCTGCCTCAATCCCTGCAGCAGGATGGAGAAAACTCTGTCCATCCCGGACTGTCACATTCACTTCTCAAGGAACACGTGACTTTGCTGTCAGTAGCGGAACAAGAGCCAAAAGAATGAATTTTCCTCAGTTTTTGGTTGCTGTTTTTGGAGTGGATAACCATTTAATTAGTTTTCACCCTCTGGGGCTGTAAGTTCTTGTGTAATTAGATAATGAGCAATTACCATTACCGCATTTTGTTCTCACGTGGCACTATGTGGATGCCAGCAGTGACCACGTTTCAAAGGCTCGTGTTCCAGGTTATTACCCAGTAATGCCATGAGAAGCCCCAATACCTCTTTTACAAGAAGACTTCAGAGGGGACAAATCTACCAGTTATTACAGGTGCTAACATAAATCCCACCTGCTCTTACTGGACTTGTCCCACATGATTTGTGCCAATACCCACTACAACAGGAAAACCCTGAAATATTCCAGGGAGATTATGTGGTCCGGTTGCTTCCCAAAATACCGCCTTTCATGTCCTTAATGCCACCCTTGCTTTTCCTGCTTTGGCAGGGAAAGCCCAAATCAGGGTTACACTGAGTGGTTTAGAGCAGAAAGTTACAGGCCAACACAAAGGTTCCAGTTTGGAGCAGCCCCCAGAAGCACTGCTGTGCTAAGAAAAGTGCCTGATGGGAGTCAGGACTTACAGGACCTACTTGCACTGAGGCCAACAACTGGCAATTAATTAATTCTTTAAAATACCTGGAGAGATTTTAAATGGGCACGTGGTGAGAACATGCGTGCAAGAGGAGGATCTTGAAACCACTTAGGCTTTAGGGCAAACAAAAACCAGATGGGAGATGAGCGTGGAGATTAAAAGGTGTAGGCAAGGGGCCCTATCTGTCATTATTCCTGCAGCTACAGTTTAATTACTACTCCTAGGCTTTGGGAACAGAGATTTTTTTTAAAATCATTTTCTTTAAAAGGTATGTGAAGGAACACAAGTTCTGTGGCTAAAGATGGCCCATAGTACCATCCCAAGTCTCTGCTAAGACTCTTAGTGTGCTTTATTCATGACCCAGAATAGAAACTGTTTTCTTAATCTTCAATGTTAAGTTTGCTTTCAGAGAGAAAAAGAAATTTAAAAACCCAAATAAACCAATTGAGAAACAAAGCCCCATGTTCCCTCTCCTCCCTGAACTTCTCCTTTTTCCAGCAGCACAACAGAATCCTGCATGAGGCACAAAGAAGGCAAGAAGCTCTTCTCCAGCTGTTTGGGCAATAAGCAGATGTACACAGAAATCTTGTTTTGTGCAGCTGTTAACTGGTTCAATGGGTTGCAGCAACAGGTTACAGAAAGGTAAGCAATTTACATGGCAGATGTTATTTAAGAGCTATTTTAATGTTGTAATGCAGTGAAGGTAAGAAGCAAAATTAGCAGCCTGTTCTGTGTTTTCTTGGGGCCTATAATGGCAAAGTGGTGGTGACTTACAGCACCAGGACAACAAACCAGCCCATTAGGATGGAACAAGCATGACACAGCAGGGCCAAAATTAAACAAAATTTTAGCTGAAACACTTGCTGAAAAAGTCCAAATCCATTTTTTCTGATACCATTCTTAATTAGACTGTAGAAGCAGATGTACTTGGATTAAAAAAAAAAAACAAAACAACAANTAGATGTACTTGGATTTTTAAAAAAAACAAAACAACAAACAAACAAAAACAAAAAACAAAACAAAACAAAAAACCAACACCAAATCAAACAAACAAAATCCCCCCAAACAACAACCAAAAAACCTCTCAAACCAAGATCTTCCACAGTTTTGGAACAGCTAATCACACTTGCTTGTGGAAAACAGCTGAAGAGCTCACAGGGAGGAATTCACTGTTGAAAAAGTTGACTAGCAAATATCGACTGAGCTGTATTTAAGTCATTTTCACACAAAAGCCATGCCAGGCAAAACAAGCCAAAGGGGAGGAGCAGGGACCATGAGTTAGTACTGAGCAGAGGTATAGCCAGATGTATTTATTTTTTTCCCAAGAATGCACAGTGACAAAACAGAGATTTGGGATTAAGGGTGGCTTTATTTTTTTTTTCTATTAAAATTCTGTCTATCTGCATCTGTCCCTAAGATGACAAGTGTTTGACCCAGGCACCAAGGCAGATTCATCCAGAGCCAAACTGCACATAGTGGTTCCATCTAAGAAAAGCAAACCCATTATCCTACCAGGAACAAGATGCCTGGGGAACATTCCTCCAGCACAGCATGTGCAATGAGCTGGGGGAAGAAGCTGGTTGAGCTAATTTCAAAAGTCAGATAAATGCATTGTGAGTGGTGGACCAGTCACTAATCCACTCAAGTCCTTCTAAATGCTATAGGTCAACCCCATATGCACTTTTTCTATCAGTTAAAAAATCAGGGATGCAGGTGAAATAGCACATGAAGTCACAATGACAAGGAGACTTTTCCTAAACAGGGCATCATTATGTGGCTTCTGAGCTTAGCCAAGGATGCTGAGGTCAGTACAAGTTGAGGGCTCTTCCCATTTTGCAGTACGGAAGTTGAACTAGAAAGATGCCTGTCCAAGGATAAGGATCTTTTCTTTTTAAAGAAAAGGATGGAGGGAGTGTGGAGTGTTGGCTAAAGGATGAAGTATGACAGCAATCAGTAGACAATGCCTTATTTTGTCATGTCAGATTTCCTCAGCAAAAGCAGCTCACGATGGTTTTGTGATGGAAGTTAAGTTAGAGAAAAACTGACAGAACTGTGATTTCCCAAAGGAAACAAAGCAAACATAATCTACTTTGAAAAAAATCTGATTTTATTTTTGTATTGAAAAGACCTGTCAATTTAAATAGATGTTTATTTCCATTCATGGTCTCAACCAGTGTTGTGTGTTAACATTATTCAGAACTGTATAAAAAGCCATCTGTGTTACATTGGTTAACATCCTAGAACACTGGGGGAGGGGAGGGTTTGAAGCAGCTTAACATTAAAAATAGGATGTTCCCAAAAAACTTACAACTGATGCGGCATCTTCTATTCTAATTTTATAGGAGCTGAAGCATTTTGCAAATACAATTCAAGTTATTTGGTCTTCAAAAAAAACTTTAAAACCAGATTGCTTTCATAGCAGTATTGAAGCTGTCAGCTGAGAGAACACACACACACACACACAACACTCGTGTGTGTGCAAACACATACATGGAGAACCACACTGAGCACAACTGGAACACCCCATTCAGTATCTGGATTACTGATATGTGCTCCTCTGAATCCATGATCACAGTTAATTTAAAACACTAGTTGCTTTTTTTAATATATACATGGTTTCCATGGAAACCCAAGATTCTGCACAATCAACTGACATTTATTACTCATGGCGCTGTGAAGTTCTCTAGTGAAGGGCCAAATTCCAAAACCTTTACTCAAACATGCACATACCTCACTGAAGCCAGTGGACAGGGGAGAAGATGGTTTAGAAAAGGGGTTGCAGGGTCAAGGTCTAGATTTGAAAAACCACATGACAGATTGTCATTTAAAAAAAGTTTTTAAGTCATTCTTTGGTTTATTTCCATGATTCCCAACACTGTCTGAAAAGCCCAGAGACAGTCACATGAGAAATCATAGCTCTAAAGCAAGCCCACAGCATTTTTAAGTCTTGTGTATTAAATGCTTAGAAGACTACAGGAATTCAGAGTACCCCTTACATTCATGTCCCCAAAAATCTAGTAACTGCTTAAGTGCATGCACTGAGGCATGACCGGCATGCCTGTAAATTCATATTGTTCAAGTTAAGAGTAAATATAGCTGCAAAAAACCCCACCCACCTATAATTAAATGGTCATTACTAGCAATACTATAGTGACTGTCTTGTTATTAAAGAAATGCAGACATGGTTTCTGCCCCTTTGGCTTGCTCAGCCATAGGAAGCTGTCTGCTCAATTTAGAAAGGAAGCACATTTTAAGAGTCCAAGGGAGTTTAAGATTTCCATGTTTCTGGGGTCAATTATTAATGTAAAGATGTAGACAAATGGCAAGTATATGAAAGCATCTCTCATACATTCCAAGGTTTGGAAGTCAAGAGCAGATCTTGACTTCTTTATGCTTAAATGTTATGGTAGGCTTCAAAAACCAGTAAGAAGTAATATAATATTTCTATGGAAAGCAAAGTAGAACTAAGTCTAGCTAGCATTTGTATGCAAGCAGTTTTTGCTATGCTTAATGTAAGGCAGATTTTATTGCAACGATAGTTACCAGTCTGCTAGTAGGAAAAAAATGTAGGCAACTATACTCAGAGAAGGTGGCTGATAATTACTAGTGACAACTTCTATTTTTTAGAACAACTCAGCTTTAATGTACTTTCTGGAAACAGCATTTTCATCACTGGTTTTCACTTCCTTCCCCATCCCATGTTAAGTATCAAAAATCAAGACTGGATAAAATGAATTGTGGCTATTTACCAACGAACATATATTCCAATATTATTCTTAACTGGAACAAATAGAAGTCATTCTTTATAACCTACTGCCTGCCACTGGTTGTTTATAAACCTCTGCTTGCTGCAATAAACACTGGTCATTGAAATATTCATTTGCAGTAATTACTTGGCACTAGGTTAATATACTTGTTAAGTTTAATGGAAGTGCTTCTGATGTACATACAAGCACTTAAAACATCAGACTTTTTAAAACTTAAGTTCTGGAGCTTTTAATATCTATAGTTACAGTTTTCACAAGCATTTCTGAAAGTATTAAATCTCTTCAAGAAGTTTAGAGGCTCCTGTCTCAGCATATCTAAGTTTCTTTAACAATTACAGGATAGTTAATTTAACATTCTTGCTTCATATGCTGAGACAACACGGTACCAAAATTTAGTTATAAAAAGAGGCATTTTTGGTCAAGCTGACCCCCCCCAGCTCTCCTTTTAACAAAAAAGAAACACAGCTCAAACCTGTCTTCTCTCTCCAGAAAAAAAGACACCTAAGGCCACAAATGTACACTTGCCAGAACATCAGGTGTTTCTCCATTTGTGGCAACTGTACATTCCCACGTAGAGAAATACAGTCTGAAGGCCCCCCCACCACCTTTAAGGATGAACCACCTCAGATGCCAGTTTAGGCAGCAGTGCATATGAAACCACATTACATCAAAACAGTGTGTTAAAGTCATTGCAGCTACTTCAACTAGTTTTTAACAATGTTTAATCAAAATTCCTAATTGCAGGAAGAAATAAAACCAAACTTAATGTAGAGAGAGGCATAAAGATGCAGAGATAACCACCACAATGATCCAATAGCAGAAACTCTTGTTTAAAGGTTTTCTTATGCTAAAAAAGGCACACAACCCCTTGTGAACTAGAGACAAAAGCTAGCAGGACTACAGCAATAAACCCAGAAGAAAAAGCCTACCAGAATTACCCAATTGCCTACTGGGAGGGAACAATGAAGTAGACAGGCTGCTCTTGCTCCGTTTTGTTTGCAGGGAAGTGGTCAAATTTAATAGTCAAATTTAGCCACATTAAGAAACATTTAACAAAAGCTACCCCAAGAAACCAGAACAAAACCTGACGTTTGGGTCAAAAGGCCACAGACAGGCCCTTCCATAGCATGTAGCTGAGTGAGTTCAGAGATTGGCAATGAAAGAAAGAAGCTTTAGACATGTGACGGGAACAAGCTTTGGGATTTATCGAACAGTCACACCAAGCTTCTCCAGCACACGCACTCCCTTTTCTTGGTATTCTTGTCGGGTCATCCAGAAGTTGTCTTTGTCTTTCATGATGTCTGCTAGAACAGCACCCCCCAGAAACACCATGTGCTTCCGACGAGGGGGATCTTCGATTCGGATCTTAAATTTCTGAGAAAAACAAAAGAAGCTGTTACTAGGGTTCTTGAAACAAAGCCTTGCAAAATAAAATTGGGCTTTCCACCAGAACAATGAAGTGGAAACTGTCTAGTGAGAAAAATGCAACTAAAAACCTGAAATGTTAGCATAGGGCACTCTGTGCGAACTTCCAGCTTGTGCAACTGAAGTAAGATAATGACTTTGCATCGGAAATTAGACACAGCTACTGACACTTGCCCAAAAATTGTGCTTTCAGAATATCAACAAAAAGCCCAGGATTCAGAATACTGACTTAAAGACCAAATTTTTCATTTCAGGAATATTGTAAAGAGTGAAATAATTCCTCATTTTTGATGGCTAAAATTATCAGAAGCTACCAGATCACCAAATCACGAATATTTTAGAATTATACCGATTTACACAATCTAAACCAGCTTAACTAATTAATATTCCCTTAAGTTCTTCAGTGCTAAAGCTTTAATTTCAAGAGCAAAAAGGAGTACAAAGCTATGACTGAAATACTGCCTCAGATGTAAGACATTCTGTACAACTGAGTCATTCCACAGAAGATCTTCAGAGAACACTGTATTAAGAACCAGGGAAGTTCAAAGAAATTTTCAGTACAACACACTGTTACCTCTCTCATGTGTGGCAGCTGCCTGCTTATCACAGTAACAATGGAAAAGGGAAACTTACTCCACCTGAAAGTGTATTAGAACTCTAGCCTCTCACTTTTGAGTATTTCACTTGTAGTATGAACTAAAACTTCCACAGATTAAAAAAAAACTTTTTGGCTCACTGACAACTTTAAGGCACAGAAACTCCTGAGCTTTATTTAACTAACATTACAATCTGTATCCTGGTTATTTATCAGCCTATCTTACATTCGAACCAACCCAAGACTTGAGGAATTACTTGTCACTAGCAGGGTCTAGAAGGTTACTTTACTGCCAGTATGTACAAAGCAAAGGCAGGGGTGTGAGGAAGGAGAGGCAGCGATTTTGCAAGCTGCACTGAGGGCCACCCACAGCCTCTGTCATTTCTGGCCACTTGGTTCCCTCTAGTGGGGATCCAGGGGAAACCTCTGAGCCCCCAGGATGCAGCAGCCACCCGATACCCACCGAGAGTTTCTCCACATCTCCTTTCAGAACTCGTTCCAGGTAGAGCTGTTTCAGTTCCCGCTCCAGTCGTGAAGGCAGCCCAGGGTACATGGTGGACCCTCCAGACAGCACAATGTGCTTGTAGAATTCAGACCTGGCCCCAAAAAAATAGTCTTTGTAGTGTTGCATAGTTTACTCTGTACTACAGTACGTACCTGTACAGACAGGGGAGTCAATACGAATTTAAAAATCTGTCGCTACACAAGGACAGACTGCACAAGTTCAGCAGACATGCTCATGCTTTCCCAGAAAGCAGAAATTAAAAAAATATTGTGCTTTCAAGATTTTACCTTTGCTCATTCTTCCCAAAATAATTTCCAGACAACCTGTTAAGCTTCAAAAGCTCAGCCTGAGCCCCACTCCCAGCACCCACCATCCCCCAGGAGCACACATTAGCGTTTAAAGCAAAAGCTGTTACTTGGAGACAGTTCCTGTATCACCCCCGCACCCAGACCAAGGATTTCAAATGTTCTGCTCTTACCTAGTGTCAATGTCAGCAGCCTGGATGGTGTTGAACAGCAATTCAGCCACACCAACCCCTTCGACATTGATTAAGTGAGGCTGGAAGAGAGCCTCTGGTGCCTCAAACCGTTCTCCACCAACTTTGATAATCCTGCCATCTGGGAGCTAGGGAAGAAATAACACCATTGAAAAGACTATTTTAGCCACTTGAATGCTAAAAAAAACCAAGAGGAAATGACCTACATTGCTCCCAAATGTTTTAACACAGGAAATTGTTGATAATTGCCAGCACTGCAAGAAGTCGTTCAGTAGTACTGAAAGAATATACAAATTCTTTAATCACTCTGCAATTCACTTGGAGACATCAGGGACCAGACACATCGATACTGACCTAGCAAATATATCCTTGCAATACCAAGTCCTAATAGCAATTTTAAAAATCATCTTACAACAAGAATAATGCTTTTCTGCAAATTTTTCCAACTGTGATCACAAAGTTTCCACTAACAGCAAGTTTACCATTCCTGACACCAGATATCAGTCTCATGTCTCACTGGTCTGTGGAGGAAGCTGAAACAATTTCCTATGCTAGAGTAAGTCCACTTTCCGTACAAATTCCTGTACTGTAATATTTAAATTTCAAAGATCTACTATGACAAAAATAGGTACAAAGTCTTACAGAAAATCTGAAAAGAAAAAAAGCCCATAGAAGATCTTCCCAGAACCAATTGATCTGATTCTACAGGCTGAGAGTTGAGCTACTGCCAAGAAAAGCTGTGAAGGAATCAAAGCTAAATGCTACCTGAATTTAAATGTAGGAAGTTTAGGACAAGAAAAGGTGCCTCTAGACACTCACCGTGTAGGATTCAACTAGAACTGTGGTTTCTAGTGCCAGCTTCTGCTCCTGTTCAATGTTATATCCCACGTAACACAACTTCTCCTTGATCATGCGAACCGTCTCAAAATCAGCAGAGTGGTTGAAAGCGTAACCTCGCAGCAAGAGGAGCTGCAGGGAGCACAGCAGGTTAGCAGGAAATGAGAGGAACAGTCCAGATCTCTCAGTACAGAGGTATATTTAAATACATATCTCTGTTCACCTCCCATTTTTAGCTGCAAATTTGGGTATTAAGACAAATCTGTTCCAGTGTATCCACTATTCCCAGAAAAGCAGCAGCATTACTCCAAATGGGAAAGATTCTTCATCATTACAAGTTTCAGCATAACCAGCACAAAGACAAATGAAAAAAAACCAAAACAATTCTTATCTTTAGAACTTCACTTCAGAACATTCCCATATTCCAGTTTAACCATAAGAATTGTCAATCTAGGATGTTGCTTATATTTAAAACACCCAAACAAATAAATTGTCTATCAAACATGCTCTCCTATTTAATAATCAGGGAAGAATCACTACATTATTTTCCACACTGTAAGAAAATCTTTCTGAAAATAGATGAGTAGAACTGAGAGAATACAATTTAGCTTTCACTTTAGGTACTCAGAAAGCCAACTTTCAAGTTTTTCCTTCCCAAATATGGAATAAATTCCCCTCCCACGAGACTGCCACTAAGAATATAAGATGTTTCTGAATAACATCAATATCATCACAAGGGATTTAGATGAGGAAACACCATAAGAACAGACTGAAGTAACACAGAGAATACAGGAGTTCTTTATGTAATTAGCACATGACTAATAAAGGGAAAACATACAGTGCTTTCTTGCTATCAAGGGATTTTGACTTGAACCAACACACCACAGATGCCAGCCTCAACCTTAAACCCAGCTTACCTTAATGAGGTACCTAGTGATATCCCTCCCAGCGATATCTAACCGTCTCGTCAGGTGAGGGAGGGAGAAACCTTCATAAACTGGGCAAATGTGAGTCACACCATCTCCAGAGTCCACAACAACACCAGTCAACAAACCTAAAAGAATGGGGGGGGAGTACAACTTTTAGCACTTTCATAAATAGAACAGAACAGCAGTGGGTTTAAGATGGGATTTTTCACTGCAGCCTGATACAAACTCTCATCCCTCAGTCGTCAGTGGATTTTAAACTTTAGGTTTTCATAGTAACAAATGCTTTCATGTATTTTTTTTAAAGTATTACTTTTGCTCTTACCTAGATGTTTAGAACTGTACCACTCACAATTTTATGTGGTGTTCTGACATCTTAAATTGCACTCTAATTAAAGGGAGTATCTACCCTCATTAAATGCTTATTGGGGCATAAATTCCTTCACAGATTCAGTTGTGCAGCCTTATATTAATTTCTGAAATATGATGAAACCTAGAGATATTCAAGCCACAAGTTTATCTTGTTAAATTCTTAGGACTTGTTGATTTTTACTGGTGTTCAAAAAACCAAATACTTTTATAAGGTAGAGAGTATTTGGACTATATAGCACATATCTAGTATTTCCTCACACGAGTGGCATTAGGCTGAACGAGATCCACTTTCACAGACTAAAAAAAATCAACTAATGAAAAAAGTTTACCACCAACTATTAAATTCTAAGGTATACAGAACAGATACCAATAGAAGTTTCTACGTTTAAGAGGCAAAAGTCAAAGGTGAAAGTTGGGCAGAAAACAATTTTATAGTTTCTCACAAGCTACCTAAAGCAAGAAAGCATATTTTAAGGAGAGATCTTAAAAGTGTGTTACACTGAAATTAGGCACATCTCTATATAACTTCAGCCACTACTTTAATCTTTGAAGTAATATAAATAAGTAGGATGTTTTAAAAGACTTTTTTTTTCAAAAGCAAATATTTGATTTATGTACCCCTTGATTTTTACATCTTAGGAGGTCATCAGCTTTGTTTTAGATGATGGTATGTAGAAACACTGCAGACTGCTCTAAGTTGTCTCACATTCTGTTATTCACAAAGTAACTGAGCACTACACAGTAAGATACATGTACCATTACAGCAGAATTTAACACTGTAGATGCCAGTTAATTAAGTATCTATAAGGAATCAAATCAAAGAAAACCAAGGGGAAAAAACATAATAGCACAGATTGCAGCAAATAAAATTAATATTCAGGTTTGCAAAAGTGGTTTTGGTTCAAGTAGTTATAATGATTTGCATGGCAGAGTCACCCTTCCAGTATCCCACTGCTTTCAGTCTTGGACAGAGCCACTACAGTGATGTGTTAATGGACAAGGATATTTATGTCCTGCTATGTGACAGCTAAGTACACCAAGTCACCAACAAATAGATACAAGGAGTCATGGTAGTAGAACTGATGTGCTTGAGTGACTTCTTAAAATTCTAGATGGATTGAAGTCGACAGTAGAATTTCCATTTAGTGCAGTCAATCCATAATTTTCTGCTCAGGCTGAGGACCATTTCAATCTAGTTTATCTACAGGAAAAGACTCAACTTTCTTATTTATTTTTTCCCCCTGCAAATAGTGCAAAAGTCACATGATCACCTTGAAATTACTCTCATTCACGGTAAAAAGCTTTTCCTTTTTCAGAAAATCCAAAGTAAGCCATCAACACTTTATGCCAAAGGCAAAAGGATTACACCCTGAAACAGTAACCATTTTGAGGAACCAGGTTTTTGCATTTATCCATGAAAACAACACCAGCAGTGGTACCTATCAATAGTTCCTCAAAACAAAAAGCAGTCCTGTCAGTCAGAGCCGAGCTTCCTCAGCAAACAGCATGGAATCAAGACCCAGTGATGCCATATTAGTGCTTTGGCTCAGCAACACATCTGGAAACTAAAGAAATTTTAGGTTAATTTTGCCTACCTTGAGCATACAGAGTAAGAACAGCCTGGATGGCTACATACACCCCAGAAAACTGGTATGTCTCAAACATAACCTGTAAGATGAAGGCAAAAATCAGCTTCCAAAACTGGCCAAATACCTCAAAGACATTTCACTGGTGTTTAAAAACTCTATTTCTAGAATTTTGTATTTTTACTCATCAAAAACACTTCCCAAGAAATTTCATCACAAGAGTCTACACAAACCTTAGAGACCTATGTGCTTTAGGACAGTAAGGAGCACATTCAATTTTGTACCTTACCTGTTCACACCAGACAACCCAGATGAAATACCCCACATCCGTTAAGCAACAAATGCAAATACAAGAAACCCACACATCAATTTCTGCAGCTTTTCACAAATTTTCACTTTTCCAAAGTGCTTAATGAGTGGGAGGCAGTACTTGTAGACCAGCCAAGCAGTTCATCACTGAAGTGTGAGTTGGGAATAAAATGTTTATTTAAGATGTATGCTTTAAAACAAAGTTCAGGCATTTTTCATTCTTCATATTAAGCCATACAGACTTTGCACACTATGTCAAATAAAGACCAGACTCCTTCATACCTTAGTCTAGAATAAGCCCAGTATCACAGCTTGTTCTCTGCATCTGGACCACCATCTTCCCTTTTTTTAAGGGCAACCAATGACAAACTTTTAAAATTAGTGCAAAATCCACTACAGATAGAAAACTGTAGGTTTGCAGAATTCAAACTGAAACAGGAAAAGTAACTGCTTGTCTTGTACACTAGGTTTCCCTAATCACTGAACTAGTTTCAGTTAACAAGCAGGCCAAGATTAAAGGATGTAGAGTTTATAGGATCTTGTCTTCTTTCTAAACATACAAGAAAAGGCCAGGTAAACAAATCATGCTGTACAGCAGTTTTCCCCTCAAAAAGCTTTACCAGGAAAAACAGACGAACTCTGATTATTCCAACACATACAGAAGTTTTGCTTTTGCTACTCTGCAGTCTTATGAACCCTTCTGCAACTTCTAGGATTAGAAACTGATTGAATCCTAAGTACTCCCACAGTTCAAGTAAAAGATATCTAAATATTTTTGAAGAAAAAAGCTGATGCCTGACAATTTTAGCATTCTGAACTATTTAAAGAACCTCCTCCATTAGAACACTGTGAAAAGGAACAGAAAGGGAACAGTTGAAAGGGCAGCAACTCAAAATAGATCCCCTTTGAGTAGTCATTGTCTAAACCCAACACTATTCCAAAGGATATTTTCAAACAACCTGAGTGCTTATTAAATGAAAAAAATAATGTAAGAAAAATCTAAATTATCATCTTCATACAATAAAATCAATATTCAAACGGCTTTAGTTACTGCCTTCACATGTACCAAAACCCTAAAGGTCTCCACAAAACCTTTTATGACCTTTGGGGGTGTTGTCATGCTTTCTTTCAAGATATACTTGACATGGAAAATGCCTTGACACAGGACACGTATGTTAACAAATCTTAACATGCAAACACTGAGCAATGCTTCCCTTAAAAGATTCTTCTTCACATGACAGCAGATCTTTGATTACCTAAGAAGTGACGTTCTAACTGGGTACAGAAAGTAAGAACTAAAATCTGGGAAAAAATACAAGGAATCCTAGGTTGGATTAAATGAAGTGACTGTGCTCAAGTGTCTCTACAGCTTCTTGATTTGCCACTACAGTCTGGCTGCTTCTGAGGGTGTTGCACAATGAGAGTGCAGCAGACAGAGACAAACAGCAAACACTCCATCAGGCTGAGGAGCAACAAGGGTCTTGTACGTGCTATGAAAGGAAAAGAACTTTTTAAACATATATTTTACAATATAGCTGATGTATGAACACTTGCTGCCTTACTGTATTGCAGGTGGATCTGATAAAGTGATGAAGTGAGGAAAGAGAATTACTGGAAACAGAATGAAGGACAGCATATATAATTATCTATCATCTTTATATGGTCCAGATGACTAAGCTTTTCTTCTAAAAATACTTGGGATACTGCACTGTATCCCAAAATGCAGAGACATTCTTATATTTACTGCAGGCTTTAGGAAGTACCTTCATTCAGTCCTCTGCCTCATAGTGCACTCACCTCTCTGGAAAGGAGGAGGCAATGTCAAAAATGGAAGGAGTATAAATACATTGCAGTTAAACTAAATATTTCAAGTTATCTTAACATTGTGTTCCATTAAAAACATTAACAGAAACAATGAGCTTCTGTGTAACTTGAATTTAAACTTACAAAAATGGTTTCTAGTTCTCACTAATCTTCTGCATAATGATTAAGTATCTATGATATCTGGGGTGGTGGTAAAAAGGAAAAATGGAGCAATGCAAATATTCTCTCAGAACTCAGAAGCCATACTAGACTCTTGAATTATTGGCATAAAATTACTTGGCACGAGAATAACTAAAATCCATCCCTTTGTATTTATCAGGAAAACAGAAACAAGAACACTATTGCTGACAACTGAAAAGCAAAGAATCATGGACAGGAAATCAAGCCATCCCTGCTACACCGGGGCCACCTAGAATAACCTGCTCTGCCTAGCACACCACAGCTGGCTGATACACAGTACATGATATTACTAGTGTTGCCTAGTGACACTTAGATAATAGGTCCCTAATGTCCACATTTGCTAAAAAAATGCTGATTTTAGATTGCACAGTCTGATTTTTTTTGACTTTAGTTTTCCTGACTTTGCTAGATTTCATTTGCTTCTTGGTCACTGAGAGAAAGGATTGGTGCAAATGTGGTCACTGCCAAGTTGCAGAAAGCCCTACTGTAGCTGTGACATCAAAAGAATTTCAAAGGAAAGGTGAAGATACATGTAAATTCTGAACAGACTAAGCAACGAATTTTGGGAAATACATATATATACACACACACACACAAGTTCTGATATTCAAACTTACATTAATTGAAAATACCTATGGTGCTTATGAGAAAAAAATGCAACAAAACAGAAAACTAAACATTCTGTTCTCATCAAACATTACTGCTCTTCAAACCTGGGTCTTGTCACATGTATAGGAGTT
This sequence comes from Drymodes brunneopygia, assembly GCA_013400955.1. Lineage (NCBI taxonomy): Eukaryota > Metazoa > Chordata > Aves > Passeriformes > Petroicidae > Drymodes > Drymodes brunneopygia. The sequence continues at coordinate 505,764 of VZTZ01027337.1, forward strand.
ACACAATATGTATCTGGTAACGTACACTGAATATAAGGTTCAGCTGAAGTTTGGATCACTCAAGGCAGCACTCTGAGACTGAGGATGCAAGAACCAGGCTTTCCTTCTTAGAAGGCTTTCATTGATAATCCCAAGCACTAATTAAAGATTAGTGCACTGGTTGTCATCACACCTTTGTCTGAACTACCTCCAACAACACTGCTCCATCTGGTAAGCATCATCGAGCTCCAATCTCCACTGCATTACTGGCTGATACAAGTCCAAGTCATTTAAAGTAATTAACATTCATCCAACAGCTAGTAATCAACATATCCTGGGTATGTGAAGACTGACATATATTTCCAATTCTGTGTTTTGATGCTGCTATTAATGCTTGAGACAAGAAGCCTGCTTACAGCCTGTGAATGAGATCAGCTGGTGTGAATTTAAGCACAGTAGCAGTCATGCCTATGGCTGAGAATGAGTTTTGATCAGAGAACAGAACTGCTTTGCTTCAGACAGTCACTGCATGTTGCTGGAACAAGGAATCTCTTAACAATGCCCCAATGACTGTAAATCAGCTCCTACTAGACACACATACCTCCACAATCTTCTCCCTATTTTTAGTCGGATTCATGGGAGGCTCTGTGAGTAGTATTTTACAATTTTTTGTGTCAATATTAAGTTTTTCTGGTCCAAACGTGTAATCCCAAAGGTGCTTCATATCATCCCAGTTTCGAACTATGCCATTCTCCATCGGATAATTCACTTCCAGCATCGATCGTAATTCACTGGCTTCATCACCAACCATCAGATCCTGTAAAATTTTAATACAAAAACATGTCAGTGTTTATAAAGTTTCCTAAACAGCAAACTCCTCAAGAATGACAGTGAACTGCTTCAGCCTGTGTCCAGATGTGTTCTTAAACAATGCCTACATTTTTAAATCATTTGCAGGTACTTAGGAGAGAAGTAGAATATATTCAATGTAATATTTAAATTTGGCTGTTACCCATCCCAAAGCTTTTCCAAAATAAACATTATTAATTTAGTTTTTTCAATTAACCTTAAAGAAACCAATAAACCCTGTTAGAGCTAGAGACTACAAAGACTTTAAATACAGGTGTTTCTCCACTGACACCTCCAAAATTATTTTACCAAATACTAATTTCTAAGAGCCGAAATGCAAAACAGCACATAAGGGTAGTAGGTGGGATTGGCAGAATATTTTTCCATGCATGTTGCAAATTTCTGTGCACAATACCAAAAAAGGAATAATGAGTGGTGAATAAGCATACCGAACAGGAGCAAAAGCAAATAAGAGATTATAAATTCCACACCAGACATTAAAAGAAACAATGGTTTACATATTGCCTGTGTCAATAGAGTGTGAAGAGACACATCTAAATATAAAATACAACCTCATCTGCTCCTTGCCAAAAGTCCCAAGACAGAAACCCCAATAATGCATTCTTGCACAAACACAACCAACTAATGCAATTTGTATAGTCATTTCACACTGATTAAGCAATCTGTTTATTAACGTTAGTTATGCAAACATTGCACATTCAAATTAGTAGCATCACATCTTCTCCTTTCCCACGTATTTCCCACAGGAAGTATGCACAGCAACATCTTATCTTTGCTCCTCATTATATCCCATATTTTCTGAAGAAGCCTGAACTGACTCACTTGTACTTAGGCTGTAAGAACATATTTCTAGGTATCATTAGCTCTGTGTCCATAATAATATTAATTGGAAAAAAAAAAAAAAAAGAAAAGCAGCTGCTTCATCCAAACATATGCCACAACAGTTTGCAGTTGCTGTGGCACAGCAAACTTGGAAGTGAGGGTTACTCAACCTACTATTCAGTGCCAGGGAAAAAAAAGATGCACAAGAAAAATCTGGCATCTGGTTTATAATGGCTATTTTAGAAGTAACCTAAGCAGTTGCTGTTGACTATTTAAAAGGAAGTTAATTGAAAAATAGTTTTAAGTGAAACCATTCTTTCATCCCCTCTCCCTGACAAGGTGTTTCATTTGTTTTCCCTTGCACAGCAGATCACGCTTCAGCTCTCGACTGTACAGAAGACAAAAGTCAAGACTCCACACTTTCAATCAAAAGCACTCTGGTGAAATCATACTATGAGAACTCCACCATGCAGCCACATTACTCATGAGAATTTAAGATGGCACAAATTCCACCAGTCAGAAGAAACAGAAGCCTTTTCTGTGCACTGCTCTTTGAGGCTATAAGTTGCCCAACAGGACATAGCCCAGGAAATGCTGCTATTCAAAGGTGCAAAGTGAAAGTTGCACAAAGCTTTCACATCCTTTTAAAACAAAGCTAAAGGGCAGAACAATTGTTCTCTCTTGAGAACATCAGCACTAGCACACTAACAAACACATACACTTGGCAGTTGAAGAGGAAGAAGGACAACACAACCAAATTTGCAGAGAGGAATCAGTATTGTGGCATCCAGTGTTTCCACCACTTCAGTACTCAGTAATATCTGTCTAACTGAAATCTGAACATTTCTTCAAACTTGTGGTTTATAATGTTAAATAGAGCAATTTCTACTGTTAAAGATGCCAAGTTCATGTTGATCTTTCAATGTTATTCTTGCATCTTGCAAAACTACAGGTTATGTAGCATTTAAAAGCAATACATAAAATATTCTCATTAATTAGTTGCCAGTAAACCAAAACAATGAACAATGTCCAAAATAAGTATGTATTCAAATGTAAAATGTAAGACAAGACAAAACAATGAATAGCATTTAAAAAATAACATAACAGCTACTAGGTCTCATCAAGCAAAAATGGTAAACAAAAAGCACAGGGGCACCTCACTTACCATCATTTTGTTATTCTACTTCAACAGGTCAAGAAAGGTGAAGAAAAGGTAGAAGCAAGAAAGTCAGAAAAGGCCTAAATGAAATTCTCAAATTATTTTAAGTACACAGTAGAATTAGGCTGAAAAGAGATGCATGTACAGCAGGAAATGATCTGAGTTAGTTTAGTTAGGGCCAAACTAACATTAGCAGGACATCAGATTAAATTGTCTCTTTAAAGGAAGATATTGCTACATGTCAGTGGCAAGTCATGTTTAGGCTTCTTAGGCTGCAAACGAGATCAGTGTATCTTCCTATCTCTCATAAATAGGATACTGCATATAAATATTCTGTAACAGTGGAGTTTCACCCTGGGCAAGGTGTATATCTGGACTAGACAAGACTCTGCACAGGACAATTGACCACAACTAGCTCTGACAATTGCTAAATTTAAATTGTGTTTTAAAAATTCACTTAACATTCACTTAACCAAGAACTGAAAACTGTGCCTTAGTACTGACTTATTAATACCCCAAACCCACTGCAAAGACAGTAAGTCAGTAAAAGCCAAGAGCAGCATCTGTGCTTCTGGTTTTAGTTGCAATTTTAAGCAAAATAATCCCACTAATAACTGAACTCCTGAGCAGGAGAAAAAGCTATATCCCTGCTGCTAGCTGAAATGAGAATCCATAAGGAAAATATGGTCAAAGCAACTTGAAATTGGTAACTCAATGGATGATAACCCCTGTTTTGATCAGCTTCCAGGCTCCTTTCACAGAGTTTCTGAACTTCACAGGAGTGCAGCTTTTCTGAATAGTTTTGGAAAGTTAAACTGATAATCTTCCTGCCAGCTTCCTTAACTCAGTTTTAAACTTATCCTGTAAGAACTCACAGTGTATGTCTAGAACTAAATTTTGGTATAAAACTCATCTGCTAAAATACTTTTTTAGGAAATCTGCAAGATTCTCACAAAGAAAAACAACACTCACACTTAACAAGTCTTTCTACTGTACTATCCTACTGGGAAACACAAAGTATCTCTGGCAGGGATTTCTTCTCTTCATACACTGCTTCCTTAAGAAAGGGTGACAAGCTGTTATAGGTAAATGATATAAAACTTCTAGAAAGAATCTGGACACAGTTTATATTCTTTGAAATACACCCACATGATCCATGCTCAAGCAGAAGACGCATGAGAAATGATCATTTACAGGTTTGTTTGTTGATCTCATAGCAATTACCCACTTCTACCTCAATGTTGTTCAATGCAACACTCATCTGTAACAATATTAAATTATCAGATAATCAGAGGATACCAAAACTGGCAGGACAGGCTGTATTGAATCAGCTGAAAAGAAAACATGACTTCAACAGCGAGATTTCAGGCAAGAAAATTTTGGGGGGCGTTCAGACTCAAAAATCACTGCATAATTTCATAAAACTTTACCAGGACCTCGTTTAAGAAGGCTCCTCACACTAATACATCTCCCCTAGTCTTACTAGAGAAAGGATTATGTTTTACTTCTCCTTACAAAAAAATCCACTCTACTGTGAAAGGGAAAGATCTCTATCCTCTCAACCAAATTGTCCTAGCTGACACAAGGTAAAGCATTATTGAAATAGTAACAAGACAAGAAAACCCACAGCCATATTTTAGGAAGCTCTAGTGTCTTTCAGCCTTTTGACTTCCTTGTATGGCCTTCTGCTGATACTACCCTGTTTTACAGGCAGAAGCAGAAACCCAACAACTCAAGTTCTCCTTGTCAACTACACGGTTCTGAAAATAAGGAACAAGACTGGACTGATTTTTTTCCTCTTCCTAAACTGCTGCTCAGAAGCCATAAGGAAATCAAAATTGAAATCTTGCATATGTGTGGTCCTACTTAACCTTTACTGGCCTAAGTGGGCACTTCTACAGTTCTGCATTGCCACCTGCTTCTACCTCACTCTCCAACTGGAGTTTGCATGATGATCTAGTAAAGCAGTCATTACTTTACCTGACCAAGAAATCCCTCTTTTTCAGCTGGATCAGCTCACCAAAGCAGCTCACAACATGCCTGCACAAGCAGCATGACCAGCACAAGGTGAGAATTGTGTGGCTAGAAGCAAGAAGGGAGGATGTGACCACAGCAGGGCCAAGACATTCACCAAAGCCTGCATTGCAGAAGCAACTAATAACATTTGAAGTGTTACTCTCTAATTACAAAATAAGTGAAAAATTACAGCTCCCTGGACTTCAGAAAATGAGTTCTCCAACAGTGGTATTCCCCCCTGTGTCTTGGAATAAAGCCCCAAGACAAAGCAGCCTGAACAGAGCCTCTCCATCTCCAACTGGTGTGGAGCACCTACATCCATCAACAGCAAAAGGAAAACAAAAACCATAGAAACAATGAAACGCAAACACAACCAAGGTATAACATCTCATACAGGATTACAGATGATCAACTCTGAGTAGAAAGCAAACTGTGCAGAAAAACCTGGAAGCTCCAGCAGTTCTTCAGCATTGCCTCACAATCCCACAGTACGGCTTGGTGACACTCAGTCACTTCTGCCTGATTTCTGCCTTCTAATCTTGATATCATTTGCATATTGGCATTTGAAGCCCCTTTTTGCCCAGAACCACTCAAGCCCTACCTGCTGCCTCCTCAGGTGTACTATCTGAAGGCCTGCAGTGCTTTAGATTACCCTCTTCTTAACTTTGTTGTTTGTGACAGGCTAAAATCCAATACAGAAACGAACCAAGAGATACTGAAACAGCATAAAAGGGAGTTAAGGAAAAAATATTTCCAAACATTACACAAGTAAAAAGCTGCCCTAAATATTTTTATCTGTCAGAAAGAAATAACAATCAAAGAATTTACCTTGATTTCAATGTTTCCTACTTTAGCAGTTGATCTTATAATGGGTCTTCCAACCAAAGCTGGAAAAATGTGCTCTGGAAAATTCGAGCCTGCATAGCCACATTTCACAAACTGAAAAGGAAGAAATAATTTTATTAGAATGTGCATTACTTTTGTTTATGAACAGAAACCTGGTTTGGGGTAAAAAATTAAAAGCCCAAATTTAAAAGCATGTGCCCATTGGAAACCAATTTGATTTATACTTTCAAATCAATTTTACACATTTTAGATGATAAATGGGTTTTTAAAACTGAATAAAAGCATTTTCCAGAATTTTTTGAGAAACAGTTTAAAGTAAGTACATTGCAAGGTGCAAAAGACTCCAGTGTCTGAATTTGGATTTCCTGCCACTCTATAAAAGAAGTCCTCCAGCAACCTGAAATCTGTAATTTTGTAATGGATCACCTTATAATGAGTACCCAATGAAACCTAATTAAATCACCTCTCCAATTAGAGCACACAGTAGCATAATGAACTACACACCAGAAAAAGCCCCAAACCCTTGTGAATTCAAGTTTTATACTCTTGTAAAACGTGAGCTAGCAATTCAGATGGATTTCTCAAAGTTTCATAATTTTGAGGGTTTCCTTTAAGGATAAAGTCTGCAGTAAGCACTTCTAAAACGAATAGCACAACCAAAACCTCACATGATGGCAGTTCACACCAAACAGGATGCTCTGAAAAAGTGTTTGTTACCCAAATATATACAAAAGGAAGCTTTATATCACTGGGTTTCAAGATAGTATATACACTAAGAAAACAATGACAATTTACTGAACAATAAAAAAATATACAGTCACTAGAGGAAGCTCAGTTGTAAAATGTGAACTTTAAATGTGCCAGCAAAAAGTTACAAGTTTAGTTCACAAGGATCAGCAAGTTATGCTTTTCAGCTATCGTAGTTTGATAGGATATTTTCATGTATCATATGCTGACGCTCTGCCCACAGCTCATACAGAGAAGGCTACTCTTTTATTCTGATGCACAGTTTGCATACTGGACTATATTAACATGCCAAAACAAAAATATTTTCATCTGCAAAATTACCCAACCACTGAGGTGCAGCAGCAGAGGTAACCCAGCACCATGCAATTCCTCAGGTAGGGAACCTGAGGAGCTGTCTCATCCAACCCTGGGCTCAAACCAGTCACCACTGAATTCTGAGCAGGCTGCTCAGGGCTTGGACCAGCTGCGTGCTGGGAGTCTCCAAAAACAGGCAATTCACAGTCTCCTTGGGACCCTGTCCCAAAACGTAATTACCCACTGCAGGTTGTATTAAAAGCCATCTGCCAGAATTTTCCAAATATTCACCAAGTTTTCTGAAGCAAGGTCTGAAGACTGCCACTGGAACAATTATCCCAGCAAAGAGTACAGCTAATTGCAGCTGAGAGGAATTCTGTCATTACACTAACGGTAACATGAAAAGTCACTTGTGCTGTTGCTCATAATTATTCACCTTACTGCAGTAAAAAAGGGCACCTGTTGTGGAAAGAAATTTAGAGAGCCAGTTACAGAAACAGCCAAGAGATACCTTAATTAAAGCTGGGATAATAGAGGGGAGAAAGGATTTTTATTTTGCTTTTTTGTGAACCTTTTCTTTCACTCCTTCAGTGCTTGCTCTCCAAAGGCAGAGCTGTTTGGAATACCTGAAGAATGACACTGTGTATACAACTCATTTCACTCATTCTACTTCAGACCTGGAGTACTCTGAAAAGGCAAGTATTTACCAATTCTTTTGGTTATACTGAGGCCAGAAGTGCCTTTACATAGATCTAGTTACATAGATCTTATCTGTGCATTCAAGAATGCAGTGCTGCTATAAGAAAGCAAAGAGCAGCCACAAGCACTTCTGGATCACATACCTGAATACACTGGAAGACTTTAACAGAACTTTTAAATCTGAGAGAACATATATGATGTTTTGAAGAGCTGAGTCCAAACAACAGTGTCCATATTTAAAAAAAAAAAGCTTCCTTTCAGGCTTAGGAAATTACTGCATTAAGGTCAATCACAGAATTTTTGTTGATGCTATAGTATGTAGGTATGCTTGTTATAAAATTCATTCTGCAGGACCTGGTCAAGAAGGTTTCATAAAAAGGAAGTTCTATGAAACAGCCTATACAATCCCATCCTCCAGCTTAGGGTCTCCTGAAGTTTTCTAAGTACAACCATAAGCACCTCCATGTATCTTTACATCCATGTATTTGTTTACAGCTTTTTCCTCCTTTTCTGACCCCCAGCATGAAACAACTTCCCTAACAGTCACCACCAGCCATGTTGGTCAACAGAAGTAACAGGATAAATAATATCTAAATAAATTTTTACAACTTAAACTCCTGGAACACGCCCTCAAGAAGCTCCAATACTCAAGCTTTTAAACCCTGCTAAACCCCCAATATTTATATAGCAACCCTGATGTACACAAGAAAAATAATTACTGCACAAAAATCAGGGCCTCTTGGCCAACCTTTAAAACATCTCTTAGAATCCCATACAACTATACTGACCTAAAAACTGCTGACCTACAAAACCACAAAAATTCTTACTATTTGATATGAATAGCAACTTCCAGCCTCTTTTTTTACCATTAAGACCTTGACGCCTCTTCCCAGGAAATTAACTATGTTGGCAATTAACAAATCCTAGATTTTAAAAACAGATTGTCATTTCTCCAACCAGCCTAAAATATTTTAATCTATAAATCTAACAGATTTAATCTATGTGAACTACAATGAGTGAGATTAAACTTGGACATTCACAGTATGTTTCCCACTTCTTTCTGGCCAGAACAGAGAGCCTTAAAAATGACATTTTACAAAGTTTGATAGACTCAGCCATAGACAGAAAAGACAGAATTTTAACTTGCCTACAAATCTGAAATTTGCCCTTCCAGTCTACATAAAAATTTAGTTAAGATAAAAATAAGTGAGCCTTGTTTGTCAGCTTCCCCACCAATAGGAGCACCGCCACTGAAGTATTCTCCCTGACACTATCCTGAATAATCAGCTGTAGATTCTGTAGGTTTGTGATGACCTAACACTGCCCATTATGGCTGAAGAACTAGGCTCAGTAAAACTACCAAAAGGTAAATGCACAGATCTGTATAATAACAGATTTTGGAGTCTTTTAGATCTTTTGAAGGGGTACAGGAAAAGTGAGATACCTGTCCCTTACAGGAAATCCTTCAAAATCTTCAAGTAAACGTTATGAACTGCAGTAATCTGGAACAGCTTCTCTTTTCTAAGGTCCAACATTAAACACTCACTGTTCCTGCCACTCTCAGTTTGAAACTCTCTAATTTAAGTACAGTGCACTTGTTTCTCTTCCACCTCTTGCCGTGCACACCCCTCACAGCAATTATTGAACCATTTCAGTACAATGCTCATGTTTCCAACAATAACACGAACACTCCATGAATTTACCTATTTCTTCAAGGACTTCATCATCATTTGTTTTTGCACACATTTGCTCTACATTCAGAATGTTCTAAGAACAGCTACTTAGCTTGCCTGTGTGCAAGACCATGTATGTAAGAATTTTTACCATATATAGTTTCTTCTCCATTTCACTGTGGTTTATACCGAGTCTTTCACTTCCTACTGAGTCATCAAACACTAAGAACTTGCATGTATAAGTGTTCTTTCAAACTAAAAGAATGAGGAAGCTTGCAAACAGGTCACGTGACTGGTTTTAAAATGAATACTAATATTCTTATCAGATCTCTGTGCTTGATCCTTTCCACAGATGCAACTATCAAACAAAAGCCCTAAATACAATTACAGCAATTTTACAGGCCAATAAGTAACTTTCCATTTGGCCTCTAACAATAAGGACATCCACCTCTAACGCTTTAGACCTTTGAGGTGCCATTGCCTGCCTCCCACACTACATGTTGCAAGAACTTCCTTCTAGTCACTCACCTCTTCCTCAAAGATTGGCTGCAGCCTGATAAATCAGAAGACCTACTGCAGCCTAACAAGAACAGTAAATTTCAAAGACAAGCCTAATGATAAAAATTCACCAGATTTTCGCAAAAATATTCTCCATTTCTTAGCTAAGATTTCTGACACCTGGCAAGAGATTTAATTTCAATCATGCTTTTGAGTACGAGATATCAGAAATCACTCTGCCATAAAACATTTCTTGTCACACAGGAAAAACATTCTTATCAAAATACTAGTTTGACAATACAGAACTACTTGATATCTTCACATGCAGTTGAGACTCAAAAGTTTTACTAAACGGAATTTTCTTCCAGCTTAGTCATCCCAATCTTTTATTCAATTATCCCAAATCAATCTAAACATTTTGAGTTGACTGATTTAACCACTACCAAGGAGCTCTGTGGCTTCCAGATACACGCTGCTCTGCCCAAAGTCGAGCACAACCCAAAGCCACACGAGCTGAAGTGACACAGGCCCCTCCTCTTGCACCATAAAGGCACCTTCCACTCCTGTGGTTATTTGTATCCTGCTGGTACAACTCATGGAGGGAAAAACTGTATCGATCCAAGATGCCTCTGGAATTAACAGCAGGCACTGATAGCTTAGGTTGTAAAGAAATCTGTGTGGCACACTCAGCTTGGGAAATTTGATTGGAACAACTGCTTTTACCCCATGTGTCACACCTGGGACCAGCCAAGGCACAACACTGCTGTCACCACCAATACACTAAACATTTTACAACTCAGTGATTATTGCCATATAAAGCACCACACCAATGGATGAAGCTCTAAATTACTTCTTTTTAATCTAGACCTCACAATAGGAATATTAAAGAAAAAAGAACCAAAAAAAAAAAAACCCCAAACAAAACCAACCAACCGAATCATAAAGCACCTTCCATATCCCTTTGTAACAAGAAAATGCTATCTTTTCGTCTTTCCTTTTTCTAAATGATTGTGTAAAAAGTGCCCAAAGACTCTGAACCCTATCTCTATTAAAGATAACTTTTGCTACATAAAGGTGAACGAAGACATCAAAACTGTCAAACCTCTGAACTGTCAAATATGATGTTCTTCTTCCTGAATCATTCTAACAATTTCAGATGCTAACTGGAAAACCCTCTAATTTAGGATGCTGAATTTCTAATAACATCATCCTTTGTCTGAACCATTCTTTCCTAGGCTTAGTAAAAAAAAAATCCTCTTCTTTATTGCAAATGTCCATATAAAAAAAAAATTTTGGTTTTTTTTGCCATTCAAGAGATCTTAATGCACCACCAGTTATGCTAACTCTCCACATAATAGTGCTTTACTACGGGGAACCCTAGATTGCTAAAAAAAATTACCAAGGGGAAATATCCACCAATAGCATCTGATCTCTTTTTGCTTTAAAATGGTATCTTTTTCACTTCCTGCCATGGTGCCTCACAGCCTGACAAAGGATGGATTTCCAGCGGGTGCCTGCACGCTTACTGAGGCAGGAAAAGGTGGAAAGGATGGGGGAAAAATCTTTCATTAAAAAAAATGCCAATTTGGAGGTACGTGGCGGATCAGAGAGGTATTAAGGAAAGGATGATGCTCTATTTCGAACAGCAGCTGCCAAAAAAAAAAAAAAATCACACAAAACCCCCACAACAAAGCCCCCAGACATTGCCCTAAACTAATAATCCGGCAGGCAGAGGACACAACCAGATTGCTCAGTGTATAATGCACTCATTCAGAATTTTTAAAAATCGGTATTTTTGTCTAAACGCTCGTTGCTACAGAGAGACTCGCTCAGGTCACGTAGAGCGATCAGGATATTGACGGTGAAACGAGAACGCCGAGGTGCCGGGGGCGGGCACAGCACGGCAGCCCCCGGCGGTGCCCGGCGGCCCGGGAACACGGGGACACGGGGCCGAGGCCCGGCAGCCCCCCCCCNGCCCCGGAACCGAGTCCCCGCGGCGCCCCGAGCCTCCCCGGGGCGGACCGAGCCTCCCCGAGGCACCCCGAGGAACCCTCAGTCACCAGGCTGGCTCTTTGTGTTCGTGTCCTACCGATGCTGAGGCGGGCACGGGTCACCTGAGGGGCCGCTCGCCTTCCCCCCTCACGCCTTCCCCTCCCCGTGGGGGCCTGTCTGCCCGCTCTCCTCGCACTAAGCGAAATCAGGCAGCTCTTAAAAGCTTCTCTTTTGCCATGAATAGTGTGTTATTCCTTAGTTTGACATCCCGGAAGAACTTCTACTCCTTCCAGGAGGCCTTGCCCCAGTCTGCCTGGCGAACGGTATGATGGGCTCTGAATAAAGGAAAAGATAAGTGTGATCACCTGGCTCCTCTCTGGAAGTCCAATATTTGTAAAGGATAAATATGACCTCCTGCATTGTCTCTGGCAGCCCGATATTTGTTTATTGTGTTGCCCCAAATTCCAAATGGTCAGTTGCACGACCATTGAAATTAACTGTTAGCCCACCCTGGGTGGAGAAGTTAATGTTCCTGAGTCTATTAAGTCTGACCATTTTTCCTCTAAAGTTTCAGAAGTTCTGGCTGTGCTTTGCTCTGCAACAAACTTGCATGGCTTGATGTGGGTAAAGACCCCTACACACATTCTTCTGGAATCTGATGGATCCTTTCAGACTGGGTCTTTTGTAAAGACATTAAACCCCATTTCTCCTGTCACATATGGATAGATGTATATGTTTTTGGTTGTAGGTTTTTTTCTACCTTTAATTTTACAGAATAGTGGGAACAATCAGAAATTTTTAAAATACCAGAATATAGGCCATAATATTTGACTTTTTAAAACTTTAATCACATCTGGATATTGAGAATGGGGAAATAACAGGGTTGTCATACCTAGTAGGGTGAAGAGACTATGAAAACAAACATGAACTAATCCAGTAGCATGCAGCTGTGATGGAAGGACATCCTGGTTGCTCTGCACAGCTTTACCTGGGTAAGGATTGCTTTCTAATAGACATATGATTAACGTTCATATTCTAATCTGCTTTTCAGGGCATGGCATGGTTTACATTGCTGGTTGAAGCCAGATGCATAAAGCAATTGCCTTAAAAGCCTGCTCTTTGTCCATAAAAATTAATTAATCTGTATGTTTTAAATCCCTCAGCTTGTTGAGCCTGGCACAGAGGACTCACTAGGCAAACTACAGTTTCCTACTCTGCTGTTTGACTTGGTAATTCTGGACACAGCATTTAAACCACTCATGCCTTAGTCCCACAAAGCAGGATATGGTACCATGTCATCTCATACTTATGCTCATGGATAAAGCATCTGCAATCTCTGAGTGAGAAATGTTTCATTTTGGGTTCAAATTATTTGTCAGACAGAATGCTTCAGCTGTGCCTCCTCATGTATGGTGGTGGCAACATTTACTCTGCTCCAAGGCAAACTATGTATTAATATGGCAGACATGAAGTAAAAAAAGAGCAAACTTCCTTCACTGACTTTTCTGAGGTTAGACATTCACTAGATCGTTAAATAGGTAATATATAACATGCAACTCCTTTTTAATAACATTTTGTACCTTTTGTCAGATGAGCATTTTCCTACCAGGAATTTAGGCTATCGGTTAAAGAAAATGCTGTACAACAAAGGGTTAGTTTGATAATTGCCATCAGAATTTACAGTGTAAATAAAGTCTCTCAAGAAATAGTGATACTGAAGTCTGACAAATATAAATGGTTAATTTGCTGTTTATAGCACAGCATAAAGATTTCATATCAAAGGGATACAAGTTCTGTACCAGAAGTACCAAAACTTACATCCTGCATGGTGTAGTCAATAAATTCACCACTGTTCTTACTACAAACTGGTGTTGCTGTTAGCTGCTGAATAGCCTTAGAAGATTTTTTTGTTTTAGTAAATGTCATATACAGTGCAGGAGAGCAAAAATATAATGTGGTTTTAACAGACATCTCTTTTAAAACTTATTTTACTGATTTAATTGAACTGAGATAGTATTTCTTGTTTTAAAGATAAAAAAAGCAGTGTCTGTAGGAAGAAAGTTGCAGAACACAGTAAGAATATTTTCTTTAACATGAAAGGAAGTTTTATCATGATCTGTACTCATCAGTGTCATCTGCTGTTAAAGTGTAACAGAATGAGATTTATTCTAACTACACACAAAGTACACAGGAATCGGTATTTCTTTCTTAGGTCAATCATATGATGGAAAGGGGAAAAGCTTAAAAATCTGTGAATTGATGGGTACCATATACATTTGAATTATCTTCTTTGTGTATATATTGCACGTATTTCAATTAGTGCAACATGCTTAGAAGGTTGTAAAGAAATAAGCAAACTGAAGAAAAAAATACTGTTTCCTGTCTTCAGATTTTGTATATACATTTCATAACTTAGTGTTTTTGCAGTAAGTTGAAAAGTGTAAATAAAAGATTTGTCTTCCAAAAAGCTACTGTCTACTCACTGCTGCTCCTTGTAAAAGCCATGAAGAGAACTATCCAGTTTCCTAACAGGAGAAGGTGTTGTGACTTGCTGTGACTTTTGTGAGTGAGCAAGACATCGTGATAGAATAAAAGTATGATGACTAAGCAGAGTGCTGAAGCTTATCAGAGAAAGTACTACTTCTGTCTTATACTGAGTTTGACAGACCTTTATGAACTTGCCAATGAAGTGCTCTGTGCTTATCCTTATGTGCAGGCATACAAAGAGAGGCAGGAAATACTCAGAATTAAAAGGGAAAAGGAGTTATTGCAACAGATGTCCTATAGCTCTGCTCAGTGTAGAAGAGAAAGGAGGGTCTAGAAGGAACCAGTGATATCAGCAAAGCAAACAGTGTGTTCCTTAGTCCCACCTCCACTCCCCACAGAGCCCTCTCTCCCAGTGTAGGTGTGTGGAATTTGGACCTGCAAACTCTGGCTGGCTGGAGAAACTTAGGCCAGTTCTTTCCTCTGCTGATGAGGCTGGTTCTAATGTTGTATTGGCAGGGCAGGAGAAAGACACTCTACCTGAAAACTAGCATTAATATTTTCTCTTCAATAATCTGCTTGGTTTCTTATTGAGGCATTTAACCTTTTTTTTTTTATTTATTTCATTACTTTACCAAAAATATAAGACAGGAAATATTCCCAGAAAGTGTCCCCTGACTAAACACTGATCGTTTTCTGGATTTATCAAACTGTGGATGCAGTAAGTTAGAAACAGTCTGGATACTTCTGAATCATGGTTTAAAGGGCAGGTAAGCCCTCAATAGACACACCTTCAACATTGTGTGACTACTTCATTAGCAGAAAGGGACTCTGACCTTCACCAGATCCTGAATATCTCACTTTCCTGCTTATCAAAGGCAACCACACTCAGGTGCCGGGGCAGTGTGGCCATGGGGGCCAGAGCAGGACAGTTTTCCTGCTAAGAAAAGAAAACTTGGTTGTCAAACTGCACCAGAGTGAGAGTGCTGAGCAGGCCTGGATTTCTGTGAAGGACAAAAGGGTCTGGATTCTCCTCCCTATAAGCACCACCCATTCTGAGTCATCGGAGCTGGAAGTACTGGCATAATTGCAAAACATCTTCACACAGATGGTATGATCCAGTGTAGGTTACATGAGGATTCTTAAATGAGATATTTGGCTGTTATTAAAATACTATGATGACAGGTTTTTATTGTTGGGTATTTTTCACAAATATTTCTTCACAGGCCACAGAAAATGTTTTTCCTTCTTAGTGTCACAGGGGTACAGAGTATGAACTTTTATTTTTGTTGGCTCATTTCCAGATAAGCATAAGAACACATTGTAAAGGTCACTTTGTGTTTTAAATTCAACAAAAATTCCAGTTCATATAGTATCGCTAGCATATGTCCCATCTGGCATTCAAAACAATTAAAACTCAACTTCAAAGAAAGTTATCTTACAGAGTTCAGGCACTGCAAACCATCATGAATTTAGACCACTGCAGATGTGATGATGCTTTGTCACAAAAGCCCAGATCCGTGCAGGGCATATACTTGTATTGATTTCATTGAAATTTAGGGGCCACAAATAGTTTTATGGTTAAGAAAATGTGCCTTTACAGCTATGCTTCTTATTTGAAACAGTTTCATTTCTGAGGCCTTTAGATGAAACAGTGAAATGTGCAGATGAGGTGTGCTGGACACTGGATTAATGGGAAACCCCCTGGATGCTCTCTCTGGACCCTGTTCTCCATTGCCCTAAATATTTTGTAGTTGTTTAGGCATGTGCAGTGGATGCAAGGTATTAATAAATCTGAATTCTCCACTTACGTCACTGGTAACATTTTGAGGCCACTTTCCAGAGATATAAATGGCACCCAATGGAATTTCAGAGTTTCAGAAACCTGATTTCCAGAGATTTCAAGTTCTTTTTATACCAGCTGAAGTGAATTAAACCATTTTCTGAAAATTGGGTTCCAGATATTAAAGTCCGGCAGGCAAAGCTGGGTTATCCAAAATTAGATGCCAATTCTGAAAAGATAATTGTAAGTGATGATCTCATGGGGGAAGTCTAAGACAGAGCCAAGACTAGAATCTAAATCATCTGACACCCAGTTCTATGCATTAACCACAACACTGATATTTAAATACTGTGAGCATGAACACTGACTTGTTAAAAGAGTAAATGCAGTTTTCAAAACTCATCCACAGCACATACAAAATAGTGTTTTGATGTAATTTTGCTGAATTCTGGTAGTTGAAGTCAATTTGCATCTCAAATTTTCAAAGAAAGTGATTTCAAATAAATTCATTCTTTATGGTGGTGAAGTTAAACTCCATGCAGGTAAATATTACTTTCAATAAATTGATTAACAGATTTTTTTTACCATTCTTTATCTGTTTTCTGTACTTCTAAAATCAGTTCTTACCAAACATTTTTACATGAGTGTATCTGTGGTTGCTGTAAAATACTGCATGTATTAGAAGCTAGAAAGCAGTGAGGTTTTCCATTGTTCCTATGAAGACAGGCTGAGTGAGTTGGGGTTGTTTAGCCTGGAGAAGAGAAGGTTCTGGGGAGACTTCATTTTGGCTTTCCAATACTAGAAGGAGGCTTTATAAGATAAGTGGCAGAAGACTTTTTGCCAAGGGCTGTAGTGACAGGACAAGGGGCAATGGTTTTAAAGGGAGAGGGCTGGTTTAGATTGGACATAAGACAGACATTTTTTATGGCAAAGGTGATTAGACACTGGCACAGGCTGCCCAGAGAAGCTGTGGATAGCCTATCTCTGTAAGTGTTAAGGGTTTGACTAAATGAGAGAGACATCTCTGAATGAAGTGCAATGTCTTTCATTAAGTAGTTTTCCCACAAGGCATACAAATTATCAATATCTGTTATTGCTGGGAGTTTGAATTGCACCTTTCACTGTTTCTCTAAAGACTTGGTATTTTTAAAGCCTTTTGTTTCTAACCAAGTCCAAAAACTTACTAAGATTGAGAATGAAAATGGGGAAATAGCTCGAATATGTGGATGCACCACTAGCTTAAAATAAGGAAAACCTCTCTTCTCTTGTCACACTCAATATCACAAACTGTCAACTAGCAACTTTGTGGAGATTATTTGCCCTGAATTACAAATTGAATAAGACAAACAGGAAGGAAAGGAAGTACAGATTTTGGAAGGGGGGAGGGGAGTGTTTTGTTTGATTTTTTGCATTTTGCAGGTGAACATTGAATGTACTTAAAACTTTTGTATGAGAATTTTTATGCTTCTTGATTAAGGAGATATTGATGTCTCAGACTAGACAGTAAGAGAGGAATGTGCATTTATGTGGATTCCAGTAGCCAGGCTCATGAAGAGAGTCTCAGAAGGGAGTAAGGCTGTGAGGTTGTTGCCTAATTGATTAGAAGCAAAGAACTGTCAGACATCTGGAGTGTGCAAAGCATAAGACTGGCCTCTAATTTCTCAACCTTGTCACTTTTGATGCCACTTGTACTTTAAATTAGTATTAATACTTGGGGGAAAATTGCAACCTTTCATTAATCTTTCTTTCTTTAATCAATAGTTTATAAATGCAGTAGCACATTTCAGATGTCAGTAGTGTATTTTTATCTGGCAATTGATTAATGTGGATAATAAGATGGATAGGCCTGTATGCTGAGACGCAGAACAGTAACACACATCATAGTGATTCTTGAGAAGGAAATAATCTTTTTTTAATTATTATTTTTGTTAGGTCTCATAGCTTGGGATATCCATGAAAATCAATAGCTGCTCATAAGATGGGTGCGACTTATTGCACGGTTGTTCTAGTTCCTGTAACTTATGTAAATATTTTTTCCCGATTATTTTTGAGGAAACATAATTTCTAGGCAGAATTCGCTTTACAATCAAAGCTGGTGCTGGGAGGAACACCCTGATCAGGTTACTTGCTAATCCGCCCGTGGAGGGAGTGGAGATTTAAAACAGGAGGTGGCAGCCTTGAGTAGTAACGCACTGCTGTCTCTGCTTAGTTAAGCTCGGATCCAAATGGAGCCAGAGCTGGGCACAAATAGCGCACATCTCAGCCCTTTTTCTTAAACATCACAATGACAAGCAGCCTGGATAGTGAGGATGGCAATAACTAGCCTTGTCCTTTTTGCCTGGTAATTAAAAATGTAGCTCATTAATTTAATGCTTTTAATGTAAAGCTATATGAGTTTTGCTAGATTTTTTTAACATTTGGATCAGGAGTTGTAACCGGAAAGACTGCAGCACACTGCAGAGGCAGAATTTAATCTGTGTCATTTTCATCTGGGTCTGTTTCTTCTAACTAGGAAAATCATGTTGCAGACAAGAATAACAAATAAAATATGGAGTTGATTTATTAAAATAAAGTTGTGCCTAATTCTGGTCACCTTTTTGGTATCCTGGAATGTTGGGTGATTCTTCATCCCCTAACTGTGGTGTACAAGCAGATCATGAGGTACTTATATCTCCCTGATGAACTACCACACAATAATGGCAAGATAACCTACTTTTATTAGCAATATCACTGAAATTTTCTAATCCATAAATCAGCGGAAAACCTTGCAACTACACAGTCTTGGCAGAGAGAGGAACTTGATGACATCATTGTTTTTCCCCTGTGAAAATGCTTAGTTGGAAAAAGACAAAAAAAGATTAAATGAATCAGAGTAGCTCCATGCAACCTCCCACTTCTAATCTTTTTGAAGAATGTGAACAGTACCATTCACTGTTAAAAAATGTAACCAAGAGAGTTCTGCAGTGTTGTTCATTTCCGCTGGATAGTCATAGTAAGAATTATACTTGTACATTTTATTATTGTAAATTTTGTATATCTATTGATTGATTTTCCCTACAGCTCCACATTTTAAAAATATGTATTTTGGGCTAAATTTCAATTTACAATTTTTTCATTCAGATGCACGTGAAAAGTCTTCATTTGGAAGTTTGCTAAGCAACAAATCCTTCAAATAGAACAGGTTGCAACTCTGCTCTGCCTGGAAAGTACACAGGCATGTAAGTCTTGATCCATTACAGAACTAATTTTCTGCGCTTGCTTTTTGTCACAGTCTGTAGACAAAAAATAGAATTTTCCTCTTTTTCCCCCATGGCTTGAATCCTCTAGTTAACCTGTGCATGTACAGATCTGTCTGCTGCACACAGACACCATGGTTCGCCTGGATGGATCTGAAGGGGAGACCATGTTTTCTCTAACAGTCCAGTCCTGTTAGGCAGAGTAGACATTGTCAGGGAACTTTCTGTTTAATCCTTTTATTAAGCAAACATTTCCTTAAGTTTGCATAAGCAGTCACCCAGCCATAGCTTCCACACAATCCTTTAATAACTGGCAGGGTGTGGTGATTACATTTCCTCAGAGGCTTCTCTTCCATCTGACTACCAAAAGTAATTTATTCCTCCATTAACATCATCACTTACTTGTTTTATTTCTTCACTTCCTTTGTCTGTCGCAGGCAGGCAGATCAGGGAGTTAATAGCTGTCTTTTTAGAGCAAAAAGTGGGTGAGAGATGATTCTTTGAGCCCAATTCCCTAAAGAAATAAGGCTTGTGTGATCATTCTCTGCCTATTCCAACACTCAACATGCAACACTAACAACGTGGAACCCCACTGGCCATCTCACTCCATATGGAAGAGAAACGGGACTCCAGTCTTCCAGCTTCCTTGCAATTTTATGGAATTGGATGGCTGGGGGAGGAAAGAGAGCCTACTACTACCTTCTAGTATTAATTAAGGTACTTGTTAATTTAGGAGATACATGCTGAGGTTTGAATGTAAAAATTTTTTAAAAATCAGATTTATTTGGAGTTGAGATAAGCATCTCCCTTTTGGGTGTGTTTGGTTTTTTAAAAGGCCACTGAAACTGTTAAAGAATGTGCAAAACTTGCTTGGTATAGATGATCAGTGCTGATCACTACTTTTAGGTTGAAGGCTGAGTCATAACAGTTGTTCTGTGCATTCATTTAATTTTCACTCCTTAACAGCATTTATGAGATTGGAAAATGTGCCAAAAAGCATTTTGCTCTATGAGGAAGTGCAAGAAACTTGGGCCTTATAATGTCTGTGTTGCTGGAGAAACATGGTTTTCTTTTTTGAGTAGGTGGTTTTGGAGTCTTAAGGGCTCTCTTTCTGATTGTTGCTTTCTTGGAACAACAGTAGCTGCAGCCTTGGCTGGGTCAGGACATGGATAGATGTTTTGTTCCAGATACAGCTGTGCAGAGGAAAGAGGTTTTCCATCCACAGCCACATGGATGCCTCTAGCTGCTACAAACTGACCTGTCACTGAGAAGTCTTTATGGGTTCTCCCTAATCCATACTAAGCACAATTAGGTGTATCATTTTAAGCAGTTTAAAATCCTGAGGTATGAGGTATGGCAGCTGGCTTTGCCTCACCTGAGTTTGCAGCACTCCCATAAACTCTTCTGTTAGCACCCCTGAAGAGTGGTCAGGAACTTCTGAGATGGTTAATCCACTGCTAGATGTAGAACAAATCACCTCTGCATAGCCTGAAGCCCTTTTGATAATTCACAAGCATATGGCATCATGGGCAGGACTGCTGCCTGCACAAAAGGTGAGTGAATACCATTTGGGGATTTGAATATCTGAGCTCAACAAACAGAAAGAAAAACACTGACTCATATGTTTTTACAAACCAATGTCAGAGCAGAATCATATTTTAAATAGGGCCACAGGTGAAAATGGTTTCTTAGGCTGAGAAAAACTATAGATATGTGGAAATTGTATTTGAAGAACTATTTAATGGTTTGGGGCACTAAGGAGATCTATTCTGAGAGCATAGCTTGGACTGTGAATGGCATGAGCAGATATTTAGGGAACCCTAGCTCTCTGTGTGGTAAAAAAGTGTAACAGAAATGAGCAAGAAGCCCATGAGTAATAGAATCACTGTAGCATGATTTCAAATGGATTTGTGCTTCATGCAAGTTCTCCCCCTGGCCTGTATGGTCTTGGTCTTAGATGGATTGTCTGCTGCCTGGTAAGAATGAGGCTTTTGCTACACTCTTTCCCATGGCTGGAGACACCATCTGGATCGCCTCTTTCTTCCAGCTGGCTGCCTACTTTCACTAAACTTGGAATGATTTTGTGTCTTGAAACCTGTGATTCATTTTCAAATTTAGTTGGAAATCAGCACTGGATTCAAAGAGGAAGTGAAGACAGCAGAATAGGCACTCATACACAAAATATGATGACAAAGGCCTTTTTTTCCTTAGGGAATCAGAACAGTTAGAGAAGGCACTTCCTTCATATTTGGTGATTTCCAGCACTGGCAAAGTCACCTGATTGGGACATAGAAAGGGCAAATGGAAGGAGCTTTCAAAACTTAAACCTGCTTTCATCTTGCAGCCCTGTTTTATAGAGAACTGAGGGACAGGTTTACAACATTGTACTCTTGTGGGGGTTTGTTGGCATTTATTTGCAACTTGGTTATTATATATCGTTAATATATATTAGAATTCCAGGAGTTGGTCTATATCTATATGTAGATTGCATTTTTGAACTGTTTCTTTCATTGGTATTACTGATATGATTACTTTTGCTTAACCTGCTAGTCTATAAATTACATATATTTGTCTAGTGGGGATGAATAAGAAAACAAAATCCAGTAGCAGGTGCGCAAAGCAATCTACCCAAACATGTCGGTCAAGTTTAATGGGCACATTTTGTGAACCAGAACAATTTTCTGTAGTTCTTATCAACGCTTTCATTTTTGATCTTCATCTCAATAGGTAAGAACTCCATTGTTTTGCTAGTGCTTTGGTTGACTTGAAAAATAATCCTTCTTTGACAATCTGAGAATATGTAGCTGAAATATCTGGTAGTGGCAAGCTATGCTTTTGTCCCAGAGAAAAAACACAGAAGCCTAAATGGAAAATGAAAGAGGAACCTATCAGAAGAACTGTTCAGAATAAACAGCTCTGCGCATGTCCTCTCTGTCTCTGAAAATTTCATTTAGCTCCAGGCATGGGCTTGAATAAGCTACCTCATATTTACTAGCACCAGCTAAAAATTTATTCTACACAGAGAATGTATACCTTGTACCAGCCTTGGTAAGAAAGAAAGGTGGGTTTCATGTAGATTATGACATGTCCTGTAAAAAAAGATATGTCTTGACAACAGAAAACAAAAGGGCTTTATCTAGGTGCTTAGCCAAGTGCAAACGTTTTTCCACCAAATAGAAAGTATCTGTTGACATAACTAGGATGGAAGAATCTGTATAGACAGGTGTGATAAAAAACTTTTTCTATCTCACTGAAATTCTTTGCCTCACTGAAATTCTCAGTAGGAATGTACCCTTCAGTAGGGCTTGTAACAGAATAATATTTCAATTAAACGAACTGTAACTTATGGTTCTAGAAAGTAATAAAACTTCTACAAGAACTATATGTACAGTAGACCCTAGGATGTGTTGTCTAACAGCACAGCTCCTATCCAGAGATAAGTACTTTTTAAATCTGAGGAAGTTAATTCCTAGTCCCCGTTTTTATTTTATTTCTTATATTACTCTATGAGATAGCAGACTTCTGCATTAAATTCCTGCCTGCTTGGCCTTACTTTTCCAATTTTAATAGGCAGTCAGTTTGCAGGGCATGAGCCCATCTTTCAACAGTCCCAGTTTATAATATTGAACAACACCGAGGTGGTGAGATCAGTATTCCCCTCTGTAAGGAATTCAGGATGGTGTCAAACCTGCCAAATGACTTGCACAACACTCTGACCCAGGTGGTGTGACCAGAGTGTTTGAGTGACTCCTGCTTGAGCAGTCCTGGCCTTGTAAACTAGCACAGGTATCTTGAGTGCCCAGATCTGGGCTTGCATAACCTTAGCCAACATCTGAATCAACTGCAGGGCCAAGAAAGGCAGTAGTGGTGGGTTTTCCAGGCTCCTTAGGCCATTTTCCTGCACATAGTGTTTGCCAGCAGGTTAGAACTGAGTCTTGTGTATCATGTAGGAGTGCTGGGTATGTATGGGAAATATGAGCTCTCTTCCAATACAAGGCCTCCTTTAGATATCATGAAGCTTAAGTGCCTTCTTTCTGTTAATACCAACAATTTATCTACTACTTCTGCCTGAATCTAAATGAGTAGTTTGAGGTGATCTTTGTACTTCTCACAGTATGCAAATAAACTGGTCCTTTTGATTCTGTGAGGGGAAGGAATTTGTGTGGCCTTGGGAGCAGACACGGGTATGTGTTCCTGACTGCAGGAGGAAAAAATGGTTGTGGAATTTGGAGACTAGGAGACTACTTATGAGAAGTATTACTACATGTTTATCCTATCCTGAATAGCCTTTCTTTGACACTGTATATTGGAAGTGGAATATATCATGGAAATTGGAAGTATATTGGAGGGTGGCTCATTTTACTTTCTCTATTACTTCTGTTCTCTTCAATAAGAAAAGTGAATCTGTGTAATAAGAAAAGCAAAGCTGTGTACAATACCATTGTGAGATTTCATCTGTATTGTCTCAATAATTCAGTCTGTTCGTTTTCATTAGGAAAAACCCAGAGTTTCCATGCTTTGGCACTAAAGTTTTAGCCTGGGTTCCAGAAGTTAAACTACATGCTTTTTGTTAACTTTACTATCCCCATGGTTAACTTACTGAGGTACATAGTTAACTTACAGAGGTACTGCTAAATGACTACCAGAAATTGGTCTGGAGTGATGAGGTCATAATTCAGGGCATGAGATTTCCAATATATCATGGAAAATAAGTTCTAACCACAAAGACTGTGGAGTGTGACACTGGTGCCTGAGAGCACAGACAGTACCCAAAGCAGCTGTAGTCTTCCTCTTAACATGCTCAGTGTAAGTCACAGCACCTCAGGTCACATTTTCCAGTGCTGTTTTCAGTGTTCCTTGGGTAGTGTTTTGAATATTATCAGCTTAAAAATTAACTGTTGCTCAAGAATATTTCACTGGTGAATATCTAAGAAAATCTCAAGGCTACAGGACAGTCTTTCATTTAATTTCTTTTCTCTTTCCTCCTTGCCACATTTTTTCCCCCTTGAGAGATGGTAAAGCCTTGAGTATAGAGATTTTTACTGTCTGATCTCATGCCCTGAATTATGACCTCATCACTCCAGACCAATTTCTGGTAGTCATTTAGCAGTACCTCTGTAAGTTAACTATGTACCTCAGTAAGTTAACCATGGGGATAGTAAAGTTAACAAAAAGCATGTAGTTTAACTTCTGGAACCTAGGCTAAAACTTTAGTGCCAAAGCATGGAAACTCTGGGTTTTTCCTAGTGAAAATGAACAGACTGAATTATTGAGACAATAAAGATGGAATCTCACAATGGTATTGTACACAGCTCTGCTTTTCTTATTACACAGATTCACTTTTCTTATTGAAGAGAACAGAAATAATAGAGAAAGTAAAATGAGCCACCCTCCAAATGCCAGCCAGCTTCTCTCACGAAATGGTCAATAGGCAAAAAAACCAAACAGGCAATTCACAAGATAATTCCTTCTCTCAATCTTTGATACCATTTCAGGAGCAACAAACTCGTCCCTCAGGAGGAGGCAGGGATGCAGTCTTGTATGTGTAGCTATCACTGCTTAGCTTTCAAATTAACACTAACAACCTTATCCAACCTGTTTTTGTGACTGGAACCTAATGAAAATGCAGTCAATGTTTGCAAATGCAAAGCTCTGCAGCAATATAAGTCTTTCTACTGTATTTCATCCTGCTCCACAGAGCAGCAGAAGAGGTTTTTAATCTACCCACTAGGAACAAAGTGCTGATTTGGCTCTGTGCTTCTTGGAAACTGTCTTTGCTCTGCTATTTCCTGTTATTTTCTCAAGTTTTGTATTTCAGAAGAGAACGGGGACCTACTCAAAATCTCTTAATGTTTGTGGCAGCGCAAGGTGATTCCTTGGGCAGATGTAAATGGGTGTTATTTGCAGGTAAGAAGAGAATGAAGAGCCAAAGCACAGCAGAAAGTTTTCTCCTTTTAGCTGTGAGGCTTTGATGTCCGGCCGCCCTCACGCCACGGTGAGCAGCCGCCCGCAGTGCTGATCTTGCTTGACACGTTCAGCAGATGCTGCTAAATCTCCTTTCCTCAGACTTTCAGCACTTTTCATGATTGTTCCCCCTTCCATGCCAAGACATGAGCCATGAGCTGGGTTGTGCTCACTCTGTCAGCTCCTGTGAGACCTCACCTGTGGAGGCGGCCTTATTTCAAACCTTTTTGGATGCCAAGTTGAATAAAGTGCTTCCAGAATCTGTGGATGACCTGGCAGGAACTGAATGATTGTCCATAAAGCCATTTGTACTTTCTGTTTTGTGCCCTTGACAGATCAGTGGTTGGGAAATTTGTTCACATGCCATCTGCACCTGCTAGCTTTGCCATGCAGGAATAGGTCATTTCCTTTCCAAACATTACTGGCTTCTGATATCAGTGGGAAATTGGCAGCTCTTCTATGAAAGCAGTAGATTCCAGTTTCCTCTTTTCGATTTTTACTGAAATAGGAAAGGAGTTGTTATTGTTATGGTCTCAGTGCTCTGTTCAAGTTCTCTTGCCCACATAACTGCTTTTTCAGTCATTCAAAACCAGTTTGTCTATAGCACCCAGCATCATATCTTCTACTGTTTGTAAGATTGTCCCGAGATCATTTTTTCCCCAATATCACAGGCTTAATTCTAAACATAACTACACAACCTATAGTGAAAATACGTCCTTCTTCTTTTGTCTCTTGGTCTTTCTTCCTCATTTCTGTGAAAAAATAAGAGAGTGTAGAATAAAGTGTCTATCTGGTGCTGCTGATAGGGCTTAAGAAACAACATCATGGAATTGAAGTGTACTTTTCTCCCTATTTCTTTGTCATATCTAAGTGTTGATGTCAAGTGTCACTCATAAGGCTGTCAGTTTTCTTCTCAAATAACACAAAGCTGTTGCAATGACTTCTTTGTAAGGGGTGTTTAAATCAGCAGATAGGGAATCAGTGGTGCTGGGCAGGACGCAGACAATTGCCACATCTCCAGCCTGAAGTATGACCTTTGCAGAGAGCTGTAAAGGAGTTCTGTTGCTGACAATAAGATGATGAATTTTGTTTCCACTCATAACAGCAGAAAGCAGCTGCATTGGCTTTACAAGTGATTCAAAGGTTTGGTGTCCCTGAAAGCTAAGGCAAATTGTTCATGCATCCAATGTGTGCAGTGTCTCCTGTCAGTTACTGGAGATGGAGATAGAACTGTGGTTTTGTCTGTGCTTTCATGTAGCATTATTAATGAAACAGGTAATCCTATTTGTCTTTAAATCAAGGCAAAGATCTCTTGTGTTCTGTCCATCTGTTCCAGACAGCAACAGCATGCTCATCACCATGGTATTGGAACAGCCTGGTACACAAATAGCAATCAGCAGTTATTAACATAATATTGTTACTTGGTCCATAAAGCTAATATTGGCAGAGATACAAGACATCACTCACTGTGAGACAGCTTCCTGGGTGATGTACTTTATTCTGCCAGAATATTATAATATTCTGTATAAAAGTCAGTAAAAGGATGCTTTTTTAAAATTTGTTTTTTCTTGCAAGTGGCAAAAATTGCCAGTCTAATATAAATATATAAAAAATTTCTCTTTACATCCATTAATTTACAGTTCATTGCTATCTAGTTGTAGAACAGCATTCTTTAGAGAACAAAAGGGCTTTTTTTAAAATATGTATTAGATCAAATCAAACCACTGAAAGTTCCCCTTTCCTTCCCTTCATCCCCAGCTGCTGATACAGGCTGATACAGGAGTGGCTTTTTCCATGCAGAACACCATTTATCTGAAACTGGACCTAGACAAGTTCAGGTCTATTCAGCAGGTGATGTGGAGTGCTGAACAGGTGGCACGTATTTGCAGCCCACCAGGAAACTCTGAGTCTCCCAAAACATCCTGAACACCCACAAAACTTGCATGTTCCTTATTTGTCCTTATTCCCTTTCATACATCTCATACATATTCAAAAGTCCAACTTCAAATGCCTCCTGTTTGTTTTGTCACTTTTCCCTTTGATATAATGTAGGGATTTTTTTCAGAGTTGAACAGAGACACCTTTAAAATCCCTGGTATTTAAATTTCTGGTTAAAAGGAGTATATTCATCTCATGTGGCATATTTGTGCCAATCCAGTTAAATTAACAGCCCATCTAGAGATCGCTTTTCTTCCTTTCTAAATCAGAATATATTCCTGGGAGACCTGTTTTGTAAACTCGTCTACAGAGGCTTCTATAGAGTAGCAAGATGGAGCCTTCTCATCCTGCAGCTTCACAGTTGCATGAAACAAAAGTGAAACCAAGGCATTACAGTTCCTAGGTTTAATACACGACGTTTGCTTGCTTTAGAAGGCAAACTGCTGCCAAACTGACATTTCTGTAAGCGTTACAGTGCCCAAACAAGTGGTGTTCTAATGAAAGGGAACGCCTTTCTCTGAGCTGGTTGTGATGATGTCAGTAGGGATGAGCAGATTGTGTCAGCAATTATGACTCTTTCAGTGAACATGAAACTTAAAATGGTCACGATGTTGGTTAAGTCTCCAGTTTTATATCAATAGCTTCTTTTTTTTTCAAAGTTAACTACAGTAATTAACTACTATTAATAATTAACTATTAACTATCACAATAAACTAATTAAAAAATGTAAATGGATTCTCTAGGACATTGTTGCCAAATGGAGCCATCCATTTGTTTGGAAAGGCCAAGAGGATCTTGCTATAATAAAAGAGGACCAGTTCCTGCAGATCAGCTCTGTCTTGGATACTTTTTATGTTTAAAATTAATAAATAAAATTAATAAAAACTAGCTTTTGACTCAGCTAAGGGAAGGAGTCTAAAGTACTGAATGACTCTCATACATTTCTAGATACAATGAAGGGCAGAGTGCAGTATGTAGGTCCCTGTTATCACTCTCAGTTATTAAGAAAGTGTTATTACATCAACTTTGCCTCAGACATTTAATAGACATTACTTACTAGACAAAGTGCATGTGCCCCATGTTATTTCTTTCAGGGCCTGTCTCTCATTGGATGCATATCAGATTGTCCTTTGGGATATAGCCCAGTGAGCAGGAGAAATGGGTTTGAACTTGGCAAAATGGCAAGAAGCATAAAGGTAGAGCTGGAATTTTCTCTGAATACTCTCTCCTATCTTATTATCCTAGGTTCAGTTCTCTGCAGCCAAATGCTTCAGAGCAATGCTATGGAGAAGAATAAGTAATTTCTGACTCAGTTCAGTGGGTTTATCAAGACTGAAAAAGCTATGGCTGGACTAAATGCCGTGTCCACAGCTTGTTTCAAGTAGTTCTTTTTGTCATGTACAGTGACTGCCCACCAAAAGAAAATGAAGATGCATTGCTTCAGCTTTTATAAGAAAGCTCTGTGGCAGGTTGTGTTGTATCCCTGAATACAAAGTGTTTCCAGGGGCTGTTAGCTCTCTCTGCTCCTGTGTCTGAAATGAAAATTGCAACAGTACATGTTGCCACTGCACAGTCTCCCCTTGTCCTCTTCGTTTTAGATAGGCCGCATCCTCCTCAGTAATCTATGAGATTTATGACTTGGAGCATAAAATGTAACCACTAAAATAGGGCAGATAGTTTTTCTGCACAATTCTGAATGACTAGTCAAAGCAGGATTTTGGGGAGAATGTGTCATAGTTTTGTAGAACTGGGTGCCTTTCAAAATAGCGCTCAGAGTGGGGTGCTCATTCAATTCACCACGTGTTACACTGGGCACACTCTAGAAAAAATCAGGCTCTGCTTTGAATTAACAAGGAGGGCTGGGATCCCTGATATTGTTAATTATGTGTTGGTGGAAAGCACAGTAGTCCATTGTTCTTTCTGAACTAGAGTATTAGAACAAAAAAAAGCAGTGAAAAGTCATCACTGCAGAAGCTGCCACCCTTGTTCCTTTGTGTGCTCTATCCCTTCCTTGGGGAGGGCTCATGGGTACCAAAGAGGAAAGCAAATGTAATTGTCCTCATTATTTATTTTTTCTTCAAATCCCACCACACATAATAATCCTCTGTGGCTTTCTGCCCTACATGACGTTTTGATGCTCTTGATTTAGGTATGATGTCATTTCATCTTTTGAACCACGCATTTTAGCAGATTTTGTATTTGGACATCAAAGTCCGGGTATGGAATGCATATTACACAGGGCAATATTGTGTTAGAAAACAGGCAAATTTAAGTAGTTAATCTCATGTACTCAGAATGTCACCCTTTTTTGCAGGGTGCAAAAGGAATCTCATTAGTTAATGAAAATCAGCAATGCATGCAGCATGTAGGGAGTGACTGCATTTAACTGTTAATTACTTGATCTTTGAAAAGGAACAAATAATTTCAGTACCTTATCTCAAACGATATTATTTGTAATTATTTTTCACAATAGCAAATGGAATGTAAATAGGTAATGGTGAATTTATAGCTCCTGAAATTATATCTGTTCTCTCTCCTTTTGCTTGCTTTTAGGAAGAAACTGGAGAGCTGCTTCATCAGTGCCAATCCATACTGTGGTATGGTCTCAAGAATCATATTGATGAATTAGTGCAGCTACCCTCCCAGCCATGGAAGAATACCTCATACAAAAAATCCATAGGTGACTAATAGGTGTGGTAAGCAGCCTGTGAGATTTAGGAGAAACATTTTGGTATACCTGGAAATCCACCTAGATCTAAATTACCATTATGCCTCACAATTTTAGTCTTAATTCATGCTTTTCCACCACATTTTAGAACATGTCCATTATCTGAACAGCTTTGCTTTCTTGTTTGTTTGT
This sequence comes from Drymodes brunneopygia, assembly GCA_013400955.1. Lineage (NCBI taxonomy): Eukaryota > Metazoa > Chordata > Aves > Passeriformes > Petroicidae > Drymodes > Drymodes brunneopygia. The sequence continues at coordinate 535,624 of VZTZ01027337.1, forward strand.
TTTTTATGTTTGTCAGTCATTACACAGTGCTATTTAGAATCAATTTAGCACCCTTGCATGTGTTGAGTGGTTGTGGTGAGTGATGATTGCAGGATTAGCCTGCTAGTAATTAAATGTTGCTGCCTCTTAGCTTGAAAATGAAACATCTCTATGGAATTTAAGAGTTTCGTGCTTTATTTAGGTTGGGCATGTCTAAATAGTATGAATAGATGTACCAAGTCAGTGCAGGCACAGTGCAATCATAAAAAAAATAAATTAAAAAAGCAAAAAAAAAGGGAAGAGTAGAGAGAGAGGAAGAAGAGGAAAAGAAATTGAGAGAAGGAAAACAAATTGAACCAATCATTAAAACTTCGAATTGCATGGGAAGTTTTCCACACTTTGCTGAATCTTGGTTTAATTTCCTAATTTTAGATTTGCACAATCCAGATAAAGGTTTCCTGTCTGGACTCATTTATATTCACAGAGGGGTCTTCAAAATTTGCAACTGTTATGTAAAATAGGATGTGTTGCCTGTTTGTTGAAGCCTGGAGGGGTACCTGTCTCAGTAACGAAGAGGTTGGGTTCCTTACCATTTGTGGATCCACTGAATGCTCGATTTTTAATTGGCTTTACCACTATGAAGAGTTTACCCTCTTGATTTCACTGATTAATGTTTTAAGCAGAGTGAAGCCCTTTTTAATTTTTGTTTCAAAACCCTTACCAAAAATCACATTATTTCACCATTCAAAGACAGCTCTTTGCTTCTTCAAAGACTTTTTAGACTGATCTATACCATGCTCCTCACAGGACTGTAGCAGTGTAACCTCATATGATACAAATGATGAGCTTCTGTCTGAAATAATAGTGATGATGCCTAATCCTGAACAGACATCAGAAGGATTTTAAATAAAGCTTGTCACTGAGAGGCCTATAAGCTACCCTTGCTTAGTTCTGTCTGGCCTGTGTCAGGGTAAAAATGAAGGTATTTGAGTCACTTAATTGAAGCAGAGCCTGGGCATTTTACCTTGAGCTCTTGCTACATTTAAGGATTCATGCTGAATAACAATAACAAAAGATTAATCCCATCTGGTTTTCTGTTGATTGTTTAATTCAGTGTATGACAACTCAAAGTTTAGTCTGCCAGCCAACGAAGGTATGCAGTTATCAACATTACTGATAGGATAAACCAATTATGTAAGCTTGTTTTCAAATCTCCCCAAATCCCATAATACTTAACAAAGTAAAACTCTTCGGCTGAAATGTACCTGTTTACAAAAAGATACAACATCAAATGGAGGTTTAATTCAGAACCTTGGAGAGACTAAGTGGCCTCCTTACCTGCTTTTTTTTCTCTGTTGCCATTTTTAGGCATGAAATATATCAAGAAATTGAAAAGAAAGTATGGACAAGAAAAACACAGTTGTAAGAAAGAATTTTGAGAGTTTTCAGAAAGACTTCTTTGCTTGCAAGGCTGCGGAGGCCCAAACCGTGAACAGTATGTTCTGTGTCTTGAGTGTCTAGTTAGTGCAGCCTCTTCGAGCTGTAACAATATTTCCCAAACCCTGTGTCTAACCATTGCCTTGGCAGGACTCCAGATTAATCCTGCAGGGAGAGGAAAGTGCCCGTGGAGCTTGGCAAAAGTTGCTTGTCCTTTCCTCCTGAAGATATGCATTTGTTCTTGGGTAGTGTGGGAGGTGGGTCCTCCTTCTTGCACTAGTAGCCACCATGGAAACCGATAATTTCAGATGATTCCAGGTCTAATAATGCAGCTGCAGACCCAGATGTCATTATAGAGGTCTGAGACTCTGTCTCCTGACACTAAATTGTACATGCATGTGCAAGCAGTGTCACAAGCCTGCTCATGAATGCCCCAAACCAAGTTAGATGGGGATTCCAAGGGATGAAGAGGGTGAGAACAGAATGCCAAGGGCCAAGAAAGACAAAAAAGCACGAAGAGATTCAAAATTTAGATCATGGAAAGTGTGAAATGGTATTGTCAATGTCAGGCCATGAGAAAAGGGGGGCATTCTGTTGTTGAATTGCACGTTGCAGGCCCCTGTAAGCGTGCAATACAGAAAATACTGAAGATGCTGTGCAAGGCAGGTGTGTAAAAAGGATGAGCAGAGGAGGGTTGTGAGCAAAGAAAAATTGAGAAGAATGTTTTTGAAAGAGGAAGAGGTCAGAAGAGAGCCTGGTAGCACAAAGCTGATACGGAAGACAAGGGGTGTGACAGCAGAATGAAAGCTAAAAGAAAGCACAGCCATTGATTTAATTAGCTGGTTTTCATTAGAAATGTATCCTTCTGCCGCTTCTGGATGCCATGCACATGCGTGAGAACATACAAGCTTTTCAGCTTACCATGGTGAAACTGCCTTTCAGAACTCTGGGATTAAAGGCACCCACAAAACCCAATAAAACAACCTTCAGTATTAAATCAGTGTTCAATAACATCCGGTGCCAGGCAGGGAGATGCCAGCCCAGCTGGGTGAGTACGTGCCAGAGCATTTGGATGGTAATTGGTTGATGAATCGAACTCTTAAGCAAACAGATACCTAGGCAAAGATCGGAGCGGCCAAATTCCAGGGAGCACTACTCTGCTATCTCCGCTGTGTTGCAAAATGCGTGAGTCAGAGGGACAAGACAGCCCTGGGCAGTGCCTGCAGGGAGTACTCTGACCTCCACTGCAGCAAACCTTGTGTTTCTGGGCCCTTTTCGAGTGTGCTTCCCGGCAGGACTCTGCCCCGATGTCTGTTCGGAGGTGAAACCAAGGCCTGCAGCAGGAACAAAGGGCTCATTTGCTGGAAAGAGATGAGTGCTGCGGGCAGGACACCAGGAGACAGCACCCTCAAAGCCCAACCTCCTGTTGCAGAGTTGTGGTCCAGAGTCTGAGCTGCCATTATAAAAACAAACAAGCCAGATCCTCAGCTGGCACAGAGCCAGATTCTCAGCATATTTATGAGCTGTGTCTTCTTTATTGCTTTGGGGCACTGAAGATTATGATTTAAAAGATGCCCAGGATGTAACAGATGAAGCAAACTGTACTGAATTTACCAGCAACCTTCAGTAAAAGCCTAGGTTGCTTAATTTATCCTTGGAATCATTTTAGCAAAGAGCTTTTTTTACCTTTCTTGTGGGTGCTGTCATAAATGGCCTGTGGGAACAGTGGAATTGTCATATCTGGACGTTTTCAAGAATATCACTATTGAGATTCAAATAGATGCAGCTGAAGCAGAGGAACCGACTAAATCATCTCTTGGAGTCTCTTCCAACCTTCTTTTTTCCATGATTTTAGCAAATCCATTCAGTTGCTATCCTAAGCTGGCAGTATTAGCCTGCTTCCAGAGGCTTGTGTCCCAGAAACTCCAACTCCCAAACCCCTCTACTTCCTCTATAGCTACTCCTACAATACAAAATGTGGTATTGTCAGTTTTGCAAAACATTGTGAAATCAAGATCTGAACCGTGGCAACAGTGTGAAGAAAAAAGAAAGATATCAAAGTTAATAGGTAACCTGCTTATTACAGTGTTTCATGTCCATGCTCAACATTTTCTACTTCAAATTTGGCTGACAGTTGCCCTAAAAACACAAGTGTGCTCACAGCAACACTGAAGCAAACTAGGCTTGAAGAAGGAAACCAGAACAAGGTGTTAGATCTCCTTCTAGGAGTTTCCCAAAAGAGATTTAGCTCACCAGGGTTGGACATCTGCTCCCTGAGCATCCTGCTATCACTTCACATCCAAGTGCTCTTGACACTCCACCCTGCCTGTACCTCTTGTCTCCTGCCTGTGATTGGGACCAATGTGAAACCTTGGTCTCCATCGCCCTCACTGTAGGAGGTGAAAGCACAGGCCAGATGTCCAGCAAAGTGCGAGGCAGAGCTGGACATCAGCCGGTTCCTGGTGATTCACAGAGCAGTAAATTCCCTTAAGCAATGTGTGATAGCGAACCACCTCTGTTAAACAGTTCCAGAATACCATTTTCCTCTCCATGATTATTTTTCGGACATCTCACTACATCTGAGTATGGGTACATCTGTACTTTCCCTTCCAGTAGTACCACAGGTCCATCAGCAACTTACTTCTCCCTTGCTCTTTACTTCCTAAATCAAGAATTGATAGGAGGAATTTGTTGACGCTGTTTTAGGTGTGCTGCCAACACATCCGAAACGGCCTGGTTATATTGTCTAAAAAACACTGGCAGCTGACAAGTCCTGCAGAGAAATTATGCACATGGGAGGACTGTGAGCGAGGCGAGAGAGACGCCTGCTATTGACAAGCTGAAATCAGTGTTTGTTTCCCAGCACTCCCAGGATCCAAACAGCAGCTGCAATGTTGTGTGCTCCTGGGGCCTGACCTTCTCCCAAGGCTGCTGTGCATCTATCAGCCTGCAAGCTTCCCACTCCACCGACCAGACACTGGGAAGGGGGAGGGGAAAGGAAGGGCAGAGGAAGGCAGGAGGGCAAAGAAATACCTGTATTACTTTTTTTCCTGATTTTATACATAGTCTGGGGAAAAGGACCCAGCAGGGGGCAAATGATTTCTGAGCGCTGCTGTGCTAAATGACAGCTTTATGGGGAGGCAGTTCTGGGTCAGGAGCCCAATTCCTCCTACCTTTGGTTCAAGAACTGTTACACAGGGGAAAGACAGACATTTCCAGGGTAAAATTGTGGTAGAGTGTCAGCACACCTGAAACCTTCCTTTGCTCTGTGACTGTGTGGTGTGGTTATATAGCTTAAAAATGTGGACAATTTCATAAAAAATAAGGGCAGAAAAGAAAGGCAGAATGGATCCCGTCCTGGTCCCACTGAGAGCCCCGCAGCACAGGGGGAATGGGGGCTCTGTACTGCAATGCAAACCTGAGCTCCTGCAGCTGTAACATTTCTCCTCCATCATCTGTGTTGGTCTTCCTCCTTCCTTTCCTCTCTTACACCTGACTGCAGCCACTGCAGCTTGCCCTCTCCCTCCCATGCTCTGTCCTCTTGTCCCCTCATTCCCCAGAGCAACTCTGGCACAGGCCTTTTCTGGCCTGGGGAGGAGAGAGATGGGAGCAGGGGAGGGCAAAGCACCTGCGTGGAACCAGGAACCAGCAGAGTTCAACCTCAAAAACACGGGTTAGTGGGTCAGGATGCTGCCCCAGGGTGGACAGGGCTGAGGAAGTTTGGTTACAGGTGGAGCCAGTCTGTGCTCATGGCTTTTCCTTGGCTGCTGTGGTAGAGCACTATAGCCCAAGCCGAAAGAAATTCTGCAGTGGATTTCACTAAAATCTGATAAAATAAACCTCTCTTTTCATAGGCAGAATTCAGCCCTAAGGGTATATGAATAATGTCTCTTTCACTGGCATCTGCATTATGATCTTGTTATCGGGAGACAGGAGACAGGCGAGGCCCCTCTGACCACCCAGGAGTTTGGTGTTCAGGACAAACCATGAATAACCCCTGGAGGCAGCAGGAGGGACAGGACAGAATGCGACAGAAGGTTATAAATCATTGCTGTGATCCCAGACAGAAAGCAGGCAGGGGTCCTGAGCCTGCTCATCCAGTCAGACGGGTGCCCGTGCAGACACTCAGCTGCAGATGGTGACACAACGGCAGCAGGTGACAGCACAGCAGCAGGTGACCTCAGCCCACCACACGGGAAGCAGAAAGCCCCCGGTGCAGCTCCTGCAGAGCTGGAGCACGCCCACTTCTTCCCTCTGCCCTTACACCCCGCAGCCATGGGCTGCTGTGGCTGCCACAGCAGCCGGACAGTCATACAGATTAAACGCACTTTTAGACATGAAAGCTGTTATTTCTGAAATGAAACAGCTTCCCAAACTCTTATTAACCTGTGCACTACTTCAGAAGTAAATCTAATTTGCAATTCCATAGTTAGCTGGTGCTGGTGTTGGTTTGTCCCCGTGTCTACTTCTGCCTTGGCTGGATACATTTATGCAGTGCCACATGTGGCAGAGTCCTATTTATTGTGGCTTGTGAGCATTATGCCTCACAACAGAGTAGGGAATTGGGGTGGGTGGAGCTTTTTGTTTCACTGGGGTAGAGAAAAGTTAAAGCACAAATGCTAAAAAGGTCCCTGCAAAACCAATTTTTGTATTCAGCAGAGAATGAATTGCTGTCTGCTAAATCAAGTTCGTCATCTGGGGTATTCCTGCACATCTGGTCACCTTCCATGGAGTGCCTGAAGAGAACTCCTGTACCAGAGAGGAAAGTATATTTCAAAGGATACACCGGGTTTCTGATGGCAAGCCTCACACAAAACGAGCATTGTTCCACAGATACACAAAGTAATAGAGAAAGGGAAGTGGAAACTTCAGCGATGGCCCCCGCAGAAACAACAGAACGTACAGCAAGTTATGTGGTAGATTGAAGTGCAGATTGCGTTACCTAACCAGCAGTGCAAGAGAGCAGAGGAAACCCAAACCCTGTGTAACCAGTGCTCAGTGTTTCCTATTGCAGCCAGCACACTTCACCGACTTTCTGTAAGGATCTGAACGTAACTAAAACCTCAAAGATGTGTGGAGCATGAGTGGCTTTTCCTCGTCTTACTGTGGGGAGAAAAAGGTACAAGACCGCAATTTCAGTTCCTCTGGAGCTTCAGCTTTATTCTGATATCTCCAAGTGAAAAGACACCCATTCCTGTCAGTTATTTCAGTAGTCCCTGGGAACAGAACACATTTAACATCTCGATGTCTGCAGTAGTACTGCCCAGCTTGTAGCCCAAGTCCTGCACACACACCCCTCCCTGCGCGGGATGTTTCACGATCTCACAGTCCATTTGCCGTTCCTCCTGTCCTTTGAGCTGGCTGGAAGATAAACTTTGGTCAGTGTATTATACTATGGCCTTTGTAATGGAATAACGTCGGATAATATGTATTTAGGGGGGATTTAAATTCCCGAGCTGATTATAAGGAGCTGTTAAGACTTGTAAGGTTTAGCAGTGCCCTGTGTGAGTCTGGAATGATGTGTAGCATTGCAGCGCTTGTGCTAGCTCTGATGCTGTTGAAAAGGCTATGCTAGGACTACACCAGTGAACATCAACAGCTAAAGTGTCAGCAATACAATTTGATATGCGGTGAGACTTTGTTAAAAGTAGTTGACTAGAAAACCAGGCTCCTGAACTGTGAATTCTTCCAGCTTTAATAGGCTGCTTGCTCTGACATCCCAGGCTTGTGGCAGTCTCTCCCTGCCCGCTTCCCAGCAGTCAATAGAGCGTACAAATATTTACTGTGCCCAAAGAATGTAGTGAAATGTGATTAATGCTTGTAAAGAGGCTTTGATAGAAGATGCAACGGCAGTGCAGAAAGGGACAGTGACTTATTAACTCCCGTGAAGAACACAGGCCTCAGAGGGGCTACAGATGCCCTGAGCTGCTCCAGATGCGCTTCCCACGCTCAGAGCAAAGCCTCCATCGCTGCCCGCCGCCGGCCCGGAGGGGAGCTCCCTTCGCTGCCCGCCTCCCTGCAGACCTGGCCGCATTCCCAGGAGCCTTGTCCCGCACCCCGTCCCCTCCGGGCCGCCTCTCCCGGCGCTCCCGCAGCCCGGGCCCAGGCCCTGCTGAGGCACAGACAGCCCGGCCGGGCCCCGGGCGGGGCTGGGCTCGCCCTGCCGCCCGCTCGGCGCGGAGCAAAGGGAGCCATCGGGAGCAATAACGCCCTGCCCGGGCCGCAGCGGGATGGAGCGAGGGCTGCAGGCAGAGACGGAGGAAGGGACGGAACCCGAGACAGAGGCAGGGAGGGAGGGAGGGACGGACGGAGCCCGGGATGGGGGGCGAGTCTTGCCC
>VZTZ01027337.1:543651-605824 GCA_013400955.1 Drymodes brunneopygia
GGCGGGAGACAGCGCGGCCGCCCGGGGGTGGGTCCCGGCGGGGCCGTGGGGGGTTAATGGAGTCCCCGCTGGGAACCGGCATCCGCCGCCCCAGCGCCCCGGCAGCGCCGTGGGGCGCAGCCGACGGCGATTTTCCGGAACCTCGGGAATGCACATCTGGGCCTCGACTCCAACAAGTGACTGGGGGGGCACCGGCGCCCTGTGAAAGCCGATCCCCCCGACCAGTAGCGGCTCCCTAGCCAGGGGTCCACCCTTCGCTTTAGCTGCAAGTCATGTGTGTGTCACATGGCTCTTGCAAAACACTTCTTGCCTATGTAGATTTTGCAACGCTGTGACTTGATAATAAAACGCTCTTGTGGCTGTTCCGAGCTAAAATAGCACTTGCCTAGAAAACCTGGTGATGACACAAGGAGTTTTTGCGGGGGTCATTGTGTGAGTGTGGCCTTTTTCTTTAGTTGGTCTCCTCGGGAGTCGGGCTGTCCAGGCTCTCTGCCCAGGGCTTGTCTGTATTCTGGAAACTCGGGGAGCTGTGTCCTGCCCACCAGGCCGTCAGGAACAATAAACTTTATTTTGTTCAAGGCTTTCTTGAGTGAGTTAGAGGGGTGACTTAGGCCTAGTTTAGAAAGCAGTTCAAAAATCATCTGCTACGCTTTCAACCCTTTAGCCTTGTAGGGTGTGTTTAGGATCCTTTCACAGATGCTGGCTTTGCTGGCACCTCCGTTTGGGGTGGTGAAGCCACCGTCCCTTCTGATGCCAGTGGCATGGCTCTGGCACTGAAATGTGGTGTGATATTGCTGCTCTGGATATCCATGGACGCTGTTTTTGGAAGACACCCACAATTTTGTCCTCACAGCCGAGGCTCCTGACTCGTGTGGCCATGGCTCCTGTGCACTCCACTTATGTCAGTGGGGCTGGTTGCAAGGACTCTGAGTCCATTAAAATCACCTGAGGAGCAAACAAGGAGTCATCAGCTAGTGAGGGAGTTGGTGACAACCGGGAGGTACAGCCAGGAACTCGAGTTACATCTTGGCAAGATTACATCACAAACTTGCTTGTGTAGCTTTGGAAAACACCAAAACAGTAGCTGGAGGTGGGCAGTGGATGAAAAACCGACAAACTGCTGGTGCCCCGTGGTCCTAATGGCTCTCAAGAGTTAAACTCAAATTTACCTTGCAAACTGTTGAGTTTAGTGAGAAAACTGCCTGCAGAGTGTTAGGCCACTATGAGCAATGAGTTGGAGGGGGCTTTTTCCATAGATTTTTTTGTTTTTTCCTTTCTTGCATTCTCTCAGCCCTCTAGACTGATGCAGAGGGTAGTTCCCTGCAAGGAAGTACAGAGTGCTGAGGACTGTGTTTTGAGAGAGGCTCATTCTCAGTGAAGAGTGCTTGGTCCTGGTGGTGAGCACAGCTGAGTTCTTGAAAGTGAAACAAAGAGGAAAAGCTGTAGTTTGAGATTAACTCCGAGTGTTAAATTGCTGCTTCCTGAGAGGGTGGTGTTGGCAGGATGAGGGGAGGAGATGAGAAGGGTGTGGTGAGATGGAGAGAAAATACCTGTCACGATAATGTGTGTACCTGGATCCGTGTTAAAACAGGAATAAGATTTAGGGGATTATGACACTGCTCCTTCTAGTTCCCTGTAACAGATACGTCCATTTGTCCTCTCAGAAGTGCCTTGCCTATAATGTAACACATTTTCGCTTCCCTATCACAGCTCCAGATCAGGCTGCAGCCCCAAATCCTCTCTCCTGAGCATGCCAGAGCTCTGTCAGAAGTCAGTGGGATAGCTGGTTAAAATTTTTATCTAAAGACCTACTTCCTTCAGCTTTCCTGATAAAGCTACAGAGTTAGATCCTGCTCAGGCAAAGGTTTGAAGGGGAGTTGTTGCTTCTGAGAGCTCCCTTGAAGCTTCAGGGCTGTGGGACAGCCTAGTGGACTGTTAGTTTTTAGACTGAGTGAAGGAGCTGAAGAGGGGTGGATGAGATATTCAAATACGTGTTTGGAAGCTAAATTCTGAAAACACCTGCCCACCCAGCACTGGGATGTGTTCCCTCTGTTCCTCCCTCCCTGCTGGTGTTTAAATGAGCAAAATGTCAATATTGACTCTGTTGTGACTAGATCATGTCAGGTCCAGCATTCCCTGCCCTTCTGCACCTTGCATGTTGCATGCTGACCAGCATAGACGTGCTGGTGCGTCCATGGTCCATAGCAGCCAAGTGGTATCAGGAGTTAATCTTGATCTGTGTTCTGCCTGCATCCTGATCTTGTTCTAGGCACCTTCAAGAACAGATAAGGAAACTCAGTGAGTTTTGGAGCATATCTTGGGGGGTTCTTTTTGTATTCTTCCGTTTGGGCATACCAGTGAGGTGGATTTCAGTCTTGTGTGATGGTGGTTGGTAGATGACAATTGAGTGACAGCTCCTGGGTTGCTGGAGTCATCTGAAAATGTGTTCTAACTTTTCTAAACAGCAATCTGCCATGCAAAGTGGCATCGTGTCTTCTGGATTCTGTTTACTTACAAGAACAGTGTGTAATCATTGTGACAGTCATGCTCCTCTTCAGAATTTCTGGGGTGGTAGAACAAAGACTAGGGGTTAAGGCTGCTGTGAGTACCTGTTTACAGTAAACGTGCAGCTGACATCAGCAATTAAAGCCAATTCCAGCAGTTCCTTCTTGCAGACAGATGACTACCTAGCCTTGTCTGTTTTGGCATGAAACCTTCCTGGCATTTAAAAAATCCCCACATGCCTCCTTATGTAGATTATATAAACAAGGGTATCTTAGAGGCCCGCAGGTCCCTTGTTCCACACAACTTTGGCCAGGTCTGTCCTCAACTTGATTTCCTGGTTTTCTGCTGAGCTCACTGATGTGGGACATGTGTGAATCAGGAGGATGCTGCACTGCTCAAAACATCAACAGGGCTGTTTTGGAGGTGCCTTTTTTTTTCTTTTTTGGCAAGAGGCAGTTACATTTAACATCTTTGTCCTTCATCTCTCTGGCAAGAGGAAGTTATGGGGAGGATTTGAAAGCCTCGCTCTTACTCACTGTACCCACCTGCCTTGCTGCACATGCTCTTCCAGTGTGCTCTTTTAAACGTCCCAAGTATGACTGGCTTATGTAAATGGTGAGAAATAATTGAATGATTAACCTGAATTCCCACTGTCTCCCAAGGAGCATGGAGAAGGCTGTGCTGCATAGCTCAGCCAGCTTTATGAAGGCTTCCTAATTAGTTTTAAAGTCTTCAGGTTTAAAGAGCAAAATTCAGTGGCTTCAGAAATGTTTGTGTGGCTCTTCGGGAGTAAATACCAGATAACCTGTGTGGCTTGTTGGATGCATTGCTACAGTTGAACCCTTTTACCCAAATATTCTATTGGTAAAGCTCAGCCTAGAAATAGGTTTCTGCAAATTTCTGTTGCTTTTAAAAATTTTATTTAGTTTAAACTGTTGCTGTACCCAAGAGCTGTCTCAGGCATCACACTCTAACAAACTGCAGATTTGGTTATGGCCCTGAATAGGCACCTGCTATATTTTAAAAGGTCTTGGAAGCTGTATCTTTTAAAGCTTTAAGCTGTACTTGCAAAGGAAGGCACTATAATATTGGAGTATGGAGTGTTCTAAAAAATTTTAACCCTAAGTTCCTAAAGTCTTACTTACATTATTCCCAAACTGATGAAAGTCTTACCACCGAAATGGGGTTTTTTGTGACACAACACCTATTCCTAAGGTCAGAGACAGGGCTAACTCAGTAAAGGCTGTTTCCAGCTGGACTGGTGCTGGCCCTGGTTTTGGTGGGGCTGAGGCAGGTGGCTTAAGGCCACTGTATGTCTCTGTGGTTCTGGAAATACTGAAGCCCAGAGTGAGGGGACATCTGAATAGCAAAGATACCAAACCAGTATTTAAGGCTTCTGAGTTCTTGTTGTGTTAGCTTAGCATTAGTTCTGTGTACACACTGTTACTGTTCTTGTTTGCTGCTGAAGAGTAAGAGATTTAATGGATAGGTTTGGCTGGGAGCTGCTCTTAGCATGAGGAGTAACAGAGAAAGGAAAGTTTTCTTCATGTTTGGGGCCTGGAGAAACCTGATTTTTTTCTTGGAAGCAATTGGAGGTTTTCAAGTGGATCTCAGACCCACAGCTGAAGTCGTACCTCTACTAGGAAGGAGTTACTTTTTCCCCCACTAATTTTAGTGAAGACAATAAAGTGCTAATATTCATGTGTTAATATTCTCAAGGGGATTATAATGTGCTGCAAGCTGTAAGTAATAATTTGACTTCAGGATGGCTGAAAATTCTGTGTTGGTAGGGAACTGAACAACCCAACTTCCTGCTGGAGCTGAAAGGAGCTGAGTGAAAGCTGAGGCACAGGGGTGGGGAAGAAGGGCATAGGTGTAACTGTGGAGCGGGTCCTGGAGCCCTCATACTTTACCTTGGTTTCCAGGTTACAGAGTTTCTGCTGCTCTTGGGAACGAGACTGTTATTGGGGGTGAGAAGTTTTCTGGTCTGTAATAATGCCTCAGCCATGTTGAACCTACTGAGGTCTGAGGGTTGTGGGGTAATGTAACTTAGGTCCCCTGAACAGTTGGGGTTAATTGTCATTCTCCTAAAGCCATCTTGCTTTGTGTTAATATGTGACTTGACAGGTGGAGTGGTGAATTCTGTGACTGTAAACTGCTAGGTATCCTTTGATTTTTTTTTTTCTTTTTTAATGCTTTTAGTGCTTTTAGCTGTACACTGTGAGGGAAGGTTGCATTTTTAAGGATTGGGTTATTAGTTGCTACATTTAGCACTTCTGACTCCTCTCTAGCCTTGGCAGAAGTGCTGCAGAGACTGGAGGTTTCAGCTGGGTGTGTTCTGCAGCCTGGGCCCAGCCAGGTGAGAGGCACTTGAGAAGTGGTGAGAAGCCGTGGTTGGCCATCTGCTTGGCTGTTATCAGCTGGGGATGGATGCCGTTTCCTGGCTGGATTCCTGCCAGCCAGAGGCTGTGTCGATTCTAGGGAGTAATAGATGAGGACAGTTGACTTCAGGCACTTTACATACCCTTAATCTTTACTCATTTTGCTTAAGTGGGTATAAAAATAAGGCTGTTGAACTGTTGTGGTTAAGTGAGAACAGGACTTAGTCCTGGCTGTTACAGGGCTGAAGAGTTCTCAACTGAGAATGAGTTAGTGTAGTACTTGAGAAGCAAAATAACTTGTGTAAGTGGTTGGTTTTCTCTTTTACTTGTTCTCTAGCATGGTATTTCCCCATTAGTCTTAGGACTAACACAAAAACTCATATTTTGCCAACAGTGAAATCTTCACTACTCTTTGAAGTGTAAATATAGGCTGGTCGGTGACACTGTGCTTATTCTTTAATGCTGTGAAGACTCAGTATTAGGCAAAAGATTGTCAATTCTACCAGTGTGTCTTGAGACTTACTAATATTACACCTGACATTCCCAGAGATGTATCCTCATCTGGAAGTGACTTGAGCTTTGCTTTAGTTCCTGGAAGGCAGGTGTGATATTGGTCACTGCTCATAGTCTGTTGTGAAAGGTGGTTATTCAGTTGTGCTGTTGCATTCTGCTGGAACTTACACGTGAGTAACTTGAACTGAGGAAAGAACTGGCTGGGTTTGGCAGCTCCCTGGTGTTGGTGAAGCTGGGCAGTGGAATCAAACCTCTGAGTCCAGAGACACAAAGATAATGGGCCCTGGAGGACAGCAGGCTGTTCCCACCACCTGTGTGTTACTTGAGTTACTTGGCCAAATAAGGGGGCCTGCACTCAATTGCAGAGGATGATTTTCATCTCAGGTAGACCACAAAGGGCTGCAGTAGGACTGTGGTACTCCTGCAGATAGTCCTGCTATTATCCTCAGAGTAACTTCACAGGAAGGCGTAGTTCCACACAAAAATGCTGTGTTCAGAGTATCTACCTCACACTTCCCTTGCCAAGTAAATAGTGAATTTCTAAACTGAATAGAGGAGCTTGGAGTTGTAGGTGATTTCCCTAGCAGTGAATTAATTTACCCTTCTCAAAAGTCATAATATACTGGCTGTAAGGAACTTCATTCTTGACAGTATTTTTCATTAAGTAACCTAATTTTTTTTTCCTTCTGCAGTGACTATTTATTCAAGCTGCTTCTGATTGGAGACTCCGGTGTTGGGAAATCTTGCCTTCTACTTAGGTTTGCAGTAAGTGATCACGCTTGACAACTATGTAAAAGAGTTACTTAGCAAGAACTTCCCTTTCAGGTAGCAGAGCTGATGCCTGACAGGCCTGGTAATACCAGAGAATAAGTATAGTATTGCAAACTCCTCCTGTCTTCCGAATTTGTGTCTAGCTGATGTATTTGTTTGAGTAAATTGGAAAGAAATAATATCAATAATATGTTCAGTTAAGATTAATTCTAGTTTTCCTGTTACTTGAGAACAAGATACTTTAATTTAATTTCCATCATTACAGTAGTTGTAGAATGCTGAGGATGGAAGGAATTCGGGGGGTGTGCCCAGAGTACAGACCTTGATCAGTTACTACTTGATAAGAACATTTTCAGCCAGATGAAGTTTGATATGTGCAGTGAAAAGACCTACCAGTTGTTTAGTCAGAGAAATAATGTGAATAATACTCTAGGAATAATAAGGCCTTATGCTTTCTTTAGTGAATGTTAAAATTGCTGGTGAGCTGTTCCGTCTCTAGTTTTCCTGTCAAGAAGAAAATGTGAAATGGGTTTGACAGATCTTAGTAGAAAAAGCTGAAGTCCAGTGAACTTCTTATCTCTGTGCCAAGGTGCAACTTTACATTGCCATGGGAGGAGGGAAGCAGAATATGGGGCATGAACTTAGAAACTTGAGTGTGACACTACTGCAAGATGATGGCTTCATTTTAACAGCCTGAGCCATTGCTGTGGGCACCTCTGGAAGGAGCCTGTTGTACCTGATGATGTTAATATTAAATGGTGATCTGGGTGTACAAACAGCCTCAGCTGAAGCCATTATGGCTGCTGTTGGGACCAGTAGGAACAGTAGGAGGATGTCACCTGCTCTGCTCACAGTATGGAGGCAGTGAATTGGAAGTGACACCCCAGCTGGAGCAGCACTCCCAGAGCAGTCTAGCCTGGTTCTCTTGCACATACTTTTGAGTTAATTTTGGCTTCATGTGAATAATCCAGCTTTTCTTTTTTGATAGCCAGCTTAAGTTTCTGCTCTGTTATCTGATGTTTCTTCAGCTGAGTAGCTTTTTCCTTTTCCAGCTAAGCTGTTTTACGCTGACATCAGGAATTACCACAGCATACCATACCTGTGTTAAACTTCTTCAGGCTTTTCAAACATAGCCTTTGGAGTATTGAAATATTAAGGAAATAAATGTCATGTCATTCTGAAAGGCTTAATACTTTATTCTAACTTGGATATATTACCCAAGAAGTCTTCCATTCACAGCCCAGAGAAATCCCTTGCTTTTGTGATACCTACTGGTTGCATAAAGCCTTTTGTGCTACATTGCACATGAAGTTGTATGCTTTGGGTACTTTAGGAGTAGAAACTTACTTCATGCTGACAAGCTGACAATCACTAGAAGGTAGCAAAGACTGACCTAGCAGTTTCTGTGTGCCTTAAGGCCTGTTGGAGACTGCAGCCAGGTCCTTGCAAGCTGCTGAAGCAGTGTTTTCCCTGCTGTATCCACACAGGCTGCAGAGCAGAGGCCTCAGCACGAGTACTCCAGCTGTAACTCTAACCTGCCTTAGCAACCAGCGGCAGCAGCAGAGGATCTGACACTTGTGTGTGACTGAGGCAGAGCCTCTGACTTGTTCTAGGTAGCTGCTATGTAACACAGATGAAAAACCATCAAAGGAACATAAAAATCTGATGTGGTTTAATAACCTTAGTGGTTATTCTACGTAGCTCTTCAGTCTTCTAACACAGAAGCAAAGACTGTTTTTTACACTTTAGCTCATAAGGGCTTGACACTACAGAATTTCTACAAAGGAGGCTTTTTTTGACTGGTTTTTGAAACACAAGTCTGGTTGGTGCTTTTATAAGCAGCAGAATTTTTGAAAAGTAAATACCTGGTGGAAATGCTTGGCTGCCTCCTGGACTTAGCCATGAGAGATCAGGCTGGTTTTACAAGGAAATTAAGGACTTTTGTCTGATTGGTGCATAATGAAGTAGGTGACTGCAGATGTGGTGCAGCTGGCTTGACTTATGTTCACTCTCTCTCCTAGGATGACACGTACACAGAAAGTTACATCAGCACGATTGGTGTGGACTTCAAAATCAGAACTATAGAACTAGATGGGAAAACAATCAAGCTTCAGATAGTAAGTAGTATTTCTCAATTCCTGTGTGCTTCAGTCTGTTGGAGCACAGAGTTACTCATAACTATTGGTGGTTATCTTTGTTCTTTAAAATACAAGGGGTATTTTCCCTGTGAGGCAGTTTTCACAAGGCTTCCCACGACCAGCCCTTAAGAAGGGTGCTTATTATCAAGGCTGTTTGCCTGGAAGAGGAGATTCTGTGCTGGAGTGCTCTTGCATCAAAATTGGTGTAGTTCTGCAGTATTTAGCTGGGATTTGTGTAAGTGTGGGAATATGCACTTGTCCAAGATGCCTGAATTCCACAGCAGCTGTTACTACCAGGCTGCACTATCTTAAGTGCTGGAAACTCTGCTTTTGTTGACCTGAATGGAAAAACTGACACAAAGGCTTGTAACTGGCCTGGCTGCCTTAGCACTGGGCGGTGTTTTCTGGTTATGCTTTTGGCCTTTCACTTGGAATAAACAGGGGAAGAGACTTGGCAGTTCTTTAATCTTGAAGCACTCTAGAAGGGTGACTGGTGTGATGAAATCTAATATCTGTGCAAGGTCAGACAATCCTTGTCAGCCACTGCTTCCAGCTCAAGCAGAGGCTCTCAGGACTTGAAGGCAATGACTCAGGGATTCAGTGTTCTGGAGCAGAGTCCAACTTACAGCCAGAAGCCTGAGCCTCCAGACTAATGTAACAGTTGTGAGTACAGACTAGCGCACGAGGAATGCTGTCACTGCTGAAATTTGTGAGTCTGTTTTTAATACACAGCCAGCCCTATTCTTGACACAGCTCCAGGGAGAGAAATGTTTGGGCGAGTCCTGCTCCCATCCTGGGTGGGAGAAGAGGTCAAGCACCTTATGTCCCTTCTTAACTCTCCCAGCAGGAGAAGGGAAGTTTGGTTTGAGTTGTCGCATTTAAATACCTTTGCTGGAGCCAGTGTGCCAAGGAAGTTGAAGGGAGTGGTCATGTTGGAGACCTGCAGCTCCCTGACCTTATTCCTAACAGGTTTTCAAGCCCTGGCTTGTGTTTGCTCTTCTGACCACTGAACCGTAGCTTCTTCATGGGTCAGAACTGCTTAATGTTTTCCCCAGAGAGATCTCTTGACTACACTTGGCTGAAACCAAATGAGCACTTCAGAAAAGTACCTGCAAAGTGTAATTCTGTTAAAATATGTGATCTCCTTGAATCCTGTTTGATGCGTGCAGCTTCAGAGCCCCTGCTGTAGCTGTGGTGTGGATGTGATTGTAGCTGGATGGCTGCTCTGCTGAGCTGTGTTTCTGGAAGCTGGTGCAGAGCACTGGCTCAGCCACGCTGCAGGAGCTGACCCTGTCACTTGTCTTGCAGTGGGACACGGCAGGACAGGAGCGGTTTCGGACTATCACTTCCAGTTACTATAGAGGAGCTCATGGCATCATAGTTGTGTATGATGTTACAGATCAGGTAAGTGTTTAACCTGTGCCTGCAGAGCTTCTCCAGGCTGATGAGTAAATTGGGAATTTAACAACTGGGCACATCTTAAGGAGATAGTGACAGTCCTACAGGCTGTGTTAAGGTTTATCAAGCTAATTGTATGTGTTTGGCAGAAATAAAACACAAAAGTAAAGGGAGCACTGGGATTTGTGGCTCCTAAGCAATTTGATCTTAGGTTTAACCTAGAACTTGGTGAGCAGGTAACTGTTTGTTCTGTGTGAATACATCTCCACCATGCCTTTGGTAGCAGGAAGTCTGAGTTACTGATGGAAGTCGTTGAAAGATTTCTGAATGTACTTGAACTGTGGTCTACAGTAAAGACCACTATTTGGAACAGAAAATTGTCAGCCTGCATGCAGGATACAACTGAGCCAGTGTTTTCTCTGAAAGGATCTCTGAAGAACTGGTGCAGTTGTTTGAAGGGCACTTGGGAAGTGTAGGGTTTCCTGAATTAACAGAAAAAGAACACTTGTGTTCAGTCACTAACTGGAATAGAAGTTCAGCATTTCTGGAGTCAAAGGCTGTTCCAGCATATCTACAACAAGGTGGCCTGCACCTAATACCTGAAGCTGTGTAAATAAGTGGGATGCATCTTGGTTTCAGCTGTGTGTCATGTCTCTTATCTCTACTACAGGCGAAGGAAGAAGAGTCCCAGATTGCAGAAGACACTGAATATTCAATATATGGAGCAGGGAAAAATAACAGGGGGAAGAGTACAGGAAGGGCTGATTGTGTAGGGTTGGGAACAGGAGCTGTATGGGCCCTGAGGTGACTGGCCTGCCCGAAGGCCATCAGAGGAGTTTGGCAGCATTAGAGAGTCCTCTTCCATGGTTGTGAATCACATGGATAAGTGCACTGCTTCATACTCTTTCCTGGTCATGACCAAAAGAATAGTGTTGAACTTGCCTGTATCAAGGGCCTTGCTTACAGTTCTCTTATCTTGTAGGAGTCTTTCAATAATGTCAAGCAGTGGCTGCAGGAGATAGACCGTTATGCCAGTGAAAACGTCAACAAGTTGTTGGTGGGGAACAAGTGTGATCTGACCACAAAGAAAGTAGTAGACTATACAACAGCAAAGGTATGTGGGGCTCAGGTGTTTGCTTGGCTGAGGCCCTGTTCTGGTTTGTCATGCACGAAGGTTCCAGTGCAGAGAGGTGTCCTGGTGCCACAAATGGGGTGTGGGGCGGGATCCGGGAACTTGAGGGTTATCCAGTAGTGCTCCAGGAAATGAGGTGAGGTATGAAACTGTGTATGAGCTGACTGTTCACTGTTTCTCAATTTGCAGGAATTTGCAGATTCTCTTGGAATTCCATTTTTGGAAACCAGTGCAAAGAATGCCACAAATGTAGAACAGTCTTTCATGACCATGGCTGCCGAGATTAAAAAACGAATGGGTCCGGGAGCGACAGCTGGTGGTGCAGAGAAGTCCAATGTTAAAATTCAGAGCACTCCAGTCAAGCAGTCTAGTGGAGGTTGCTGCTAAAACTTGCCTCCCCCCTTTTGTCTCACAACAATGAATTTGCAATCTGAACCCAAGTGAAAAAAAAAAATTGCCTGAATTGTACTGTATGTAGCTGCACTACAACAGATTCTTACCGTCTCCACAAAGGTCAGAGATTGTAAATGGTCAATACTGACTTTTTTTATTCCCTTGACTCAAGACAGCTAACTTCATTTTCAGAACTGTTTTAAACCTTTGTGTGCTGGTTTATAAACGTGTAATCCTTGTTGCTTTTCCTGATACCAGACTGTTTCCTGTGGTTGGTTAGGATGTATTTTTGTTTTGATGTTTCTATTGGCATGTTTAGATGTCAGGTTTAGTCTTCTGAAGATGAAGTTTAGCCATTTTGTATCAAACAGCACAACAGTGTCTGTCACTTTCCATGCATAAAATTTAGTAAGATATATGTAAGATCTGATTTGCTAGTTCCTTCTTGTAGAATTATAAATGGAGAGATCACACTATCTGATTAATAGTTTCTTCATACTCTGCATATAATTTGTGGCTGCAGAATATTGTAATTTGTTGCACAATATGTAACAAAACTGAAGAAATGTTTAATAAATATTGTACTTATTGGAAGTAATATCAAACTGTATGGTGATAAATATTGTCTTAATTTGTATGGCTAAGGGGGAAATCAGGCTTGCATTGTGCACAAAACAACATATCTGTGTGTGCAGCCATGGCTCTCAGACCTTCCCTGCAACTCGCCCAGTGACTGTGGCCCCGAAGCCTGAGCTGTCGTGGTGCTTAAGGCACGAGTGCTGTACCAGAAACACCCAGCCAAGGTTCATGAGGCATAACGCACTCTGAATGTACAACAGTTCCCTAACTTAGTCTCGGAACTTAATTTATTTCTCAAGGACTCTATGTAGGGAATTCCTGTCAGCTTTGCATAGCAGGGGAGAGAACAGTATTTCCCTCACATATGAACGATTTCAGCGTAACCTTGAGGAGGTATAACTTTCTACCAGTATATTATGTCTTTTCTATATACTGTTAATTCCATCCTCTTTTAATCAATATCTTCTGACTTAGTGCAACAGCTTAGCTTCTCTTCCCTTATGCAGCGAGGCACCAGGAGGGTGACATGGGGATAGCAAGGCCCCCACCAAACTGTTGCTCAAAAGTAGGCGCTTTCTCAAACAATTTGGAACTAACCAGCAGCCAAGAGGTTTTGGATGGTGTGTGATTCTTTGTACAGAGCTAATCAAATCATTAGTGCCTGATGTCTAGCTAAAAGCCACAGGAAAGCTAGCCTATAACACTTCCTATACATGTAAAACTGTTCAGCTTTATCTAAACTCAAATGTTCAGCCTATTCTGTAAATAGTCTCATGTTTGAAAGACCATGTAACATTCCCCTAGTAGTAAATACACCCTGTGATAGTCAAAATATAGCCTAGGTATGTTGTGAGGTATAAACTAAAACTGGTGCAAATATCCTCTGATTTTTTTTGGGGGGGGGGTGACTTTGGCTAACAGCTTTCTTCAACATAGTTGCATAAATCAACAGGCAATTGTAATACATAAAGTATTGTCATGGTTAAGTTGAACTCTTCCACTTGAGACCTTCACAATAAAGTGATGTGCTTTCTAGTAGAGATGTGCTTGTTGGTATAATTCATTATAAATGTGACCTGCTGCTCCTCGGGAGCAGGAGGAGCCATGAGTGCTGCTGAGATCAGGAAGTGAAGCAGAAGGAGGTGTGTTGAGGGTAAACATCTTCCCTGCAGAGAGTGCACAAATGAACTTCAATGTCGAGATGCCTGCTACATACTATCCAAACCAATGTTAATATATACAGTAATAAAAGCATTGCAAAACCAGTTGGGCTACACCAGGTGTTTGGTGGTTCTTTGTTTCCCCCTCAGTCACGAATGGATTGCTGGGCTGGTGCTGTTCCATGCTGAAGCCTGGGATAGTCAGGCTGAGGTGTGTGACAAAGGTAGCGCAGGCTTAAAACTCCTGGAAAAAGGCACTGTAGTCTCTTAACTGTGAGCTGAAACATCGAATACTTTTGACACAATGGCCCAAAAAAACCTGCCCTTCAGGCCGAGGATGGAGGAGATGGGAGAATATCAAAAACCCCCCACAAACCCCAATGAATTATTTGCTGTAACTGCTTCAGTTTAACCTTGTTTTCACCTTCTACTTGTGCAGAGCAAACTTCTCTGTGTTCTGTTCACAGGAATGGGAGGAACTGATCTATTCTGCACAACACGATGATCACCATGCAGGGTAAAGGTTAATTAAAGCCAAGTACCAACATTCTGTGACTTTTTGGCCACTTACCTTATGCTGCTTCAGAGCTGCCCTTTTTCTGTTGGAGAAAGGGTTTGGAAACCTTTTGGAAACCCTTGCTGAATGTTCTGAGCAGTGATTTAACTGCAGTAGCTGGAAGGGGGGAAGGCACAAGTCTTCACCCTGGGAAACCAGCACAGCACTAACAGCTCCTGCCAGCAGCAGGTACCCGCAGGTTACACAGAACCTGTCTCCTCCCTGCCTGTACTCACTGGCTTATTACTTCATTGGGATTTGGTATTATGACTTTTTGTGTTCATGAAATACAAAACTGCAAGTTAAGTAGGCTCTGCTTCAGCAGGGAGTGGTAATTATAAACAGGCCTTCAGTTTGCCCCCAAGAACCAGGAGTTGCTATTTCTTGGCTTCTTGCACCTATTTTTGACAAGCATAAACAAACCATGAGAACAGGGCTATTAAAATCACACGGCTTTACTTAGCGAGCTCACGGCACACTATGGATTGCTCAGTTAAAAAACTCTGTGTTCCTGACTTTTTGCTAACACAGAACAGCCCACTCCAGTAAAAAAAGGGAAGCTATGTTAAAAAACTAACCAGAGAGGGCCAGCTATATATTCCTTACACAACTCCAGACATCCTAGCAGCCACACACCTGCTATACAGGGCACCTTTTTCAAGCTATGGCACAAACCCATGCCGAAATCAACCCTGTGGGCAACTAGACACGGATTTTGGCATCTCTGGAGAGGTGACGGAGGTGGTTTGGTGCTTGCTGCAATTCTTCTCAGCCCTCCTGAGATGGTCTAACGCAGCCTAGGTCTGACAGAGGCAGCACCTGGAATAAAATGAGGTGTTTGGTGCTGTGCTTTGCCTGCAGTCTGACAAAGACAGAAATCCCCATGCTCTACTCCCCCATCTCACCAATGCAGAGGTTACAGCTGGGGAAAGGTAGCAATTAAACCACAACAAACCAAACACTACTTAAGACATTGGTATCCTTTTCTAAGAGGTTGGCACCCCTGAAACACTTGCCTCCAGTTTGCTTTTGAAGGGAGATGGTCAAGAAAAAAGCAAACAAGTTTTCTAGCCCCTGTTTTATACCTGAATTCACTAGCTTCCCTTTCCCACCATTATATAGCAACCAGAACATTTCTGAGAAAATACAAAGACAAAAAATATCCCTTCCTCATCTTCCCTGTCCTGTGCAAGGGAGTTGGGGAGAGCAGGTGTCTGTGCTGGACTGCTGCCATCCCCCAGCCCTGAGTGACAGGGACCTGCCTGCTGGGTCCCCGTGGAGCTGCCATCACTCCCCATCCCCTCGTGCTCTTGGGTTTCATCAGCTGGTTCACCCGCACTGCTCTTTCCCTGACACGGTTAAACACGACAGGGCATCTATTTTGAGTCTCCCTGCTGCCTTCTCAGGCTTTCCAAACAGATTCAAAGAAACAACAATGGAGCCTGATGTTTGGTGTTTGCTAAATTGGGTGTTTCTCTTCCTGTGCTTCCTCCCCTCTTTGCCCAGTGCTGCAAGGCTGGTTTGCCCCTGCTTACCCAGGGAGCAGCTTTGTGCTGCACCCTCCTCGTCCTGCACTGCGTCCTTGCCCTGCACGGGGCTCACAGCAGCCAGGATGGACTTGTACAGGTGCTCTGCGTGGCTTTCCAGCTCTTCTGACTGTTTGGCAATCAGACCCAGCGTGTCTTTCAGAGCTGGAAAGCAAAAACATCTGAATGGAGGCGACAGGAATGCAATAATTCAGTGTCTGTCAGAGCAGAGTTCTGCTCATCCAGGCAGACTTTGGGAGGAAGTCAAGTGTTAAAAATCAATAATGTGCTGTTCCTCCCATCCCCACTGTGATGCAGCATTTGCAGGGGACGGGGACTGACCCAGGAGGCTCCAGGTTCATAATGAAGAAGCAGAAATAGGGGGTCTTAAAAAAAAAACTTCAGAACTGTGCAAGAAAGCCCATCCATAATGCAGCACTTGATCTCTAAAGCCCCTTTGGTGACTGCAGCTACAGCCCACCCTTTGGAAATGCCTTCTTCTAAATCACCAGAGCAACCACTCTACGTGTGCTGTGGTGCTGGCCAGGCTGGGTCAGG
This sequence comes from Drymodes brunneopygia, assembly GCA_013400955.1. Classification (NCBI taxonomy): domain Eukaryota; kingdom Metazoa; phylum Chordata; class Aves; order Passeriformes; family Petroicidae; genus Drymodes; species Drymodes brunneopygia. The sequence continues at coordinate 559,262 of VZTZ01027337.1, forward strand.
GATTTTGGGGGGCAGATTCCTTGGCCAGCATCACCTGGGAACATGAGCAGCCCCACAAAAATGCTCCTCCACACCTGGCGAATTAGATGCCATGCAGTCCAGGAGAGCTTCTCCCCTCTCCAGCACACTCTCAGTCAGGCTCCGGTGGTCGGCCACATCCTTCCTGAACTCCTGGCAAGGTAAGGAGAAGAGCAATGTTGCTTAGAAGGGTTTTTGAAAGAGACACACCTGTGGCAGGTTGCCCGGGGAGCAGTTTCCTTCAAGCAGGTTCCTGGTGCTCCCAAGTTTGGCTTTGCAAACCCAGTGCACCCTGGACCATTCCAGTGATGCCTGGCTTCCCACTGCTTGCTGCCTGCAGCACAGGAGAGGGGGAAGGAAGCAGAGCAAGGGTGACACCCACCAGGTAGCGGTGCAGCGATGCCGACACACTCTCAGCATCCGGCGAGGGTGGCACCCAGCGGCCGGTGACATCCGCCATGGTGTACAGCCAACGGATCAGCTCGTCCAGCTGGCAGCAAAACATCTGCTCAACAAAGCATAAAAAGGGGTCACAGACCTATTCCTGCAATGGAGACGGGGCAGGGACAGGGAAAGGTGAGTCAGTGGTGTTTCGGAAAGCACCTGTTCCCTGTTCCTCCTGGACCCCAGCACACAAACATCCCTAAGCTTGGGAAACAAAAGGTCAACAGGAAAAAGGCAAAAATTGACTTAAATGCCTGAACAGCTCCAGCACTCACTGTGTTGCAAGAATTGAGGGTCACCATGAAAAGTCTGCACAGAGAGGTGCTGGAGGCTAGTAGCAACCAGGCTGAAGGAAGAGGTTGGCCTTCACCACCTCCCAGCCCAAGAGATATCCTCATTCTCCTCCTCCTCCTCACCAGAGCCATGCAGTTAATTTGCAGTTGCTTTTCCCCAAGGGATTGTCTCGTTCAATTAAGTGCTTTCATTTATTTTTAAAGTGTCTAGGTAAGGGATTATTTTTGTAAGATGCTGCACGAACCCCAGGGGCCTCTGCTGGCACCAAAATCAGGCTCAAGACCTGCTCCTGCTCCTCAGCAGTTTGCCATAAAGCAGTGTTTTTTCTTGGCATTGCACTTTAGCATGACAAATACAGAGAAGATCCTTTTAAATCAACAGAGTTATTTCCATACGAGGAGGGGATGAGTTTGCAGCTATGTGCATGGTAACATTCTTGTGCAAACAGCCTAGCATAATTTCCAAATTCATCCTAGCACTGGGGTGGGAAGAAGATGGAGAGGAGGGTGGGAGCACAGTCCTGGGATGAATTTAATAATCCACAAAATAATCAGGAAACTCTTCAGAATTGCTGCAGCTCCTGCCTGGTGCAGCAGCATTGCAGGATTGGCAGGCTGGGGGACTCAGCTGAGTGCCACATTTCCACCCAGCCTGGCCTGTGACACTGAGCCCTAGGGAAAGCAAGACGGGCTCTTGCTCCATCACAAGGAATTATCTGCTCTGGTGAGCCCCCCTGCATAAATTACCACCAGCTGCCAGGCAGGACACATCATGCAGAACTAGAAGCTTTAATTAATCGTGCCATAAAGACAGGCATGTTTTATGCGAGGTCTTCCCAGAATAAACTTTATTTCTGGTCTCAGCCTACCTTAACACACTGGACAAGGGACTCGCTCTGCTGGCTCTTCTTTGGATGGCCTTTGACTCGTGGTTCATTTAGGCACATCCCATCCAATGTGTCCCTGAGACCAGCTGGTAGATGAAGCCCCCGGAGAGGATCCCTATGGATCCAGCCATACGATTCTGCGTTTTCCCAGCTGGGCTTTCGGGAGCTGCGGTGTTGCCACAGCTCATCATAACCCTCAATATTCCCTCTGTCACCTCTGCCTCTCACTTCTCCAAAAGGAGCCAGCCTGGATGAAAGGGGCTGCCTGATGGTGCTGTGATGTGGAAGGTTATGGTGGTCATGCCCGGACGTCCTTAGAGTTAAGGAAAGATTGGACAAAAACTGAGCCAGCCTTTCCAGCTCCTGCAGTCTCGGAGGCAGGGAAAGAAATTCTTCGTCACCCTCCCACTCCTTCCTCAGGGGGAGCACTCCTGTGGTGGGTAAAAACCTATTGGCTTTTTTTGGCTGCCCTGTGTAGTTTGGGCAGGGGCTCCCTCTGGTATCCCAGCTTCTCGCATTGATAGCAGGGCGCCCAGATGAGCTTGGCCCAGATGATTCCACCCTTGCATCCTTAGCAAAACCGCTGGAACGATGAGAGGAAGCACTCCTTTCAAATGATGCTTTGGCAATAGGTGAAGGTTCATAGTACAAGCCAGCTCCTGAGCAGCCTCTTTTTCCAGGCCTCGGGGTGGAGAATGTCTCTGCAGAGGCCACAAACTCCCAAAATCTGTTTTCTCTGCTTCCCTGAGCCCGCCCAGCTCGGCTGTAGATGCTGGTGGACCTGGACACGCCCTCAGGAGAAGCAGAAAAGCTGTCCAGACCTATTCCTGAGTCATGGAGGAAAGGCTCCGGCAACCTTCCCAGCTTGTACCTCGGCTTCAGCGGATAAGCATAATCCAGCAGATCCTCGTACTCTTTGTTGGGGTTCCAGTGGGGTGAGCTGCGGTCCGGAGATGGAGGCAGTGAATCCGGAATGGCACAGGCCCAGTAATCGGCTTGGTAGGAGGAGATCTCCCGGATGTGCCCCACGGTGCTGTGGTAATCAACCACGGGACCCGGGGGCTCCCGTCTCTGCAGGGCCCCGCCCTCCGCTCCCCACGGGCAGCACAGGTCGGCGGCGGCCGTGGTGGCCGCAGGAGAAAGGACGTCCGTGCTGGCTGGCAAGCTTCCGGACGGCTCCTCAGAGGGGCCGTTTCCTTCTGAGGACAGAGCGGAGAGGCTCAGCACGGAGCGGCTCCGCAGGGCGCTCTCGGGGCTCGGCGGGGTTTGGGGCCGCAGGAGCTCTGGGGTGGAAGGACTCGGGGATTGAGGTCCCAGACTTTGTCTCCGATGGCCAACATGGGCACCGTGGTGGCTGCCAGCAAGGATGTTCCCCTCGGCAGAGCTGTGCCGGCTGGAAGGGCTGGACACCGGGTCCCAACAGCCTGATGCCTTCACCTGCTCAAGGACGGGATGGAAAAGGAAAGGGAGAGAGACACATGAAATGAAGCACAGCATCCAGACAAAAGGCTCCTTTGTGCCGGGATATGGAGATAAAAAGCCCAACCCCGGACCTGCCATGAGCTGAGGCTGGAAGTGGAACGCTGCTCCATCTGTGGTATGGCCTGCAGCTGCTCAGAGCAGGGCTTGTTTTTAAGGAAAGGCATCTCAAGGGCTTGGGAAGCTGCACGAGTCATTTGGCAGCAAGAGGCTCATTTAAAGAGCACTGTCCTGAGCAAGTTCCCAGGTCCGCACTGGCAACGTGGGAATGGAAGCAACAGCTTGGGTGCTGGAGCCCAGGCCCTTCCTCACATGGGCAGGGGTGGGTACACTCTGGTTTGGAGAGATGGAAAGCCCTTGCTGGAACAGCCCTGACAAACAAGTCCCCACCTCTCCTGCAGGTACAAACCCTCTCACCTGCTGTTCTTCTGAGGAGAGGAGCCAGTGGCCAACTCGACGAGGCACAGGGCCACCATCAGCAGCTCTATCCACTAATGCCCCTTTCCCTGAGGGGTTTGCTCTTGCTCTGGGAAATCTGGGTGCAGATGCTGAAGACACTTCTGGGTGGCAGCTTGAGCCTCCCTGGGTAACTCCAGTGGCCAGGTGACTGCGCCTGCTCACTGTCACGCTCTCTGTCCCTTGCAGGCTGGGCTTGGCTTCCTCAGTCCCTAAAAGCCGGTGCAGGCTCCCTGCCAGTTCCAGGAAGTCCGTCTCCACCTCTGCACTGTCCCACCTCCCATCGCCCTCGGCCTTCCCGCTCAGCGAGGCTTCAGGTGATTTTCCCACATCCACGGCCATCAGGACAGAGCTTCTTCCGCAGGACTATGCTGAGCCTCGGGCTCTCTGAAATACACAGCACACAGCAATGGCATCTCACTGTCCCCCCTTGTCTCCGTGTCAAGAAACTGGGCTTGCCCAATAATGCAGAGCTTAAGCATGATCTGGGTGAGACCCTAAAATCCATAAAGAAGCATCCTGGTACGTCAGGTGGGACAGCAGAAAGAGCAAACCCTCACATCTCAGCAGCATTTTCTGTTTTCGAGGATGTGACACACAGGGAAAATCTCATTCCAGCCCTGGCCATGTCAGGAAAAAAAACCCTGGACTTCACACCTTGCTGGCACTGGAGTCGTGCACTGATGGCCAAGTCACCAACACTTTGTGCACCATGAAGTCACTGGGCCTGAATGAGACATCCTCATGAGACTTGAGGACATGAAGCACTTCCTGGCGTGGCTGAGCCCTGAAGACTTTTGGGGTGGGAAGCTGAGCATTTTTTAAAGATACAAACCCTAAACCTTGAAGTGGAAGTCACCCAGAAGCAAGAAGCAGCTATAAAAAGTCAGAGGGGGAGGTTGGAGACTGTAGAACTCAAACCTGGCACTCAGCTCTGCAGCTTCTACCTCAAGTCATGAAATTAACTCTTTGGGAGACTAATTAATGGAAATACTTGCATTCACTGGGCTTGAGTGAGGAGCTGCTGCAGGACAATGTGTGAGCCAAATGAAAGAGATCCAACACAGCCTCCTCCAGCAACTCCAGCCCAAACCAAGGTGCTGGTAGCAGAGTGATTTTACTGATACTTCCCCAGCTGGTGCTAGCAAAGAGACCAGCCAAGGGAGGAGCATCAACAGCAAACTCAACTAAAATGAAATTTAAAANGAATTCCCAAACAATACTTGGAAGTGGGAAACAAGGTGATACTCATTCCCTCCGTCAGCTCTTTTGTCACAATCACGTTTTTGGATCCACCCCTCCCTCCGACAAGCAGGGTTTTCCCACGGGCACGGGAACAAAGAGCAGCGGGAGGACGACCCGGGTCTCCAGGGGAGACCAAACCCCCAGCGCAGCCGCCTTTCCCCTCCCCAGAGCCGGCAGCTGATCCCGCACGGCAGCGGCTGCCGAGGGGACGAGCACAGCCCGGGCTCCGCCAGCCCCCACCCAGTGGCCCCCAGCCCACAACTCGACCCTCCCATCCCAAATCCACTGCTTAAATTGCTGCCAAAGCCAACCCTACGCATATCACGTTATCTGAAATGGATGGCACTGCTCTCTCCTGCCCTCAGAAAGGTTGTATATTCACACAAAAAGGCAGGGCTATTGTAAAAAACGTAGTCAATAAACCTACCCTTGTTACGTGACTTAAAAAAATATATATAAAAGAAAGAAAAGGTTAACAAGGCATCAAAACAGCCTCTGAAGATTAGAAGTGAATGTGCTGTAATTAACCTGAATCGACCTCAGGACAGCTTCATTTTTAAGAAGATGCCACGTTAAATTCAAAGGAATGTTGAACATCTTTACCTCCACCAGATGTAGTGGTTTGAGTCAGGCGTCAGCCCAGTAAAAACAATTGTAAAAACATCGAAGTTTGACTTTAAATCTGAAAAGCATGCGTTAAGCAACATGCAATAAAACTTACAGGTCATGACCCATCTGTTATTTTCTTAACTGTGGAGAAGGGCAAATATTCTGAATTTAAGATCATTTGTTATCATATGGAGGCAGCGTGCAGTGATTTACATTTCTACGATGTCATTGGTCTTTAAAAAAAAAAGCAAGTGCTGGTTCACAGGTTCATTAAATCTCCAGAAGCTAATTGGATGCTAGAGAAACCAGGAAACCTGCCAATACACAGGAATGAGAGTAAATCTGCTTAGTGCAGGATTTGTAAGGGTTTTTAAAGGGACACCAGAGATCTCACTGCATTTTCCAAAGTCTGTAATTTAGGCAGCTGATTTCAATTAACTTCAGAGGGAGCTGGATATCCAAACCACACCCGGACACAAACGAGACGGGGATGTCACACGCATCCCACACACAGAACAATCGGGCAAAAAGTCATATTTAAAAACAAAGTGAAAACACTAAGCGCAACTCCCAACTACATGAGCGTCTAGAAAACAAGGTTTCTCACCATTTTCCAACAAGCCCACAAAAATTCAGAGGTCAGGTTGCCAGTGGCAGCGACGCATCCAGATTAACCCTCGCGACGGGAAGAAGCAATCCCAAATCCTCGGGCAGGACTGAGGAGGGATGTACGACCTCAGCTTTAGGCACGGTGGAAACTTTCCACTGGCCTCGAAAGCACGGGTAAACAGCCCAAACTCCCAGCTACACCCAAGCCCTCAATTGTCTCACAGAAATGATACCCGTGGCCGTGTTTTTAGATAAGAGAGGAAGACAGTGTGGCTTCTTCATTCATTTCAAAGGTAAGGTCCGCAGGGATCTCTCCTGAAAAGCGATCCCTGAGCTTTTTCACGCCGCCAGAAGGGACCTGCCGGCCAGGGCGCTGCACAAAGCCCGGCGGACAAGGAGGGCTCTATCCAAGGAGCGGCTCCCACCACCCGTGGGTATCGCTTGCCTCACGGAATGCAGTGAGCGAAGCGGATGCTGATGGAATTTCCGTCTCCCGCCAGCTCTGCTTTGGCTGGGGAGCATTTCTGGGGTTGTTCTGGGGAAAACCCACACTGCTCTCGCCCCTCAGGCCTGCTGGATCTGAGGGTTGCTATTTTCTGGTCCTTTCCTTGCCCGCTTGTCTGTCGCTGGAAAAAAACGGCAGTTAAGCAAAAAGACAAGAAATTAAGTCAAAGAGGCCGAGGAGGCGCCGCACCTGAGGGTACCGAGATTCTAAAGGGAACGCGGCCCGGGACCCCCCCNCCCGCCCCGCCCCGGGACCTTGAGGAGCGTTCGGGGCCGCCCTTGAGGAACTCGTGTCAACATCAGGGTGTTTCCTTGTATCCCTGTATCGACCTTCCCGGGGCTGAGCTGTGCCATGGCAGCGTTACCGCGCCGCAAACCGACTGAAACGGGCCCTGCGCGAGCCGCGCCGTGGCCAAGGGATCGCGGGGTCCTCCTGGCACAGCCGCAGGAGGCGGGCCCGGTGCACGGCCATTCTTGTGGGATGCCGGCCATGCCCTGCCCTCGGGGCAGCTTTCTGGGAAGATCCCCGTGGCACGCTTTAAAGGAGGCCGCTCTGGGGTTTGTACCTGGCCAGAGCCTTCTTTGGTTGCAGGAGTGGACATATCCTGACAAGTTCCCATATCATGTGGAAATACAAACCTTTCTCCTTGTTGCTGTCCATTGGCTGATTCTGGTTTTTGTCCGTGTCACCTGCTCCTGGAGATTATTTCTTAGATAATGCTGAGATTTTTTAGAGGTCAAGTGTCTGCTAAAGTGCATTATGGACGATATTGTTGCCAGCTTTCAGCCAGGAAGGACCAAAGAGACATCCTGGGTTTGCTCATCAGTTTGGCAGCAGGGTGAGGGGAACAGCACAGGTATCCCAAGTCCCAGGCTACTGCTTTAGTCCTGGCCACACTCCTTGGCCCTGCAGCCTGCTCCAGCTCTGGCATCCCAGGGTTATTGGCCCAGATTCCCAGTGGCTACGAACTGGGTTTATTCTGACGCACCCAGTGCAGCCAGCCCCATTTACATCCTGGAGGATCTTGCTTTTTCTCCCTAGAGAAACACAGTGGGAATATCTTTTCCAGGGATGCTTCAAGAAGCAGAGCTGTAATGCTGCAGGAGAACATGGTGGGTGCTCTCAGAACTCACAGCCAGGAAAAATCCCAGATCATCTCTGCTCCTGTGTAATATTTCTGTATTTGGGGTTTCTTTCATGAATGTTACAGCAAGTCTTCTGGCAGGCTGCACATCCCTCTGCCCCAGATGCACACTTTCGAGATTGGCTTTTTACTGGAATTCACACAGGCAAAGCCCTTGTGAAAGAAAATCTCTTTAAAATGTTGTTTATTGCTCATTCCCCAGGGAGCCTCTTGCCTGCCAGTAGAGGCCGTGCTAGTTTCATGCCTCAGAGTGGAAAGGCGGGAGCAAACACGGATGGGCCATGATTCATCCCCAGGCTGGGCTGTTTTTAGCCGGTTTAAATTACTCGGGAGCTGCCAGGCATTGTTCTGGGAGCTGAATAGCAGCCGGCTGCGGCCTCGGCCCCGGCAGGAAAGGTCCGCGTCCTGTTCCACCCCCGATCAAACAAGTGCCAGGATGTCTGCAGGAACAGCCAAAGCTCCGAGAGATCTTTCCCCTCCCCTTGAGCTTGGGCTGAGTGGGTGTCAATAAACAAGGGGGGAATCAGCTGGTGATCGAAAGGAGAGATCATTTAAGAAATTCAGGGGAACAATACCGATTTGCTTCTTCTGGCATCTGACCCTCTTTGTTGGGAGCTTTGTTGAAGAGAAATTGGCTTATTTGATCTATAATACAGGGTCAACACGGCCAAACTCCCACCCAAAGTCACTCCAGGCTGGCAAAGACTAACAAGGATATTTTCTTGCTGATTTGAGAGCTCAGGATTCTTTCAAACTTGGGTTTTTCCAGCAAAGACAATGGATTTCTCTGCACGCATAGATGCAACAACTCAGCAGTAATCTCCATGTCTATGAAGTAGAAGCTTCTGTATGAAATAGAGCTTCTGTATGATCAGATTTGAAAGCAGCATATTTCTGATAGATGAGAAGTTACCTTTTTGGTGAGAATATGCATAGTTTTTGCACAGAATTGGATTCATCATCAACACCAGCTGTATGTATTCAGAGTTTCAATATGCCCCTAACTGCAGTGATCTGCAGTTATCCAGTGCCTTTGGCACATCAGTTTGTTATTTCTTTCTGCCCGGCACGGTCTCACACTACAAGCCAGACAGTCAGCTCTCTGGGATGAAACCTGAAGCCTGGAGGTGCACCATGTGTTCTTGCATAGCATCTGCACTGTCTTCAGCATCAAATTTCAGTCTCGCAATGAAATGTTTGGGACGGGTGAGACATCAGCAAATGCAGGGCTTGGACCTAACCTATCTGTTCCCAGAGCATTGATAACAATATTAATTAGTCTTCGAACAAACTGCTCAGGGCTCTGTTTGCTCTGCTTAACTCTTCTCTGAAAGGTGTTTGCAGGTGTTTGTCCTTCTCTTCTCAAGGCTAACAACCCTTTTCCTTTCCCCAGAGGTCAGGATTTCCACATCTTGGACCATTCTCTTTGTTATCATCTTGATTCTCATTCTTTGGGCCACATTTCTTTGAAGCTCAGCACTGGTCCAAAGATCCAGCATGGGCTTGGCTGCACTTAGGCAGAACTGGTGTGGCAGTACAGGCTGTGATCCTGCTTACACACCCTGGAACAGGATCTGCCTTATTCACAGCACAGGGCTCCTGCTTCTGACTGCCCATAACTTCCTGTTCCTGCTCCTTGACCTACTGTTTCCCACCAGTATAAGTGCAGGTAATTACTCTTATCTAGATTCTTTCCAGCCTCTGTTCCCCAGACTCTCTCTCGATTTTTCTGATGTTGCTGTGAATTTCAGCCCTGCACCCTTCGATTTTCCCAGACCACCTTCTCCATGTAGGGCCTGTAGATTTTTCTCTGTTCTGCCATTTGAAGTCACTAATCAGTTACTTATGGTCTTGGAACTACAGCAGGCTCTCGAGGAATCCAGTCATTCAGCTGGACAGCTGCTCTGCTAATGCCTAAATAAGCAGGGCCAAGCTCAGCCATGTTGCTTTAGCTTCTTTATAAAGCCATGAGAATACTTGCCCAAAGACTGCACACTTCACATCACTCCTCTAGATCATCTGCACTATTACTGAATATTTCCTAAAAAAGGTAGCTGCTGCTTTTTCTTCCTGACTTTGGAGAAGCACCCAAAAATACGACTTCAGTACACCTGTGGCAGATGACAAATGAAATACGTAAGGCAGGATTAAGGAAGAAGAGGGGGAAAACTAAAGTGATAAGTATTTTAGCGTCAGCATAGAAGTGCAGAGTTGGGTGTGTTGTGCAGTGCTAGCAGCTGGGCAATTTGAGTCCTTTTACCACTTGTTTGCACAGCTGGACCGAGCGGCAGGACTCAGCCCAAGGAAAAGGTCACACAGGAATTGCACTTCTCCTTTCTGGCCACACGATGTGCCCATCACACCGCCAACAGCCTGGCCAGCCCGCCAGCAATAGCAGACGTAGCCAAAAAGGCAGGGGTTCCACGGGTTTGTATTCCCTCACAGCACTTCCTCACCTCTACCCAGACCCCTAAAACACACAGCTGCAGATCAGGGCCAGGTGCTGTGGAGCAGAGGGGCGTGGATGGGACGGAGTTGTTGTGGTCCGGATGCTTTGCTTTTGAGGCAGGTGACAAGTTGCTGTGAAAGAAATAGGAGCCAAGTGGTCAAGAGGTGGTGGAGGCTTTTCATCAGTGTGAATTATAACAGACAGTGAATAATTGGAATTAAGTTTACATATTAAATGTGAGATTTTACTTCTGCTTTTGGTGGAGAAATGTGAGCAAGTTCTTTTTCATTCTAATTGCTGGGATGTCTTGGCCCTTTATCATTTGTATGCTCTCCTGAGCAGAACCAAGAGGCTCTTCAAAACCAGAGCTGGGATCTGCAGGAACCAGTCATCAGCACAGAGATTCATAGAAGAAATATTTGGATGGGTACAAATTAAAATCTGTTTATGTAAGTGCCAGAAGAAATAGCAGAGCTGGGGGAAGGGGGTAAGAATGACTTGAATTTATAACAAATGACACCAGCAAAAAAACTGGGACTGGTAATTTGAACCACTGCTAAGACTGCAGCACACTTGAGACAACTCACTTGAGGCAGAGCCTCCTCTCTGACAGCAGGAGGATGGACATCTCCCATTCCCCTCCCTTCCAGCCAGGCAGAAAGAGAGACTGCAGCAAAGGATCATCACAAAACAATTATCGATTGTTAAAGATTATTAAACTGCTGCCCCAAAAGTGGGACATTTAGTGAAGAATTCACAGGCATCATCACTTGTGGTGTATGTTGTACACAAGTGATTGGGGCTGGACTGAACTTGTTGCTTGAGAGTGAATGCAATCTGTAACAGAACCAGTGCAGGTGGCTAAAATGAGCTTAAGATGTAAATAAGTACTATATTCCCCTTCTGTAAGATCTACAATGATTCAATGGTACTTCAATGCTCATAATCAGGACATGGCAGAGATTTGACTTTCAACAAACCAACACATTTTAAAGGTAACCAGTTTGTGCAGCTACCTGCGTTAGTACCACACAATCTGTGTGAATCAAAGCATTCATTTCAGGGCAGAACAAATGGTATTGGCTTCTTTTTAACTCAAAAAGCACTTCCCTGTAATTCCATCTACCTTAATCAGACAAACTGGGGATTAAAAAAAAAGGACTAATCTGCTTGTTGGCCATAACTGGATTTCCTCTGCAAATATTAAGTTAGAACAATAGCAGTGGCTTTTGTAATAAACTTACTTTTAAATGCTTTTCATGTGAACGAGAGAACTGCGTTGCCTGCCTAGAGCTTAGAAGAAAGAAGTGAGGAGCATTTTCACAAAAATGCTCTGTTTTCCTCTTAAAAAACAAACCCAAAAAACCAAAACAAACAAAAAACCCCCAAACAAAACAAAACAAAACCCAACCCAAAAAACTCACAACAAAAAAACCAAAAAAATCCACCCAAAAACCCCCACAAGAAAACTAAGAAATTGGAAAGTAGGTGGCCAGACTTGTAGGTTGTGGTAGAAAACCAGAATAAAATCATTAAACTCTAATTAGAACTTATCCAACTTTTATCTCTTTGTTGAAATATCATAGGAAACTTTATCTCTTTGTCCATAATAATGCCTAAGAAGTGCTAATAATGTGTGGCTGGAGGCAGCTGGGACTCAGTCTCAGGCTTAGCTCAGTTCTCATTTAAGACAAGCAATCACTCCACCTTTTCCATGGGTCTAATAAAGCTTCATGGGTTTCAAATGGCAAGTCACTATGGCTCTGACAACCACTTCACAGGACTTCAGGAAACCTGTATGCAAAGCCGAGGTGTGAATGGCTCCAGGCTCTGGTCCCAGAGGACATCTCCCGGCTCTAGCATTCCTCCAGGTTATCTCCTCAGGGGTTCAGCTAGGAACTGGGAAGCCAAAGACACAACCATGGAGTCAGGTAGGCTTTTTGGAAACCACCATATTGATGGTTTTGTAAGATTCACATTCTAGGACGTAACACCAGTCACAATTTTTAAGTCATAAACGGGCAGGTCCTTCAAATTATGCTTCTTTCTTTTGATGCTTGCAATTCCTGCAAATTTTGCTCCCTTGTCTATTTGTTCTGGGAGTTTAATGGTTGAAACTAACTGACCTGCACTTACACAGTAGATGTTTTTCCCTGGATTTGTGATGTGTGTGCATCTCAGGACAGAATCCACCCTTTGGAGATACATAAGCTTTTAATGGAAAAGCTGTATCAAACCCACTTAGATGGCAAACCCAGGCCCTCAATTCTGAGAGCAGCACACTGCCTGGATGGACTGCATGTAGCAAATCTAAAATTACCCTGATCTTACCAGCCTGGCTGCCTATTGAAAAGCATTTCCTAATGATTACTCCCACTCCTCAATCCTTCTCCAAAGAACAAAGTCAGCTGGCTTGGCAAAGGGCAGCAGATGTGTCTGTCAGCCCTTCTACCCCACCACTGCAGAACTGCTAATCCAGGCTCTCCCAAAGCCCCTTTGGAGCCCTGTACCTGTGCAGAGGGCTTGGAGAAATGCCAGTAGGGGAAGGGTTAAATGCTGACAGTCAGTGACACCAGCACGCCAACAAAGGGTAGGGTCTGGAGAAGTGGAACCAAACTGCACAATTCTCATTCAGGGGCATTTCCTAAGGAGTCTTTGCTCAGGTGACAGAGCCTGAGAGCGTGGTGCACCAGGATGTCCCACTGCCTGTGCAAGGCTGATCCCACTAAAAGGCCAGATCTTCTCCAAACAAAGATGGAAACATGAATTCTGTTTGGGGTGGTTTTTATTTTAGACTGAGAAGCTACACAAAGAGAGAACAAATATACATTTCCATGAGAGAAGGGGAAAAAAGAGTATCCCATTGTGTCGCCCTCCTAACACAACAAACCATGCCAACCTGAGCCACAGGACTGGTTGATCCCTAGGCAAGGAGGGAGTTCTTACTCCAAAAGGTACAGCACACAACGAACATCTGTAACATCTGCCCCAGGGTCACACACCCCCAGACACAGCAGTATGGTCTGTTTTTTGCATAAGTGCATGTACATCTGTTCTCGGTAGGCAATGGAAAGGCTGATACAGAGTCACACGGATGAGACCCACAGCTTTAAAACAGGAACAGCTACTGCTGTTCACAAGGATCAACACACCCACATGGCACAAACACTTTCTCAATGGAGTGGTTACTCTAAGCAGAAGGTTTTAACCTGAAGGCAGATATGTATCAGTGATACTGGATTGCACTGGAGTGGATGGCAGTGAATTTCAGAGTTCATATTTCTTTTTATTAAAGTAATTAATCAAATGGTTTAGCATATAAAAATACAATAATCATCCCTCCTAATCAGAGCAATTTGTCTTCAGGTAGAAATAAAAGCACACACACACATACACACCTCAGGACTGCTGTCAGAGAGTTTGCAGGATAAAGAAAAGAAAACCATTTTCCTTGTCTCACACCAGGACATCACATTCTCCCTCCGGTCTCCAGGGATCATGGAGTCTTTCAGCTTTGGTGCATAGTTATATTTGAAAGCCAAACAGCAACTTGGAATTTGTCCTGAAGGGAACCAGGACAAGGCACCTTTAAGGATAATAAGGCAGAAGGGGACTCCTCATGTACAGGGGTGGTCCTGCTATCCCTGAATCTGAGGGATTAATCAAAATCTAATCAAAATCTTCACCCTCACAAAGTGTGAGTGAGTCAGTCTCAGTTTGCTGTAACCAAGAAGCAGTTCAGGAGAAGAGGCTCACCCATCTCTCACAAGCAGAGGTTTGCTCAGCTATTTGCAGTGCTATGCATGGTCTCCATCCCAAACAGCACCTTACAAGAGTGCAGCCATGATAGTAACTGAGGCAGTCTAAATAAGATTGTGTACTTAAAATAATGGAATTTTCATGAATGGCAAACACATCACCTCCACACTGGCCTTCAGGGAAGACATGTCAACGGAGCATCTGCTGTGGAGCAGAGCAGGGAGGCAGCAAGGGCTGGGCCACCTTGGTCACAATTATTTGACTAAATAAGTGTAAAATGCCATTAAGGTATTGCCTTAATGAGGCAGGGTTTGTTCAGCCCAGACACTCTCCAAAGCTGAAACTAGGTCTTTGTTCCCTCCTAACAGGATGTGAAACAGTCCACGTCCTCACACGGGGCCAGAATATCTTTAAGTTTGATCTATGTGCTATAGGAGCCTGATCCTGCTGGGATCTGGGCAGACTCCAAGGAGCACAACAGACTCTGCAGGAGGGATACAGAGAAGGCAAACTGAACAAAACATGAGCAAGTTTCCTTCTGCATCAACACCAACCACTAGGAAAAGTTTTTTTCTTATTAGAGGCACCATATCATAAATACTCTGAGCATGCAAAATGCCTCTAGTTACAGCCAAGAAGTTTTAAAAATGTTGCTTTACTGCCGCTTTGCTGATCATGATCATCTTAAAAGGCCCAAACCAATCCCCTATGCTTCTAAGGAGGTATTTCCATCAGAGATCCAGAAGCCATGGAAAGCTCAGGAAATTACATCAGTGCACATCAGTGAAGGCCCTGGCCTGTCCTTTTTGTGGCATTCCTTCTGGTTCTTAAAAAGGCTACAATCCAAACCAGTTAATATCTGGAGTATTTTTTATGGTTAAGCACAATTCTTTCTGTGGGAATGTAATCTGGGGGATTCAGACGTGTAAACAGTTCCTTGAGAGAAGAGTTCCCTTAGTAATTTCCTTCTGCAACATGTAACTGCAATTAAGTTGCACGCACATGCCATATGCAGTTTAGTTTCAATTACTAAATACATGCTTGGCAAGGAAGAGCACTACTTTCTCAGCGTTGTTTTACCAGAAGGAGCAAGTGAAAGCTGTCCTAAGGAACATCTAATACCAAATTTCTTGGTCTCTGGCTTAAAACCACACCGTTAACTTTGCATTACAACAGAGTTGGCTCAAAATCCATTTCCTCATGCTGGTTCCTGTTGGTAGCCCTGCCTGCCTTGCAAGCAGCATCTGTGGCCTTGGGACACAAGTATAAATGTTTCTTGAGCAGGATTTTATATAAGAGCTGTTGGCCTGCTGAAATGTCCACAGTCTTCACCTCCTGCTGGCACCGAGATCTGAGGTTAAATCCAAATGAGATGTCGTAACTGTTAAGGATGATGTGTCTGCTGACTCGGAGATACAATTTGATAAGTAACCGCACTGTGAACTCTTGAATGAAAGAGGTTTTCCTCTTCTATTAAAAACTCTGTACGGAATCAAACATATTTATAAACCCTCAGATGTGGATTTTTTTAAGGAGGTGATAGTTGTCAGCTAATAAGGAGCCTGCTCCTAACCTGCTTGTCAACTCTTCATGTGACTCAGGAGAGAGTTCTTTCACCTTTTTCTATATTCATTCACTTGTGCAGCTGTGAACTGATGCCTGCTGGTCACAAATGTCTGTGAAGGCCCCATGCAGAGAATGAATTCTGTGTTAACATTAACTTCCCAAGACAGTGGTCAGATGTGAAGACCTATGGGAGCCAAATAAGGCTCTTGATCACTTATTGTCAGAGTTAAAATATTCAGGGGCAACTGTCTCAAAGTGTTGCCCAAAGTCTGGAAAAAATTTTAGATCATTTGTCAAACTCTTTTCCCTCCTGCCAGAAACTGAAGCAGCAAGTGAGCATGGCTTTCACCAATATGCTCCCATAGATAACAAGCTGGTCTTTGTCCTCGGAGAATAATGATCTCCATGCATTTATCTGAGGAGCATTTGTCCTAGCTATCCTGCAAGGAGGAATGTGGGTCAATCCCTGATCCAGAACTGTACTGCTATTCCTCTGGTCATGGCCAGGAGCCAGCAGCAGCTTATCAGAGCTCCACGCTGGCCCTCTGCATGCTGCCTTGTTGCATTTCAGAAACTTCAGCACTCCTGCCTCTCCCTGCAAATCCCACCCAAGCAGCAGGCAGGGATTTGCATTGTCTCTGCTACATGCTAGACAAATGCCTGCAGCCTTTTTGATCCTATCCATATCAAAATGCCAAGGAAAAGATGCTTCTTTATCCTCTTGCTTAGCCTGTTTTCTGTGACAGTGCCCCTGCAGCCTTCCAGCTCTTCCTTCTTTTTCTCCAGCTTGTCACCCATACTGACAACAGGACAACTTGTTCTTTGAGTTGAAAAGCTCTTTCTCCCACTGAAACTAGTCAGGAACTAAGCTGTCAAGCCTCCCAATTTAGATGTTGAATCCATGGTGATGCCTGTTAATTTACCTGAGCCTAAGCTTTCATGGCATGTCAGGTGGAGATGGAAGGAGGCAGATAGAACAGGGCACTGTGTTGTCCTTGACTAAGTCACATCCCTTTTCTGAACCGCAGCTCACACTGACCGCAGTTCCTCCCGTATTAGCCCAGCAAATGCATCCACCTGATCTCCTTTCCATCAGTCATTCCTCCTCTAGCACAATGCAACTCTGCATACTTTCATTATTTTATTCCTTTCAGGTTTTTGAAAAGTTCATTATTCTTCAAGATTTACTGCTCTGTGTCTTAAGAGTGCTTTCGACACATTGCAACTCACTATCTCCCACACTACTGCCTGTGAGACACATGTAAATATCTGTAAAACTAATTAACAGAAAAGGAAGCACAGGTATAGGACTTATGCAACCTGCCCAATTCTGTGCTGTTCATCTGTCACCAGATCAGTCACTACAGGCAGCTCTGTGATTATGAACTGCCAAGGCTCTGTTAAAATCAGTGAAGATGTGACAATTTTTCTTTGGTGAGAGTTTATCTTTTGGTCTTTTGACTTGGTACCTAAGGCCCACTGCTCACTGCCTGTGGGAAGGCCAGGATTAAAAATTATAATTTCCAACAGGATGATGCTTTACAGTGGCTGCAGAAATGCACTGTGTTAGCAGAGAACCAGAGTGAAGATTTAGACTAGACTGTTGACCAACACTGCAAATCTTTGCAGAAGAAGTGGTGGTTTTGTCCCTTTTGCAAGCTCTTGAGGATACAATCTACAACATATGGCTGGGTGGTCAGTCACAGAGATGATGGGGATTTTACCTTGACTGAAAGAGGAGCTGCCTAAACTCCTCAGCTTTCACTATTCTTGCTGCAAAATAAGGAGGAACCACAGGAGAATAAGAAAGGTGACACTGGGTCATGTGCAGCTCTGGCACCAGCCACAGCAAAAGCCCAGGGAAGAGTATGGGAACAGAACAAGCACCATGAAACCTTCGTGCCCCTCACAGCATCCCCCCAGTCTGTCACCACCTCCAATTCAGGGCATTGCCCCCTCAGGGCTGCCCAGAGAAGACAAAGCAGAGATTGTTTCACCAGCTGATGTGGTCCTTTGGCTGGCTCCACATCTCTGTTATGTCCAGAGGACACAGTCCCATTTGTCACATCCCTGCAGGGGAAGCCTGCTCTAGTCTGTTCTCAACACAAAGCCATCCTCACTGCAAGAGACATCCCCAGGAGGGTTTAAAGTTCTTTGCAATTACCGAGTCTTGTAGTGCAATTACTAGCACCAAGAATCAGCTAAAGCTCAGTTCTGAGGACTACAGGACCTTAACTGAAAATATCCTAAAGGCAGTCAAGTCCTGGAACCTTCCACAGCTCACTCAGTTTTTCAGGCATCTACAGCCACACCTCAGAGCACCAGGACAAGCACCATTCTCGGTGTGAGAGACATACTGCTCTGCCCTCTCAGAACAACTCTAAATTACCAAGGCTCACAAACCTCTGCCGACTTCAGGACAGGAGCAAGGCAGAATGCAAACTGGAGCCCTCAAAACTCTGCCCATTCTCCCATTTATTCCTGAACCACTGAAACATAAAAAGAACATAGAGCATTCCAGGAAACAGGGTGAGATCAGGCAGTGATAGATAAAGCATGGAGTGAAAAGTCAATCCTAGAGAAGAAATAAAAGATGGTGCAAAATGGTCAAAGAAACTTCACTGAAAAAGGTAAAAGTGGAAGAATAAATGGCATCAGAGACAAAGTGGGATTGCATATGCCAAAGACTTGCAGACTCTTCAATATTTCATAGAATCATAGAATCCACTGAGTTGAAAAGAGACCCATGAGGATCATTGAGTCCAACTCCTGGCCTTGTACAGGACACCCCAAGAAACACACCGTGTAATTTCCATATCTTTCTCTCAAAAACCTCCCTTGTACTAGAGGGCAGGACATGAGCTGAGGAGAGAACTTGTAACTTCCAGAAAAAAAACCAAACCAAAAAAAAAAAACCAAAAACCAAAAAAAAACAACCTAAAATCAAATAGAAAAGCAGTGTTTTCTATTTCCTCCATTTAAGAGGAATTTATTTCCTCTTAAAAAAAAAAAAAGCAAAAAAAAGCAACTGACTAAAGGTTTCCAACTTACAGGTATGTCAGGAGAACAGAAATTTATGTCCAGTCAAGACACATTGGAGTGAAGTATCACACTGGCACCAGATTTGTGGAATGCCTGGGTGAGAGCAGAGCAGAGCAGAGCAGGAACCCTGGCTGCACCTGCAAGGCTCCCGAGCACCTTCTCAGCTCACAGCCTCCTGGAACAGGAAGTTCCCAGTGTAACACATTTCACTGCAGGTCAGGAACAGCATCTAAAATGCATATCCCTTAACAGCCCTTTCGTTTTTCTCCCAGTGGCCTTACCTAAAGACCCCAGCCACTTAGAGCAAATGGCAAGTCTGCTATCTTACCAAGCTTTCCACCAGGATCCATATTATTACAGTGGCAGTTGTTGGAATGTGTCACATTTTTTACAGTCTGAGAGTGCAATACTGGATCTCTCATATTTCTATCTTAAGAAAACAATCCAGGTAGAGAGTTCTAGAATGCTTGATGGCTATCGTGAGGAATGGGAACATCAGAGAAAAACAAGAAATGTAAATTCTGACAGAAATGATACAAAAATTGATCAAAATGTTCTGACTAGCAGCTGTTACCCAGAACTCCTGTTTCCATAGATCCCTCTAGCTCTGCACAAACAATAAAAGAACTGGCACATTTTTAAATCTGAAGTAGAGCTTCTGTAAGACTACAGATTTCTGGCAGGTTAAGAGCTGAATACTCATGGTTCATATAAATCCTATGATACCTGTTTCCAAGAGAAGGAATGTCAGATTTCCTTGATCAAATTCCTGCCATGAGAATGATCTGACCTCTTTAAATCCAACTAGTTTAACAAGCTTTACATGGGACTCAACATTCATATTGATGCAAAACATGGCAATCCACTAGTGGGGAGTGGGAGAGGTGTTCAGCAAAGACTCTGAGCTTCTGCATTGCTATTGGAAAATACTAATACTGGGGTATTTGCTTTAATTTTCCATTTCCTGGGATCCCCTGCCATGAGCAATGTGCCACAGCCTACAGCACACTGCTACAAGGATGAGGCATGCTCCAGCTGCAGCACCATAGGGAAGAAGGATCATATGGCAATGACAGGGTGCTGCCTGCAAGGAAGCCCAGCCTTTGAGTTTGCCTAGGCCAGTATTTTTACCTGTGGGCAACAACAGCTTCAGGGTGAAAAAAAAATTAAAATTGAGATGTGTTCTACTCTGAAATAGTGCTGTGATGCTTCACAAATTGTCACATTAGTGCTGCCCTCATGTCCTGATCTTAGCTGTATGTGTCACAGTGAGGGAGAGCATCACAGAACCACAAAATGTTAAGGGGATGGAAAGGCCCCTAAAGATCATTCCAGTCTCAACGCCCCTGACATGTGGAGGACACCTCCCACTAGACCAGGTTACTCAAGGCCTTATCCAGCCTGGCTCTGAACACTGTCAGGGTTGGGGCATCCACAACCTTCCTGGGCAGCCTGTTCCAGTATCTCACCAAATTTCATCTCTTTCAGTTTATACCCATTGGTCCTTGTCCTACCACTACAGTTCCTGATGAAGTCCCTCTCTGGCCTCTCTGTAGGCCCCCTGCAGATACTGGAAGGTTGCAGTGCAACCTGCTCTTCTCTGGGCTCAACAGCCCCAACTTTGTCAGTCTGTCTTTGCAAGGGATGTGCTCCCATCCTCTTTGTGGCCCCCCTCTGGACTTGCTCCAACAGTTCCATGTCCATGTCGGGAACACCAGAACTGCACACAGTATTCCAGGGGGTCTCACAAAAGCACAGGCGCTAAATGTCTGATGGGGAATAAAATGCAACTACAAAACTCAGCCCATAGGGGACAGTCAGGATTTTCAGCTTCCTTGAGATATCCATATACTGCTTTAAAATCACATTATTTGGGGTTCTGGTGTATTCAGATATTCCAAAGAGATACTTAAGACTTAAAAACGTGCTTTTGGTTTCCTGAGTTGAAAGGAATCTGGATGATTCTAACAGGAAGAAATGCAAAATTGATCTGTTGGGCAAAAGACATCCCTACAGAATTGTGTTTGTCTCCTTCCATTTTGAAGATGAGCCAAGGAATGACCAAATTTTGTGGACAGAGTTATAAATAAACTGGTTAAAAAGAAACTCCACCTGCAGTTTCCCAGTGGGCTGACTAATCCTTTCCTGCTTGGATCGTCTGCACGGCTCCAGTGCACAGGATTAACCAGCCAGTCATGATGCACACTCACTGTGCTCTCCCTCAGGGGTGGCCACATCTCACTCTGAGCATCTTTCTGCAAAATTCATTGTGTCCCTTTACCAGGATGGATGCTTTGCAAAGGAAGGCAGCTGCTGCTATAGAATTGGAGTTGCCTCTTCCTAGTGCTCGTATCTTTCCAAGATAGATTCCTCTGAAGCAAGAGAGGAGAAAGAAAAAAAGGAGACTTAGCATTACTTTATATCAAAGCGAAGTGTAAATATATATTGCTGAATTAACAGTGTGGAGATGGACCACATGCAATCTCTTGAAGTAGCCAAGGGAAAACATCACAAGTCCAGGCAAATCTTGGCACATGTAGTTATAATTTTTAACCATTAGCATCCAAAGAGCCAAGATAATTCAACAGGATCTTTGCAATGAGTTTGCCAGACTTTGTTCAGGTTTGGGATGCAAATTTAGGAAGGATACAGTAAACGCAAAAAAGAGGAATAAGAATCCAGAAGCATTTTGCTGAGCCTCAAGCAAAGGTTACCATCTGCCATTAAACCCTGGCCCAGCACCACCTAGAATTACTAAAAGTAACTTGCTGCCAGAAGAACATTTATGGCACGACCAAACTCCTAGCAGGAACAGGTATCCAGCTCCCACACAGAGATCACTGAACTACTTGGGGTTATAAACTCACCTCTTCTCTTCCCCTTTCAAGCCAAGACTCAGACTTGCCTGTCATCAGTTTCCACATGATGTGTGTTCAGAATTTTTCCTCCCCTATTCAATTTTCTGGGAGAGGAGTATCACTAAAGTTGTTTGGATTGACTCAGTAAATAAACATGAGTAGGATGTGGTGTGCTAGCAGAGGATTATGTGTATTTTCATGAAGGGAACTGACTTCTGAATTTATGGATGTTGTCACAGGCAAGCCTCTTTCAAACATACTAATGCTGGAACAGACTACATTTTTATTCAGCCCTGAAAAGATTACTTTAACAAAATCTGTGCTTCCTCTGGATTTTTTATTTAACAGCTTGGTTAGAGGAAAGGAGGAAACCAATCCTTGATATGCACAATTTCCTATGTTTGGTCCTACAGTTTGGGAGTTACTCACCAAAAGGCAGGAAAGCTGCTATGCGCTGCGATGCAGTGGGAGAATGAAACAAGTCCCTATAAGCTATTAATTTAGGTACGAAAAGAAAAAAAAATTTAAAAATAGAAAACAGCTAGTTTTAAGGACATATTCAATGTTTTTAATGGATTGGAGAACATGAGAGGAAGAGGAGTGGGAGAAAAATGTTGCTTCATATCATGGCTGTGATGGTCAGTAAGTGCTTCCAGGCTGGAAAACAAATTTAAGCAACATTTTCACCCACTCTGGAGTTTCTAGACTGTTTCTCCATTCAAACAGCAGCAAAAATAAGCTTACTAATTTCTCCCTACAATAAGCACATACTGGGTTTGTCTATCTCCCTATCTTCAACTCATCCGAGCCTTCACTAATAGAAGTCTTGTTACACCAGAAGCTTCAATGGCAGTTCTCACATACATGTACACAAGTGTGCACATGCAACACGTATACATGTGCACATATAAACTATCAAAATACTATTATAAAGCGAGTGTTCTTTCTCAACACCCCTTCTCTGCCCACCCCCTCTCCCTCCCCTTCCCCAGGCCAGCATATTTCAAAACAAACTGGAACTGAGCACTTCCAAGAGCCATCCAGCTCCTGGTCGCACTGCAAACGTCTGGGTGCATTGACAAGTCCCTGGGCCACCTCTAGGACTGGTCTTGACGAGTGGCCTCGAGTTCACAATACTGATTCCTTGGATTCAGGGTCTGCTGTGCTGCTTGTGTTGGAGACTGGGTTTTTGTGGGTTACCAAAGGTGACGTTTCCGCTTCAGACTTGCTGTTAGCAACTGCTTCTACGGTGACTTCCTTGAGCTCCTGCTCTCTCTCTTTCTTTTCTTTTTCATTCAGGTAATTAAGGATGCCTGCTCCTAGAGCATCCCCTTCCACATTCACAACTGTGGTGGTTCGGTCCCTGGTGAAGATCAGAAACAAAAACCAAAGCAGCAGGCTTTTAGTTTAAGGAAGTTACAACACAATAAGGGGAGCTGATTCACCCCTGCTGAACTACTAACATCAGTGGGGCTAAACAAGGGAGATGTAGTTATCACAGGTGTTTTCCACAGAAGTATCATCACTATCTCAGAACTAAAAATGTGCACCAGAGCAGGTTTAAGGTCAGTCAAACTGTTACTATCAGCTGGCTCTGGTCTCTCCGTGGGTTGCAGCAATGGTACTACTCTTTCTCAGGCATCCTGCTTTTCACAGCCCACCTCCTTCCTCTTCCCTTTCCCCAGGCCAGCATTTTTCAAATGCATGTTCAGAGCAGGAACTTACTTTGGGCTTTTCCAGAAAGTGACTCAGAGCACCTAGCTCTCTTTTTTAACCACAGTGACTAATACCTTCATCCAAGCACCTACTTAAGGGGTCCTTCCAAAAGCAGGCAGAATGACTTGTGTTCTCTGCATTTGTTGCCTGTAGCACCTGCCTTAATTTTTGGTCCTACAACACAAAACTAGTGTGCCAGGGTGTAATGGAGGAGATTTATGGGTCATAAAGAATAACAATGTTTTCATGTCCTTTCCGAGACTTGCTAGTCATTCTGCAGCCTAACTTTAACAAAGGTTCAACCTGTAGTTGTGGTCCTGTCTGGTAATTAAACAGCCAGCATTAAAGCAAGACATGGGACTCCCTCCTCCCTCCTTCCCCCTTTTGTTACCACAAAAGCTCCTTGACTAGAACAGTGCTCACCACAGAGGGATGCTACATATTTTGAAATGAAGACAGCCAGCACAACACTGGCTGGGAGCAGCCCAGAGTGAAAGGAAGGGCAAGTTTTTCACTCTTGCCTCCAAGCCCTTGCAAGTGCAGGTGTGGAAAGCCCAGCTACTACTGTACTTTCTTAGGAAGACAGGATAAAAAGGGCTAGCCACTGCTTTGCCTTTCTCTCCTGTCCTTTGGAGGTGGCTGATCCCCAAGAGGTTACAGTAAGAAAGAATCTGATGACCCTAAGGAAGCTGTACGAAGATGATTACGCTCCACAGGCACATGTTGTGTGGGAATGGAAGGTAATACAGCTGCCACCTTCTCCAGTCTCTGAAATTCAAGGGCATCCTCAGGCATCCTAATTTCCACATCTGCTGTGGGAATGCACCATCTATACAGAGAAGCTGGTGTTTCCAAAAAGCAATGTTCAGGGATTATGTGCAGTCCAAACCAGGAACTGCCCAATAACCCACCAACTGGAAGCAAATTACCTAAGTGGGATTCAGATCACTTGACCCATACTAACCTCTTACTTCTTTCCCAGAAGATGGAAAGGAAAGGTGGTAACACTGTCTACTAAACTCGTGACTCTCAGCAGCATGTTCCAGCCACGGCACTGCCCACAGAAGTGACAAGTGCCACAAACCCTCTGTGTCTCTGCCCTGCCAATGGGCAGAACTTCTGTGACACTTGTGTTAGTGCTTTGACCAGTCTCGAAACTGTAAAAATAATTCAAACAGCTGACAAGAGCTTCTGATGGAAACTGCTTCCCACATGTGACCAAGGAAGCCTTTGACAACTGGTATTCAATTTCCTTTGTCCTCCCCTGCCCTTCTAGTGTCCAACTAATTTCCAGCAATACCAACACCTTCTAAACAAACTTTCAACAATCCTTCTAATGGGAATTGAAGCCAAGAAGAAGTACATTTCTACAAAGGCTGAATAAAAAAGCTGTAGAGGGATTTCAGGATACTGACTGCTTTAACTGGGAAGGCTTTTCCATTCCCCATCACGAGCTACCTTTTCCTATAGGCAGACATCTTGTAGGGTCTTTTTTTCTGCTGGGTTTTATTCTGTACTTTGACCACGTTTCCACCTGAATATGCTACAAGGATGCTGTAAAGAGGTGGTTGTCACTCTCTTCTCCCATGTAACAAGTGACAGGCTGAGGGGAAACAGCCTCAAGTTGCACCAGGGAAGGTTTACATTGGATATTATGAAAATCTTTTCCATGGAAGGGGTTGTAAAGCATTTGAACAGACTGCCTACAGAAGTGGTGGAGTCCCCATGAGATGGCTTAATGGTGAGCATGGTGGTGGTGCTACACTGACGGCTGGACTTGACAATCTGAACCGTTTTTTCCAACCTTAGCCATTCTGTAATTCCACGTTTCTGTGCCTTGCAACAGCAGGTAGGTGAGGCCTGCAGTACTCACACGATCCAGTCCACGGCCAGGATGAGGGACAGGTCGTTGGTGGGCAGCCCGATGGCCTCCAGGATGATGGCAATGGTGAGGACGCCTCCGGCCGGGACCCCGGCTGCTCCCACGCTGGACGCGGTGGCCGTCACGCTGCAAATCAATGTCCATGCCTGGTTAGAGGAGCTCCCAGCTCTCCTCTGCTGCACTCTGTCACGTGTTTCCCCACCATGGGAATCGTAAACAAACACTCCAGCATGGGACACACGGAGCATTTGCTTCCCAGGCAAACCCCTTCCTGCCTGCTGATGCAAAGGAATGGGTACAGAGGACAGGGGCTCAGCAGGGATCTGCAGCAGTTACCATGGCAATGGCTCTGGGTTCAACACCAGGACTGCCTTTTCAGGATAAAAAACAACCAACACAACTGTATCCTGCTGCCTTACTAACATTCCCAGCTCCAGTATGCTGAGTGACTTACACCTCCTGACCCCACACATATAAAGGCAAACTCTGCCATGCAGGGCACAGCACCAATACAGACTCTAAATCAGGAGCTGGAAACCTGCAGTGCATGTGCTCAACACACCTTTTTGTGTGCAGATATCTGCAACTGAGCTCTCCTTGGGCTATCACTGCATCATCCTCAGGCCTGTCTTCACACCTGATTCACTGAAGAGTACCTGAAAAGCTAATCTGGCTATTCACTGAAAAAAAAAAAAGACAATGCCCCAGCCCTGCCTTAAATAGACAAACAGCATACTGGGAAACGCAATCAGATAGGAAATAAAACCTGGCCAGGGAGGGTAAAAATATGCCAGGAACCAGCCTAGGAGGCATCTGGTAGATGCAGTTGTGGCTGCTGGGCACAGTGAGGAGCCAGAACTGCTTGTAGCATCCTCATTTAAGGGATTTTGAGGAGAGAAATTAAAATAATGACACTTCATGGGATATGGGACATCGGAGGATATTCCAGGCATAGAGGGGAGAGTGCCTTAGAGAAGGAGGTAGGACTGAGGTGGTGGGGGGGATAATGGAGCAAAGCAGTTAGGAGGGGAACAACAAGAGATCTGATCAGGAAAGCCAGCAATGTCATGATAGGAAGGACAGAGGTAAGCAGGGAAAGAGTCTTTAGTATGAAATAGATGCACAAGGGACCAAGGAGCTGGCAGGAGAATTTTCTAAGACATCCAGAGAGGGAATCAAGGGATGCTTTCTGGGCAGAGCAGAATGCCTCAATTACCCAGCTTAATGGTGACTGGAGAATGGAGGAGTGAGATGCTTAAGGAAGGAGAGGAATTTCATGTGAGAAAGAGCTTTAAACAGCTCAAAGTCTGTTTCAGAATTCAATTACCCTTCCCAGGTTCTACCTTTTATTAAATCGAGACTCTGGCAAATCTTGTAAAGGTTTAGGGACTCCATCCTTTAATCACCCTATAATTATGTTAGATAGTAGTTTGTAAGCTTTAGGTGAGAGATGTGGAATGCTAACTATTAGTCGTTAACAGAGAGACCACAGCTTGAATGTGTCGGGGGGACCAGAAGGATGTGGTTGCCAGCAACTTACAGAATTGTGAAGATCTGCCCAGGGTTGAGGTCGACATTGTTCAGCTGAGCAATGAACACAGCTGCCATGCACTGGAAAATAGCAGCTCCATCCATGTTTACAGTAGCCCCAATGGGAAGGATAAACCTGCTGATCCTCTTGTCGACTCCATTGTTCTCCTCAATACACTTGATCATGGACGGGAGCGTGGCTGAGCTGGAAACAGAACAGGGAGAAATGAAACACAGAGCACCAGGGTGCTCAGAATACCTCATCACTGTCTCATGGCTTTCATGTTTCTAACATGCTGCAGACAGGACTGCCAAGACAACAACGCCCTTCCGTAGTCCCTCTCTGTCGTGATAGCAATGAGGGACCCTGCTTGTTGAGTTTTGAGCAGAGGTATTTAATAATCTGCTTTCATCCAGAAACAGCTGATAAGAACTTTAATCTCCCAGAAGCATGAACTCATGACTGAACACAGTATGCAGCATTACATGGCTGTGGAATGAACAAGTCTCAAACTACAAACATACAGTAACAGATGCAAATATAGCAGGGGAGGTTGGAACTAGATGATCTTTAAAGTTCCTTCCAGCCCAAACCATTCTATGATTATGTAAACACAACAGATGCAACAGCAATCTCTGTTAATGCTGTATTAGTACCTTCTCAAATGAACAGAAAACAAATTAAAGAACATCACTCTTGGATTTATTTCTTGCACTACAATTCACATGATTTTATTCATAAACCCTCTCCTACTATGCAGAAGGAGAGAGTTTATGAATAGTATTTCAGCTCCTTTGACAGACAGGCATCTACTTTTGGAGACGATGAAAATTATTTTCCATAGATTTAATGATTTTATACAGAGATGTTATTTGTTCAGGTGTTACAGATATGTTATTTGATCAGGCATTTGTACTTGAGAAAAGTGTAAATGACATGCTCAATCATTTGGTTATGACAAATAAAAGCTGAGCTGGCCAGATCTTTGAAATAAATAATGTTAAATGCCTTTACACTAGCAAGCAAGCCTGGTCTGTTCCTAGAAAATTAGTATAAATTTGTTCCAGATCCTTGTGAACTTAAAAAGTAAACTTCTGAGGACAAGTCCCTCACTACTGACCCTCGCTTTACTTAAAACTGAAAGGACGGCTGGCAGGATCATTTAAAGACAATAATTTTAATTTTTTTCCCAAAAAAAGTCATGCTGCAGTCCCAATATTTTGAGGAATTGTTTTCAACAGCTAATTATCAGCATGTGCTGTGTGGCAGGCTGACAACAGCAGTGAGACTACACTCCAAAGACTCTTTTTGCAATCTCAGGAACAACATTCACACCTAAAACTAAAACTGGATACAGCCATTTTAGGGTGACAAACATAACCAGGCTATAATCCCAGAAGTGGCACAGAAACCCACCTGGAGCAAGTGGCAAAGGCGGTGGCAAATGGTGTGATAAGTCCTAAGAGAAAACGATACGGATTTTGCCGTGTGGCTGCAAAATAAATAAGTGGCAGAATGATTCCTCCGTGGATGACGTGGCCCAGGATAGAGGCGAAGATGTATTTTCCCAGACTGGTCACCAGAAGCACAATATCTTCCATTTCCACAATCTTGCTCCCAACAAGGAACATAATGCCAATAGGTACGTACCTGTGTAAATGAAATATTGGCTGTCATTAAGTGCAAACAAGAAGCCTTGGAAAACCTGAAATTTCCCATCCTGGAGATAATATTCTGCTAAAGAATCTGCTGCTCCTACTGAAGGGTGGTTCCTTATTCACCACATGCTGAGGTTAGGCCAATTTGGAAGGCTTTTCTGAGCCTCTTGTTTGGTGGATGGTGAGCAGTCGAATTTTAAAAGGTCTGTTTACTTATGCCCTCAGAGACAGAGCTCAGAGAGTGCCAAAGGGAAGGGGAGTGGGAAGCAGAATTGCTGCCAGGAGCTACCATGAGAAGACACCAGTGGGGAGGGGAGGAAAGGGGAGGGAAAAGGAGCAGCATCACATCACTGGAATAGAGAGAGAGGTGAAAGGGTTGGGATGTCTTACACGTGCAGAAATGCCCAGCACGAGTACAGAGTCAGGTCATTAAAATCACAGACACACTGGGTGCCATCTCAGTGGAGGTTAAGAAAAAGCTGTGCACATACCAGAGAGCTCAGCTAAAGGCTGCTGATGCATGTGCCAAAGATAGCAATTAACTCTGCTATTTGCCTAAAAAGGACTAAGTTAAATGATCAGGCTTCCAGAGCTTCCCCCAACCCAACAGTCAAGCACACACACACACATCCATGCCTCCTATCTAGAAACATGCCACGTCAGCATTTGTTTGAAGTTTCCTTTGTCAAGAGCACCTGGAGCTGCTCCAGGGGAAGGGCCACCTGCAGGCCACAGCCACACCTCTGGTCCCAGTAGTGCAGCTGGGATCAGCCCTGAAAAGACTGAACTGCCCTTGCACCAACAGCACAGCAGCTCTAAACAAACTGTGTGAATCACTGCAGGCCCAGGGCCAGCTCCTTCCTAAGCTCTACTGGGATGTTTGTGTCTGAGTACCTCTGCTAATGCTGTCCACACTTCATCCTTTCTGCTTCTAAGATTAAGAAATACTAAAAGAACACCCAGCTCCCCCAAAATCCTGCCCCAGGAAAAACATGTAACTACAAAAGATTTGCCTGTACATCTCAGGAACAAAGAATCCAATGCCCATGTTCAGAGAAGCTGCTTTGTGGAGTCAGGACAAACTTCAGAAGGTTTGGTTAAGCATGCAAAGGTCTGGAAAGGTGGACAAGCCTTAAGGTTGCTCAGATCACTCACTTCTTCCAGGCCTGCCTCCCCCTCAGTGGTTCTGCAGCTCCTCTGTTATGTGCTGAGAGCACTCTCTGTGTCCCAGATCCATGTGAGCAACCTCTGTCCTCCCTTAGCCAAGTCTCTAGGGGCGCCTGCGGGACATTCCCCACTTAGCCTCTGCAATTCTGCCTTTGAACTGTTTCTGAGGACCCTGATTAGCCAGATCCAGCTGAGCCCTGGGCCTGCACAAGCTCTGCAAACATGAACACTGAATTCCTCCCCTTAAAGAGGGAGTCTGGAGAGGAAAGAACTGAAAGTTGAGACCAAAGTGCTGCTAAACACGAGAGTGGCTGTTGGACAGGATCAGATACGAGCTCAAGCTGCCTTTTCTCCCAGTAGTATGATTTCACCATTCCAAAGTATCCATGGGGAAGCACATACAGTTTGACAGATTTTGAATAAATACCAGGACTACACAAGAGACTTAAGGAAGGAAAGAGAACAAGTAAGGGCTACACTGTTAAGGGTCCCTATAATCCACAAAGTAAAGGATTACATATCAACTGATTGGCTTGAAGTGCTAGCACTGTAATAAGCTGAATACATGAACTGCCTCTTATCAGTATTCAGTGTCTAAGGAATTACACTCAAGAGCAAAAAGCTTAAGCTGCTTGGAGACTGAATTTTTCAATCCCTTATGATAGCAACTAACAGATCTGCCTGTGTAAAATGAGGCGTTTTGTTAAAACCCTTCTACTTCTTAGGGAGAGGAAAACAGTAGGAATTAAAAATGCAGAATAAAGGAAGAAAAAATACCTCTGCTAAGGCTAATTTACAGCTTTTTCACCAGCTTTGGAAAGGGAGTGAGAAATGTCGCACTGTAATTTGTTTGCTAGCTATCCCTATGGATATTTTTAATTTTGTATGTAAGGTATTCGTACTGTTGGTTTCACAGGAGCAGCCTAAATCCATACAGGTACCCAAGGACAGCCTTCATACTGCTCTGAGGCCCAGGTTCATCCCACCTGATGGAAAACCCAGCCAGGAGGCTGCTCCTACCCCAGCTTAGGTGGCCTGAACCACTCTCCAGAGGTGTGTGCCTCCTCCAATGCTGGTTTCTTGCCTAATGAGAAAGTTCAGTGTGCTCCAGTTCCTAACTAATAGACTTTTTTTGCTATCAAAAGCTTTGTGGATTGATCACAGTAATATTCACCCCATCAACTTTTCTAGACTCCAAGGAATTAACTGAAATAATGTATTTGCTCATTAATAGGCAGGAGAAAAAAAAAAAATCAGCCTTAGGAATTCAGTTTTCTTTCACTAAATAATCAAAAAGGAGTCCTGGGGAGGATTTACAGGTAACCCTTTGAAGTTTTCCAGACTGATACCTTAAGCTATGAGTGACTGTGTCATTACCGGGCACAAGCGAGGAGAAAAGACCCCATTGTGTGACACCACAACATTCACTTTTGCTCTGATGAGAGATCTCACAGGAAAAAGCTGGACAGAGACACAAAATGCAAATTTGCTGACCTGAACGTAACACTGCAGTGCAGATGTATCTGCAGTCACACTTACCACATAATCCAGGTAACCAAGACCATTGTTGCTTCATTGAATGAGTTAAAGAAGCGAATCAGATCTTCCCCCTCCTGGCCAAGCTTTTTCAGTGCCACTCCTAAAACCAGAGCAAACAGCACCAGTCCCAGGATGTTCATCCCTTCGATCTCTTTACCGACAGGGATCTGCAGAGACAAAAAAAAAAAGGCTTGTTACATGTGAGAACAGCACAACACCTAACAAAACGATTACCTCATTTTGTTGCTGCCTGATTGAGCTGAAATCAACAAGCAGAACCTATTTTGGAAAGGAAGAGCCTATTTTTTTGAAGGGAATCATAGAGATCTGGATGTAGTACAGACACAAATCTCCCTAGTTATGAGCTGGCATGGATTCACTGGAGAAGGAAAGGGCCTGTTACTACCTGCCCTTGTGCCCTTCAATATTATAGTTGTGTTCTCAGTGACCTGAACAAGAAAACTCTCCAGTTTACTCAGGACTTTAGTGCAATGATGACACCAAGGTGAAAACCATGAGAAAACAATCAATGTTGTAAAGCAGAAAGGGGGGAGAAAGGCAGAAAAAGGCAGCAACCTGTGGCAACCTACTCCTTCATCTGTCCATGTCAGCTGTGGGAGACAGAGAACAGAAGAGATACCTGTTCCCTTTCTCAGAAATCATGTCACTGCATGGGAAAAGTAAGAGGACAAAAACAGGATCCACCTATTGACAAAAACTAGTTTACCCACAGGTCTGCTTTGTTAGTCCTTTCAAGGTTTGCTTCTCAAAGAGAGCTGGAGCTCTCTTTGGCAATGTAGTATCATATGAACTGAATGAGTGCTCTTGTGGCTACATAAAAATATAATTGTTTTGACTAACTGGGTTTTTTTTCTCTCCAAACTGGCAGTACAAACTCAACATGTCAAATTGTTGTTTTATTTGGAAGAATTTCTGTAACAAATGAGGTTTGTGTACAAGTTTTGGCCTTTTGGCTAGTTTAAGTGGACACTAGCTCAACACTAGGAAAGAAAAATACATTCTGAGCTAAAAGCTTGAGATAAATATTGACTAAAGAACTCTGGATACTGATCTGCTAAATCTGATAAAACCAGCCTGCTTAAGATGATGTTTTTGCTGGAAGTACACTGCTGAACTGGACTGTCTCTCAATGTCAGGTGGAAACAAAGTCCTGCAGGGAAGGGAATAAAATATGAATTATACACAAAAGCAAGACGGCTAAACGGCTGTTAACAGAAGGGTTTAGAAACAGTAAAGGTGCTTTTTTTATTCGCTAGGTAAAAAATAATTAGATATGGAATCTGCAATTTTTTATAGTAGTTGCTTGTTCAGGGTTAAGCTGCCACTATTTATTTGATTCCTGATTGAAAGAATTGAGAACATGGGCAGATACTAAGCATGAGGCACAGTGTATCTGCAGAGATGTCTGAAGAAACATGCTCTTACACACAGTAACAGTTTTCCGTGGGGATAGTTTTGACTATATTCTCCGGCCCAGAAGGATGTGGTTGCAAGCAACTTACAGAATTGTGAAGTTTTTTGTGACTGAAAGTTCTAAAACTCTTCTGTCGTTAGAGAAGTCAAGACAAAAAATATGATACCTTCCTATTAATTAAACCAACCATCTGTGCACATGGGATGCTATTTTATAATATATACCATTTTATACTGGGTTCATTTGATACAGGGTTAATATGAAAAGTTCAGCTGGAACAGAATTTTACCATAATGGGCCCAAACCTTTTCTACAAAAAAAGTCCTAAAAACATTGAATACTCTTTTGTTTTGGTTCCCATTCTGAAAAAAAATTATACAAAACTTCACTGTGGAACAGAAATTCAGTGTTTCAATGCTGTAAGAGCCCAGTATTCTGACCTGGATGTTGCTGGGAGAGAAACTCTGTACTCTCCAGAACAACAGTACATGGTCTTCTTTCACCCTTGGAGAGGTCTTGTCCACCTTGCACCCAGCACTGTGGTAACTGATGCTGATGTTCTCCAAGTGCTCACACTCACCAGCCCTTCAAGCCTGGACTTTGTGATCTGGGGATCCCCTGACCTCTTGGTGACCAGAGAATGACTGTGTGTGCTGCTGCCAAAAACTTGTGAGCTGTCTCCCTCTATTCACTGCCATCCTGTCCCCACTTTCAGGTCTCTCTCACCAATTTCTTTACAACACACAACATTCACCATCACCTTCCAACACTGCAGATGCAAGCAGAAGATTCAAGCACCACTTGCTCAGAGTAGTAACATACTGCAAGAAATTCCTCTCTGCAAATCAAGGGGATGATCTGCAGCATTCAGGGAATTCCACCTCATTGCAACACTCATGGAATGAGTCCAGCAGAAAATCTTCAGCGGAAGAGTCTCACAATCCCAGCCTCTAAAACTGGCAGATGCTGAACAGCCTTTTTGTACTCTAACAGAAGAGTGCATCACCCCAAAAGGGCTGCCAAACCAAGCAGCATTGTGGACACCAAACAAAAACAGCCTTAATGAGAACTTTGTTCCTGGACAAACTACGAGACACGTTATTGTTTGCCTGAAATTATGCATTCTCTTAGGAAGATTCATGGAGCTCTTCTGGTCCTTGAATCTCTCTGAAGATCCCATTGTTTTTTAGCTCTTGAAACAAAACACTTATCAAGGAAACAACTGCTGACATTGAACTGTCCCAGTAGTAGGTGGCTGAAAAGAAAACGCAGCCATGTGATGTGAGGAAGAAGAGCAGCCACTGGTTTGTGTATTTTTACTCCTGTCCAAAGAGGAACTGAGCCCCTCCAGGCTCCCTGTGCTGCAGATGGTAAAGTGAGATAGTCTGTGCCCCAGGAAGTCTTGCTGCCAAAGCAACAGAGAGGATGTAGCCATAAAAGCTCGGTAAACATGAGGTGAGCATGTGAAACAAGTAAAAAGGACATGGCTGAGCAAACAACTACGTGCCCCACTATTCATTTCATCAGTGAGAGAGGACAAGGGCCTACTAACCATTGGGGGGAAAAATATAATCAATGGAAAATTTTGCTCTACACTATTCATACAGAAAGTTGAAGGAAAACATTTCTCCACTCAAATATTCTGCTGATGAAAGAAAAAAGTAGTAAGGAATATGATCTTATTTCCCCTGCACCCAAACT
Source organism: Drymodes brunneopygia (assembly GCA_013400955.1). Taxonomy (NCBI): domain Eukaryota; kingdom Metazoa; phylum Chordata; class Aves; order Passeriformes; family Petroicidae; genus Drymodes; species Drymodes brunneopygia. Next base: position 593,254 of record VZTZ01027337.1, read on the forward strand.
TCCGTCACTGTGATATCCAAAAATCATACTCTTCTTCCCAAACTTAATCCTCATCTATCCATAAATACTATGGTCAGACTAGAACTGAAACTGACCTAACAAAACTGAGATGATGCTCTCTTTTTATTTGGTCTGTTCTTCCCTAGAGACGGTAGGGCGTCTTCTGGAATTAAAGAAGCTCAGCTCTGGTTTTGCTCCAACAACTTAAGAAAGGTTTTGGAAAAGTAATAGCATAATAACATCATCATAACTGCTGGCAAAAACAGACACCAGTGGCATATTCAGAATACTTTTTCTGATGTTAAATCGAACAGGAGACTGATAAGCAGGAGAAAGAAAGAGGAAAAATGAAAAAATAATCTTGCACTTAAAGTGCCAAATGATGCATTCTCATCTCTTAAGGAAAAGTGCTGGTGTTACAAGCATTTAAAAAGTACTTGACAGCCAGGACTCTGTCCAATGGACATTGTTAGTCTTAATCCCTGTTTCGCTGCTAAGGAGCCCATATCAAACCTGACACTGAAGATATATAAAAGACTTACCCCCCTTTTATTTTCCCTTGCTTAAATGTTGCAGAACTGCACTCTGCAACAACCATGCAAAGCTAAGTGCATGTTGCTGCAGCCTTTCATACCAAACGTGTTTCAGCAGCACCAAGCTGCAAGGGCATGCACTGCCTGAGGACACGAGGGCACCGAGAGACAAAGTGCTCTTCAGGGATTGCACAGTCACCAACTGCATCTGTGTCACATGGGGTGACCGCGCATCTGGGCTAACGCGGTCCAACAGGCATGGGCGGGGGAGCTGCCTCCCTCCCCACTGGAACTGCTCACCCTGTGATGCCAGGCTCTCAGGCAAGGCATAGCTTTGCCCCTGCTCAGCTCACCCCGTCTCCAGAGCTGGTGAAAGTTCAGCCCAGGGCGGGAAGCAGAGTTCACAAACACTCTGTTCTGCATCACCTGCTCACACACCGTGCATGGGGAGAAGAAGGTAATGAAGCCAATGCTTCCTGTGCTTGAGGGTAGGCTCCAGAGTCCCTCTGGGTGAGCATAAACTGATTTTTCCTTGATGGTTTTACAAACTGCTGGACAAATCCCAGCTGAGCCCTTCCATGACAAATGCAAACCTTACAGGTCTCTTGCCCTAGAGGAACTCATAACATATTAAAAATGTAGTAACCCAACATCTGATACTGAGCTCAGACAGCCAAAATGAGCCTGAGGAAGAGAAAATCACCTTGAAAGGAATTTCTCAGATCAGTCTCCCCAAAATCCCATGGCAGCACATGAGACACTTTATCTTGAGCAAGGTGACACCTTGCAGGCTGGGACCCTGTGTCTGTTTCACAGCATGCTGCCTGAAAGACAACAGTAATTATTGCTGGGCCTGCAACACGTTGGCTCTGGCCAACAACAAACATGTTTGAGAGTCCTGTCTGCAGGAGAAATGACACTCAGTGGGATACAGAGCATCTCTGGAAGTCCTACCAGCTACATATGAAAGATACCACTCTCTACTCTGTCTGCACCTACACATCAGTTCCCTTTTTGACACCATTGCAACAGTAGCCTATTTGTGATGTTCTGTCTGTAATTTTTACTCCTTCAAGCCACTTGTTACTGCTTCAAACAAAGTTTCAGCAATGAGAAAAAATTCTCAATTCAACAAATCTCTTTTTTTCAAAGAGCCTTGGGTGGTGGGAAAAAAAATGATTCAAACTCTCAATCACTTAATGAAGAGTAAGGTTTAAGGAACATACTCAGCCAGCCTGATTGCTATTTAGTTCCAAGTCTACAGAAGGTTATTTGGAAATATTAGGCAGACTGACTAAAATTTAGATCAAGTGAGACCAGGTATAAGAAAGCACGACCTAAAAAAATAAAATGTCAAGGATCACATCAGTTGAGCTCAACTCTCCTCTCCATCATAGCTTTCTGTTGTGGCTGTGGGTACTCCTTCAGCTGGTGTGTGTCTCAGTTCCAGGCAAAGGAAAGTACTTGTTTCTTTCTCAAGATTGCTGGAAAGGATTAAAGGCTGTGAAGTAGTCAAATATTACTGATAACAATTTGTTGAAAAACCTAAGAAGTGACCTTACCTTTTCCAATGTGACATTTCCAGAGGTAGTGTTTCTGAGCAGCATCCTATAATCTGTTGCATACTGCAGGTAAGAAAAAAAACACAACCAAACAAAAATGGTGAGGCAGGCATTAAAATTGTCAGCAAAATATCTAAAATCTAGGGCAACAGTTTACTTTGATAAATAAAATAGATACCTCAAAAAAACAGGGCACTTCTTCAGGCTTGTTTTCTTTAAATGTAAAATGAGGGAAGGAAAAGCTTCTATCCTTATCAATTCCCTGTGACAACAGCAGCACAGAGGAAAAGAGGACTGCTTTCTTTCATCCCTGAACACAGAGAACCATGACACTTGAGGCATCACAGAATATCCTTTTCATAGTGTTATTTTTGTACTGCTTCTGTTTTTACTCATGGAATATTGACTTGTACTGTATTATATATTCATGCAAAACGGAACTCAGTTTTAAGCATTTGCCCTTGTTTTGATACAAAAGCAAGCCCACAGAACACCATGAAGGCAGAAGCTATTATTCTGCTCCTGTATCATAAAGAATCACTCTGCCCCATGACAATACCCTCAATGCTCTCTATCCTGACATATAAAATTAGCAATGAGAACTAAATCAAAATCTTTTTGGAGCCCTACAGATCTTATCCATCAGTTTAAACCACACTATGTTCTTGTGCCAGTTATCATCCCACCACACTTAGTCTCTGTTGGAAAAGAAGCCAGGCTGAGTAATTCATACACCAATGGATACAACTGAATAAAACCATCAGGCAACAGGTAATGCTTACACACATGGGAGCCTGAAGGTCTTCACCCTTGTCAGCTCTGAACCCAGCTCTAAACTACGCAGCCAAAGAATTCCCAGTTAGCTTCTGCAAAACAGTAAGCAGCCTGGCACAAAACAGGATTGCCACTGCTGCCCAACATGGCACCCAAAGTTTAAGGTTTAAAGAGTATTTTTGGTGAAGGTAGAAAACACAGGCTTTGAATATGCTTTTGTTTGAGGAATACTTTTCAAATCATTTGCCATGGAAGTTGTATGTCTGACTATATCATGTGCTTTTAAAAACCCTACCTTCTATAAGTAAATTAACTTTGGTATTTTCTACACCATCTCTCTAGTCCTCTTCCAATAAAAGAACCTATGCACTGCAGCTCATGTCCAAAGTCCACACACATCTTACCGTTCGGAAAGCTGCAGTAACAAGATTTGCAGGAAACAGGTTTCTGTAAAAGACAAACAAGAAAATGAAATATGTTGTGGACAACTCCTCAAATGAAAGCACCAATGTATCTTACTCTCAGAAAGAGAATTCCTTTTTCAAAGGCAAGCACATTGGCACTGGTGAGGTGTGTAGCATGGAAGATACTCTGGCAGAATGGAGCTTGCTATGTGTCCAGAGGTGTGGATGCCTTGGCTCACATGTAAGAGATGACAGATGCTTGCTGCCACACCTCACCTTCTGGGCAGGGCCACCAGAGGCAATCACACACAATGCTGGTTACACGCACCCATCACCCAGTGGCTACAGAAAATGGCTCAGCCACACCAGCTGCAGCAGCAGCTTACGGCCTCCAGTGTCAGGCAGGTTTTTAACATTGCTCATGTGATTACACTTCACTCACAGCATCAACATGAAGGACAATCCAATCAGCAAAATCCACTTACGAGAGAATGGCTTAACCTTTCAGCCTCCCTGATCACCAAGGCAGAGCAGAACAGTATCACAGGCCAGCCTTCTCTGCAAGGGCTTAGATAACACAGATGGAAAGTATAGGCAACTCCTATGGAAAATCTGAATCCAGCAGTGCCTTCACACAGAAATGTCAATCTAGCATCAGGTTAGCGCAGAGAGGACAGCATGCAAAGTGGTGTACACTCTTTCTGAGCATCTAGTGTGTATCTGCATACAGTATGCAAACAGGAAATTAAAATAGTGAACTGGACCAAACAGGGAATTATTCCAAGTTTCTTGTGGTATTTTATAGTTGGTTTTAATGCTATAGTTACTTTCTCCCCTTATGGGCAAAGAGCACATGTTCCCCTAGACAAATGACAGCTCTTGGTTTTCTGTGTCAGAAAGGAAAACAGGAATAAAAGCTGATCTCTGGGGTCATGCCAGGACCCCAGTTGGCAAGGGCAGGAACGTGATGTGTATGAGCTGAAAATACTGCTGGTAGAAGGCATTGCAGAGGCACAAGAACTCTTATTGTAAGGAAACAGAAGGCCTTACCCAGAGCCAGTTAATTGTGGTAAAAAGCAATTGGATAGCTGCTCCCCATCCTTTGCTCTTTGCGCTGCTCTGAGAAAGCTGCAGCTTCCTCCAGGCTGTGCCCTGCTAACTTCTCCCCATTTCTGCTGTGGTTACCATGGCAAACATTAAACCTGGCTTTTAGCTGTGGTCATTCCATGAATGACATGGAATGTGCAAATCCAAACCAGAGCAAGAAAAGAAGCAGCAGAGTCAAATCCTTGAAAGCAAGAGGGAGATTAAAATATGGCCCAGATAAGGACTTTGGCCTTTTTCATTGCATTGTTCCATTCTCCTGCCACACAGGGAGTTTTCCCACAGCCTTGACAGCAACTGTAAAGGACATGGAACTTCATCAAACACGTGTCTGCTGTGAAATACTTCAGTCTCTCTCTATTGCACTACAAGTGTATTAGGAGGATTGCTGTAAGAATAATTTGTCTTCTGGAGTCTACATTCCACCAAACATGAAAGAAAGAGCAACTTTTTTCTCCTCAAAAGCTGACAGTACAGCTGTGTGTCTGGAAGCAGGAGAGCGAGCTCTCACTCCACAAAGACGCTAAAGAATTGGTCAAATAAGATCAATGGAGCAGCCAACATGCATCAGTTCTCGCACAGCTGGAACTCTCTGGTGGATAAAAACCTTGAGTAAAGTAAAAGCAAACTTGCTTTTATCAGGAGAAAAATATCACATATACAAATGGGCTCATGCTGTTGAGAAAAGAAGGATATTTCTTTTCAGCTGTTCATAGCAGGATGATTACTTTTTTTATAAAAAGAACTGACTGGACTTTGAAGAAGCAAAGAGATGAAAAAAGACTGAACACCAACCAGAAATCAATTCTCCTTTTTTTTTTTCTTTAGATCAGCTTTTCCATCCTGATGAAAACAAAACCAAAGGAAGCAATCCTAAAGCCTACACAACATGGTTCTCCAATGTTTAAATGTGGCCAGGAAACCAAACCCTCCATAATTTGCACAGTATGTCAGGCATGGGCCTCAGTAACTAAACATTAACTTATCTCCAAGCATATACTTAAAGCACATAGCTAAGTGATGCCAGCAATCCTGTTACAGCAAGGCAAGGGGCAGGTTCTTACTTCAAGTGTGAATAGTGCTAAGAAAGAACCAAGAGTAGATACTTTATTTGTCCAGCACCAGTTGCAAGACTTGACAATTTCCCAAGTAAAAAATTTGGATCTTGAGCAGCTCAGAAAGAGTTGTATGTTCTGTTCAATCCAACTTCTAAGTACACCTGACTGCAAAATACCAAAACCACATAAAATAATGTTTTGCTCCTCTGTTTCAAATCCCAAAGCTTAAGAACAAAATGTGTCAGGTCATAAAAAGCAATCAACAAATAAGTGGCTTATCTTAGAGGCATAAGTCTGCACGGACTATACTCACTGCTCCTAAGATCAGTCAGCATGAGAATTAAATTGAGCTTTAATTACAGGTGGGTTAGACCACAAGTTCCTACCTTTGGATGAATTTGTGCAAGAACACCACAGCAGTGCCTAAAAAATGGGGCAAGATGCTGCATGCTCCGGGGAGAGACAAAAGCTGGCTGGTGACCTGCCTGGGCCCATCATGGACTTGTGCCTTCAGGGTTTGCTCCTCACTCCTGGTGAGGTGAAGCTCACCCATCACAGAAACCCAGACACAGCTCTGTCCCTGTGAGCAGAGGAGTTGATGGGGAAGTGTGGACATCCCTCCTGTGAGAGTGAACCAACAAACAGGAAAGCTGATGAGCTGGGTAATTGGGCATGCAAATGAAATCTGGGTGTCTGCCAGTTGGCTTTTCTGTGAGGACCAAAAGGTTTAGAAGGTTTTTTTGCTTTGAAAGCCTGTAGCAGATGTGAACATGGAGTTCAGAGAAATCAACCTGGTTGTATGGCTGGATTGTTGACTGTTTCTGACTGCCCCAGCCCCATGTCTGAGAACAAGGTTGCCTTTTTGAAGCAGATGTGGATTATCGCAAGAACACGGCACTGGCCAAACCCTGGGTCTGGGTGATAAGGAGCCCAGCACAGCAGTGTGGGATCAGACAGCCTTGGCCCCAAACTGCAGGGAGACGAAACTTGCTGCATGTGGCACAAATGAGGCAGGCCAATAACACACCACGGCAGGGGGACAGATGTGCTGCCTGCACCCCAGGTGCTCCACTGCTGCAAGCACCTCGCTCCACACACGCACACACCCCACCTCCTTTGTGCCATAAAAGTGAAGTGGGTGGCACAGAGAGACTTTATGCCCCTCACCAAGCACCAGGCAGGAAAGCCTCTCTCTGCAAGTTGTGCAGACAGCCCCAAAAAACCCGTATCAGAAATCCTTCGAATAGCTGCCAAGGGGACAGCTGTGCTCTGGGGCTGAAGCAACAGCTGGGCTGAGCCAGGAAACCTCCACGTACCCGCACAACACATGGGGTGAGAAAGCACCCCTCCCAGATCCTCTCAAAACAGAACAAGAAAGTAGCAGCACCAAGGACAGGTGTTTTAGTGTGTATTTCCCGCTTGAATACTGTGCCACTCACACCACCTCCCTATGCACAGCTGGAGGAATGCACATTTCTTCCCCTGAAAAGCTGCTCCTACTAGTCAAAACCAGACCATTACTCCCCAGGAAGATCCCACTGTGTTTCTGCTGTAATAGAAATCTTAGTTTAGCTGCAACATCCACTCTTGGGAATCCTAGACAACCAAGGGAATCTGGAGCTGCAAAGGGAGAAAAGGAGGGCTGTAACTCTACTCCTTCTCCATTTTGGTATTATGGTCAAATTGCTCTCTTCTTTACAGGCCTGTATCTTTCCACCAGCAGGATGAGGATTACACAGGAACTCCTCCACTGTATGTGTAAGGGATTATTATTAACAACTGTTTCTAAATTATTCATTTGCTAGAGCTCTGCAAACAACTTCGCTCTAGCAGCAAAAGCGTGAAGGGAAACCCAGGCAAATGGAATGAAACCCTAAAATACTATGCATTCCTCTTGCATTGCTTCTTACAAAAAGGTTCCACTTCTGAGGCCAAAAAAAAAAAAAAGTTTTGCTGTTGAAAAACATACTTTTGTGAGGAAGTCTAGAAAAAAAAATACTCTGTGTCGGTTATCTCCAGTTTTCAGGTTCTTTTCCAATGGTACCAGTCCAGTCACAGCAACTTTATTGCCCTCTGTGGCAAAATGCCAGAACCAGTCTGAATTCCTCCAGTACCTTCATTTTTCTTTCTGTCCCAAGATTTTCATTCAATATCACAGCAATTTTCCTCATATGCTTTTTGATATGTGGATGGACAACACATGCCCTGTACATACTCATATTTGTGAGTGTGTGCATTTCTTTTAACACAGAGAAACCTGAAAATGTGTTTACTTACAGCAGATATTTGATACTTTTTTGCCTTAATGGTCCAGTCTGTATTTTTGATGCTTGGAAAATAAAACATAACTGGGGGGAGTCAGTAGTAAAAGGCAACAAATATAAGGAACAAATGAAAGGAGCAGAAATGCTCAGAGGCTTACTAAGAAAACCCAGCCAGACAGCGCAGGCACATAAATGAAAACACCAAGTTCTTTCTACAAAACTCGGTCAGCAATCCCTGTACTTCAAGAGAGATTCCAGACTCAGAAAGTGACACAAGCAAAGGGGAACAGCTACCTTCACTTTAAGAACTAGCCATCAGCTTCAAACCCAGAGGTCAGCCTGTCTCTTAGTGTAACTGCAATCATTGCCTGGCCACTTTTCATTCTGTTTATGACTTCGAAGGTGGCATCTGCCCCTCCTCTTCTAACAGTCACATTTTACTGTCTTTCCACTTTGGGATTTCAGAGATGGCCTTCATGGTTGCTGGTTTTGGGTGACTCACTGGGAAGACGAAGGCTATAAGGAACAAGTGCTACTGGAGCAACTGGTGCCCAGGAGAGGGTCACTGCCTGAGTGGCCCACTCTGGCCATCTGCTCTGCAGTCCAGCCAGCGAAACACAACTGATGCTTCTCCCTGTGCTCCCATCTGCCTTCCCTACGGCTCTGAAGACACTTGGAGCAAAGGCACGAGCCTGCTGTGGGTGCTCCCTTTGGCAGCTCAGCTGGTAACATCTGGCAGAGAGACAGAGAGGGCATTGAGAAGCAATAAAATTTAAACAGCTTTTGCAGACTTGCATGGCAACCTGGGAAACCCTGACCTTACTGCTTGGGGCAGACATGTGGACCTCTGTGCACTTGTCCTATTAAAAAAAAGGGATTACCTCCTTCCCTTCCCATTGCAGCTAGGGCTGGATTAAAAACAGAATTCCCTTCCCCAAAGCCAATTCCACAGTTGAAAAACATGTTTTCATCCCAAAATTGGGCAAAGAAAGCCTGCTTCAGGTCTTTTTTTTTCCTCTAAAAATAATATTGTAAAATGCTCTGTTGAAATGTTCCTTTTTTGATGAGCAAGATTTTCTACTTAAGTCCTTTGTATAAAATGACAGCAAAACATTGACCTCACTGAAATGAAACGCCACAAACACCCACTGACGGAATTTTTGACAGGATCAATAGGTTCCTGTGAAACTGTTCAATTTTGTTGAATCAACAAATATAAATCAGAGCTAGAACAAAATTCTGACCTTATTGAAACATTTAGTCATGACAATTGCCCACCAAAAGTGTTACCAAATCAATAGATTCTTGCAAAACACTTCATCCTGCTGTTTCAACTGCTTTCCAAGAAGCTGCAGGTGGGCTATGTTAACAGGTGGTTGGAGTCCCATCCATGTCACCACTTCTCTCCTCGCTGGTTACACGTGGGGCAAAAGCAGAGCCAAGTTGGCTCTCTACAGTGTCACCTTCTCAGGTGGGGGCTGAGCCCCTGAGTCCACCATATCCCTGCCAGCCCCTTCCTTCAGCTGCCAACCACTTCACAATCAAGCTCACAAGCTCTTTTTATTCTCTGTTGCTTTATCTTCTCCACCAAATAAATGAGTAAGGGAAAAACCCAGAAATTCTAAGATTTCCCTTCACTCCTCTCATCTTCTGCTGACAGAATTAAGGAATTCTAAGATCCTGCCTTAAGTTCAGAGAACACTCCACCTTCTGGGTGCTTTTCTTAAAGCCCTCAGCCTTGTGGAAGTAGCTGTGAACTCTTGCTGGATCTCCTCCCATGATCACTGCCTTTGGCCATGTTCCTCTTTAGGAAGCTCCCAGGAGCTGCCCACATGACAGACCTGAGATGAGATGACCCATCAGCATCTCTGCTGTGGGGCACAAAAGCACCTTGTGACAGCTCTGCTGTCCCCACCCCATGTCCTGGGGCAGAGGACAGTGTGCCTAAGCCCTGACTAGACATGCTCAAGGCTTGTTTGCCTCCAGCACTTCCCAGAAGAGAAACCAGAAGGGTGCTCCAGCACCTCCAGCCAGACAAATCAGACCTGGAGGTTATGGTCAATGGACAAAATAAAACAGAGATGGCCTCTGGGTTCACCAGTGAGTCACTGTTCATTTGATACCAAAGCCCAAAATTAATCTTTTTTCCAGAGGTTGTTTCTTCATTCCTAGACGCATGTTTGTGGGGAAGCTTTAGACTTGGAAAGGAAAACCAAGAATTAAGCTGGCCTCCAGACATCACTTCAACAATGAAAAGCAACATCTTTAGTCATTACCTAATAGATTTCCCAAATGCAGAAGTGATCTGCAGAACCAAATAGTGACACATAGCTGTGATTTCCTCTTTACTGTTTCTTCCTTGGACCGTGTTTTACATTGGTTTTCAGTGCTGTAGGGGGACTCAGTTTACACGCTTACAACTTATTTTTACGTTTCCTCTGAAACCTAGAAGTGAAGCTTTGAAGGACACAGTCTCGTGACCCAACTGGAAATGAAGTTTTCTTGCATCTAATATAAAGTTTCATGGCCAAATGAGATAAAAGGAGAAGCAAAGAACAGGATTCTGCAAGACCCACCCACACCAAAAGCAATCATTTCAACCCTCCAGGCCCTATAGAACCAAGGCTTTGTTATCTGAAGATGAGGTTACTCTACTAAACCTCCATCACAGCAGGGACCAAGTTCAGTGCTCAAACCAAAACACCCACATTTTCAAGAACAGTTAAAAAAAACATTACATGGCAGAGAGAGAGAGATCTTATTTCCTGAAGATCACATACTCTCCATCCCTGGGTCTGTCAGGGATTTGTGCTAAGACTGAAAGTTTTAGTGACGGCTGTGTCCAAACACAACTTTTCTGGACTGGATTTCACAGTCACTGCTGTAACAAATCGAATTCCATGGTTCTGTGACTGCCCAACAGTGTGGCTGCAACAGCCCTACCCTGGGGGTCCAAGAAAAAGCTGTTTTTCCAGCCCCCCCATACATGCACTGGTGGAAAGCTCCTGTCCCCTCATCTCCCAGAAGGAAACTCCTCTGCAACCCACCATGCTTTACCCAAGTCTCATCATTAGGAGCACTACTTTGGGATTAGGGACTCAATCCCACCACCATCATAACCCCTTGGAAGATGAACTCTCCACCTGCATTTACAGACCAGACCAAGAAACAGCTGTCTGCTCTGAACTTTAGGTATTACCCACAGCTTGAAGCTCACTGGAACATCCCTGGCCTGTTCTCCTCAACTCCATCCTGCTTTGCCAGGTGACACAGAGATGTAACACCAGCTACAGCAGCCATACCAGGATGCGTTGAGGCAGCACCACTACAGGCATCTTCCCAACGCTTCCAGGTGTGCCTACTCCTTTTTTTTTTTTACAATTTTTCTTCACCTTCCTCCCTCCAGCCAACAACAGATCACCACCATAGCCAGACTACCTACTCCTGTTGCCCTGCTATTCCTTCTTAATATGCTGTCAGGAATTGTGGGTCTTTAAGAAAGGTCCTTAACTGTCGATTCTTAAGAGAGGGAGAGGTGAGCTGAGGACACTGAGTACATGGCTGCCAATGGAACAAATCAGACTTACTTTCTGTCCAAAGGGAACATACTTGTCTCAGGGGGAGAAAAGGACATTAACCTGAATTTGTAAGTACAGTTCTGGGTTTGGGTTTGGTTTTTTTTTATTTAGAAAGTCTCTTTACCTTTGTTGCCACATCCACTTGTCCAGACAGAACAAAAATGTATCTCAGCTGAAAAACTGGACTCATAAAAGCAAAGCAAACAATCAAAATAATAAAAAAACCCACTCAGCTTTGCAATTACCAGGATATCCACTAAGCCCAACTTTCCAGCTGCTTTGCTGTGACACACGTCACCTCCCTTATTCCTGTGTTTGCACCTGGGTGCAAAGCACAAGGAAATGCAGCTGAAAGTTCAACACTTCAAAGCACCATCTGGATGCCTGCCTCGTTTGTCTATGTGCTCCTACCTTATTTAAAAAACCAGAGAGATCTCAACAAGACATAGGCTTTGAGAAAACAAAAAAGGTGACGTTTGCAACTTTACAGGGAGGAGTCAGGATACACAAAAACACTATCATCTGATTAGAAGTGGAAGCCTTGTTTCCAGACAGATTTGGAGAATGCAAGTCTTGTCTTTACAAGAAGCAGAGGTAGGATGGGAAGCTCACAAAAGCATCAAGATGCTACAGAGCATCCTTACACTGGACGATGTTTAGGGTATATCCTCCATGGAATTACAGGGCTGCATTTCCATGTCCACATCTATGGGAGGGCACTCCAAGAGGCAGGTAGGCATTTGGGTGAGGAGACTGGGTAAAGCGTTGGAGAATTAAAGAAAAAGGTGTATGTGAGGGATGAGAAGAGCTGCTCAGCCCTGCCCTGCCTGCGGGAGACAGGCAACAACCGGCAGCAGGGCAGGGGAAGGTGCCAGGCAAAGCCTGCCCTGCAGTCAGCACCCAAGAGCTGCTCTCCCTCCAGGCAGAACCAAAAACGGGCCCAGGCAACCAGAACTCTGAGCAAGCCTCGACTCATCCTTGCAGCCACCCAGGCAAAATTAAAAACAAAGCGGGGAGAAGCAGAGCACCATGCAGCCCTACACCTGACCGGGCAGGGAGCCGTGCTTCTGGAGAAGCCAGGATTAGGATGAGGAGGATGGTAAGAAGAAGGAGATAAAGAAGGAGGATGAGGAGAAGGAGAAAAATGAGGGGAAGGTGCAGGATGATGAGAAGATGAAGAAAGCTGAGAAGGAGGAGGCTGAGAAGGACGTATCGCCACTCTCCCCGGCCCCGGCTGCAGCGTGCAACACTGCCGGGTCTGTCATCATCCTCTAGCGGCGGGAAGGCGGGGGAA
>VZTZ01027337.1:605913-645345 GCA_013400955.1 Drymodes brunneopygia
GGGGGAGGGAGCGCGGTGCCCCCGGCCCGCCCCGTGCCCGCCCGCCGGGCCCGGGTCTTCTCCGCGCCGTCGCCGTCTTTAGGGCCCGTACGGCCCTCCCGGCCCCGGCCCGAGGCCTCTGGCCCACGTGTGGGTGACGTGAGGCCCCTCCGTGTCCTGGAGGACCCCCTCAGTGTTCCCGTGGTGTCCCAGAGATCACGCGTATGTCCCCACGGTTTACAGACTTCCCCATCGGTGTCACAGAGTCCATACGTGTCCCCTCAGCGTCCACCAGTGTCACTGTGGGTGACACTTGTCCCTCCATTGTTCCCCTGACGTATCGCCACTGCTCGTACAGATCCCTGGAGTGTCCCCAAAGTTCACACGTGTCCCTTCAGTCATGTCCTCTCGGTGTCCCCTTCAGTGTCCCAGTGCTCTCGTGCATGCCCTCTGTTCGCCTCTGTGTCCCCGTGGCTCACACGTGTCCCCTCAGTATCATCATGGTTCATACACACCCCCTGCAGTGTCCCCATAGTTCCCCATGCCCCCTCAGTGTCCTTACAGCTCACACATGTCCCCCTCCATGTCCTTGTGGTTCTATCACGTCCCCTCAGTGTGCCCGTGGCTCACACATGTCCCCCTCGGTGTCCCCATGGTTTGTACACATCCGCATCAGTGTTCCCACAGCTCACATGTCTGTTCAGAGACCCCCTCAGTGTCCTCACAACTCTCACATTGTCCCCATCAGTGGGGTTCACTTGTGCCCTCAGTGTCCCCCTCTCCTCTCCAGGAACCTCTCATAGAAGCAAGAAGCCATCCTCTACACCAGCACAGGTTGTGTCTGTGTCCCCAGTCTGCACGGTCAAAGCCACTCAGCAGGTCCGTCGGTTCATCAGGGGCAGGGTGACGTGGACACAGGGACTCTGAGCACCCTTCCTTGAGGAAACCCATGTCTGACCACACAAGCTGGTTGCCTGAGAAGCAGACGATATCCGTGACGATACATGGGGCTGATAAAGGGCACTTGGGACTTTCAAACCCACAAAAGCCTCGTGGGTGCACTACTGTCATGTTTGCTCACAAGGGCACTTCCAGGAGCTCCAGCTGGTGTTTGGACTCTGCCAGGGGCTCCGTTTCAGTTCATTCCCTTGACATCAGCAAAGCACAGCCTAGCAGAAAACACGCTGTGAAAACAACCAGCCACACATCTGCTTTTCGAGTAGACTGCACTAATTAGGAGACTGACAGGGTGTGATGGGGCAATAATCCCGATTTAATAAGACTTTTCTGCTTTCTAATATCATGGATAGACCTGAAGATCACTATGCAATGGCCGGAGCTCCTGGGAATTGTCTATGTGTAAATAGGTAACAACACCACTGACAAGCAGTTGTGTTCACCACCATCCACTTCAGAGCTTGATGAAAATTCTTGATTCACTCTTGCACTGAAATTAGACTCCCGATACCAGCACATTCTTATTGATTTTGTATTTTTTTCCCTGATAACTTTCCCTCTGAGTAACGCTTGGTTTGTAGAAGTCTGTGAATCGATGTCCCATCAAATCAGCAGAGACAGGAAAGAGAGACTAAACAGGAAAACAAGTGTCTGCAAACACTTTTAAAGACATTCAATTCCACAAACCTCAAAAGGAACAAAAAAGTTCTGTAGACCCTTTAAAATTGAGTTTGAATTTTTTTATGCAAATAGGTTTGTGAATAATGAACCAGTTACTGTCCAACATAATTGTTTCTTTCTCCATCAGAAGCATTTCCAAAATGGTTTTTAGTGAATATTCTCAGAGCATTCCTTGTGAAAATGTTATGCTTAATTTTTGCCTTGCATTTTTCCCTGCTATTCTCTCCTGATCTCACCCTTTTTTCTTTCCTTTTACCCATGAAAATGGGAAGGGGAAAGCAGAAAAGAAATTACAACAGACAATTATAAAATAAATATAAAAATATGAAAGTCTATTCCTTGTTTCAGTTGAGAAAAGATTCTGAAACCAAACAACAAACATAAATGCTGTTCCCTTGTGCAAACTGAAAGCAAGGAGAGAAATTCAGGAAAGTGTGAACAAGAAGGATGTATAAAATCAGAAAACTCATTGATAGCAGCACAAGTATGAGACCAGTGTAAGAACTATCACAGAACCTTTCCCACCACTTGACAGTAGACTCCTTCTCTATTGGAGTATCCCCCCATGTCCTTGTGGGACTGACTTTGCTCAGAGCAGTGCCAGGAGAACAGCCAGGACCTGCAGGAACACACACCTCCAAAACTGTAGATCCCAGTGAAAGTTCTTTAACCCGTGCTGAGGCTGTTTGGTGACAGCCAACCCTTCAAAAAGAACACTTTGACATAGGGATGCTGGTGTTGAGCTTCCTGGTCAATGACACCATGAGGATTCAGATTCCCAATTTCCCCTTCCTATTTTCCCTCCTCTTGATTTTCTGTTTCAAACACTGATCCAAACAGTTATCCTTCCTCTCTTGACGTGTCACCAGATGATATTGCTTTTGTCAACGAGAAGACAAAAGAGCACATGAACCTACCACCATACAAATGGACATCATCCCAAGGATGTTGTGGGCAAAGCTGACTGTTTTTCCACACCCTGTGAGAGTTCATGGATGGCTGCAGTGATTAAACCCGAAGCCCTCTGGCTTATTCAGTAGTAATCGTTGACTGATCCATTGTGTCATGTTTTCATTTCAGCGCTTGTAGATCTTGGGAGGTTTCCAGTGAGTGAGTCTGCATGTTTCCAATGCCTACCCCGCTGGTGCTTCTAAATTAGGGATTTTGACTTTCCCTATTGGAACTCGAAGATCCTTTGTTTGGCTTCAGTGCATTTCACCTACATAGGGCTAGGTGTTTCCTCCAGAAATGAGTAGAGTAATCATAAACAGGCAACAACAACAACAAAACAACCAGAAAAAAAAATCCAGTTACTTCTAAATAAAATTTTTAAAAATTCTTTTGCTTTCAGGGAAGAAACAGCCAATATAGTTTTCACCACTGGCCCAGGAAGGAAGATGTCATGCTGTTTTCCAGTCAAATTCAGCTTGATACCAATTTTTGATGGTAGGTTTTTGAAATTCTGGGCTCAGTGGAATCAATGAAAAAATCTTAATGGCTGTAAGGGAACCAGGTCCTTCTCCTCTATGTTTCATCTGCACATCAATGCAGATGGACACTTATAATAGGATCTATATAATCTAGCTGTTGCCTCCTGGAAATGTAGGATTTTAATGCCCCTAGGAAACAAAGGTGATTGTTTTCCACACCTGCAGAAGTTCAGCCCAAAGACTGGAAGAAATCGGATTTGAATTTCTTTGCTTGGGGAGGAGAGGAAGGCCTTCAAAGAGCTGTTTGCAGCTTCCTGAGTCTCACACTTGATACATACAGGTCTCAGCACTTGGCATAGGTTAGAGTAGCCCTCAGGCCACATTTCCTGCAAACCTGTGTAGCAGCAGGAGTGCAGAGAGCACTCATTGTGCTACCTCTGCTTCCCTCTGTCTTCCTGCTGCTGTTTCCTTCTTGCTAAGACTGGCAATGTTGTCTGCAGCTTTTTCCTTGGGTCTGGCTGCTGTTTGCTCTCTGTTCTTGGGAGACCAAATAGAAACATCAGTCGGCTTTGAGAGAACTCATCCAGCATATCTCCTGCCACTGCTTTGATTTGAAGTAGTTTGAAGATGGATGCCTCAGAGGCATGGTGGGGAGGAGGGAACAAGATGAAAGGGAAGAGGGCAGGAAGGGGTTGCATTTTATATTCATGTTTCTCAAGAGAAGCTTGAATAAAGGTACTCCCAAACATCCCAATGGTGATGTGCTGGGCAGCCTCCAGTGTCCTAAGGGGCTATGTCACAGTGTGGCCTTTTTCTGAGGAGGATTCATGAAGAGCACATGGGAGAGATCTTGTTTTCTCTTGAGCAAAATGAAGTCCTCAGAAGAGCCACAGCATGTGAGCAGGAAGGCCTAGAGCACTTCCTTGGTATGCAGACTTTAGTTTGGCAAGAAGACTTTGCTGGGCCTGGGATGCCAAGCAATTTGGACTAATTCCAGCCCTGTTGCAGAAATGCTCTCCGCTTGCTTCACGGTGGAACATGAGATGTGCTCCTCGGCTCTTCCCAGTGCCCCCGGTCTGCTCACCTCATTGCAAGCTGGATGCAGGACCAGCCACCCATGCAGTTACCTGGATTTACCAGAATGGTCCAGATTTCAAGAGATCTGAAGCCACAGAAAGAAACCCCCCCAGCCTCCAGTGATGACAGAGGCAAAGAGTATTGCTCCGGTCCTGCTTCGTTTAGGTTCCTGACTAGCAACTGAAATAACAGTCCCAAACACAATCCTACCAGTGTCACATGTTGATTCAGCATTTCTCCAGGCTAGGTAAGTGCTCACACCTGATCGAAAACATTCTGAGTAGGAAAAATAAGTCCTCTGTAAATGGATTTTCTAATAGCAGAGGCAGGCAAGGAATTTTGCAAATACCACTTGCTTGCCCAAACTCCAACAAAATATAAACTCTGCAGACAGAGATGGTTGACCTAGGGTAAATATTTAACTTCATCCTTCAAAGGCACATGCAGTTTTACCAGAAAGAAGATGAAAAATATAGAATAATACCCCCACACACATACCTTGCTTACTCTAAGGATCCTTTGATTACTCTGGCAACAAAGTTATACTGAGGCAGGAGTAATTTTAAAACTGGGTGTGTTGTTCCCTTTTTCAAAACCATCATAATATAAAAACATGAAGAAAAACCAATCACCCCCCAAGAATAGTGGAATTTTCTCCTTCATAAGCTCTCCCTGAGGTTTTTTATTGAGTTTAAAGCAAGGAAAAGCAGGGAAAAGTAGGAAAAAAGGGTAAGAACAAGCACAGACATTCAAGATCTTGGATATGTGACAACCTGTCCTAGCAGGGGGCATTGCCTCTAGGTGGTGGGATAAACTCAGGGTCAGACTTTTCAAAACAAGCTGGGCTGATCTGAAAACAAGCTGTGTGATCTCCCCTCGCAGTGAAGCTTTGCTACCGAAGGAGCGAGGAAAGCGACCGGAGCGTCTCAGCCATGGGAAGCGTGCTTGAATGAAGAGCTTGAAAGTGCTCCAAGTGCCTGCTGATTTCTCCCATGGTAGTGGGTTGATAAAGTGCCTTGTCACTGGCAGGAGGTGGGTAAGTTGGACATCTGAGGATTTGCCTGGCATTCAAGGATCCAAACACAAGCAGAGCGTGCATTGATTTACATCAGTTGTGTGGAATATGCTATAAAAAGCTATATTTGGGGGGGGGGGAAAAGTGTGAGCAATTTCTGAACGTTGATTGTGATTCAGTGGCTAGAAGCAACAAGCGGAATCTCTATCCTTACATATTTTATCCCTGATTACGGTATGACAATGAATACTGTATCCCTGATTATGGGTGACAGTAAATTGGGATGACAGCGAACAGGAATGACAAAGCTTCTGCCAAGGAACACAGGGGACCATGCAGCTGCCCTTTGCCCACTGTGAGGAGGCTCTCTTCCCATGCCCTCAGCTCACTGCAGGATATGACAGTGGCCACACCAAGGGGCTGTGGGAGCCAACGTGGGGACCAAACACATCTCTGAGAAGTTACTGGAAAAAACCATAATGGTAAGCCAAACAACAATGTGATATTTTCAGAGAATACTTTCCAAGTATCCAACAATCTGCAACTCAGATATTTCCAGGTGGTCCTTTGATTTAAAAGCCTTCCATTCATTTTCCACCTGGAAATTTGTCTGCTGTGTTTTTTAACCCCACCATCTCTTTTACAGAGATGTGGTTAGTCCTCTACAGAGCTCATTACATGTTTCTGTCACCCTCTGGCACCTCTCCTGGTGAAGACAACTAGCTACCAGGACTGCATCCACTAAAAATCTCCATGTTTGCTATAGTCTGTGACATACAGATTTAAGAAGGTGTTACAACTTTTTTGCTTCTGTCCTCTAAGGCTGCTGTTCAGCCACCAAGTGCAATTCCCTCCTTCAGGAGAAAGGGAATTTGGTACTCTAGCTCAGGAGATGTTATTAGGCTTGTGAGTGTAATAAGGCTGTAGGTCTCTGAGGCTGTGAGTCCTTGAATTTCTTCTCAGAGGTAATCTCAGGCAGCTCTTCAGCGGAGATTTCTCTTCAGCCAACCTGCCTAGTTTTGTGAAACTCACAGAAATACACTTCCTGTGAGATTTCCACCCTTCAGCAAAATTTTCACTGGAATTGCATGTTGGAATCAAGTGCTGTTAATGAGGGATGGGTGGATGGAGTCAAGTAGAGACACATCTCGCAGAGCATGTGCCAATGTACTGGGCTAAAATCTACCATTATGTTTACTGTTGTTCCAAGTCTCTGTGTGATTCACAAAGTAGTTCTTCTAATATGGGAGAAAGGGCTGATGGAGATTTTCTGTTTAATCCTGAAAAGAGCCATGAAAATATGTGGAAACACAGGGCAGTCACATATATCTAAAGGAAAATGGTAAATGCATATACTCAAAAGAAAGGAGAAACACAGAAATGTGTGTGATGAGACTTCAGGTTAGTATGAAAATAACTAAGTCTTCGAAGTCACAGCAGGGTGTTGCATTGGTACATTCTCCCTTTCCTCCCAACACGATTGCATCATGGAAAATGAGTTTTTTTCTGCAGAAGTCCACAGTTTCAGATCTAGGAAAGTACATAGGTACCTGATGTCTTCCTGGGGTTTGTAGTTCTCAGTGATCTCAAAGCCTTACTTTATCTATTGTACAATTCTCAAAGCTGCTTAGGCTACTGTAGGTATGTGAGATACCTTCTGGGAGCTCCAAAGGCCCTTTTACTCACCTGAACTGAAGCAATTTTAGCTCCCTAATGAAGCAGCATCATTATCAAAACCAGGCAAAACAAAACAAACAACAACATACCTGTGCAGGGTAGATTACACACTGCTGTGGCTGTGTAACAGTCCTGTTACTGCAGGTTTTGGAGTAATAGCCCAGCTGGGAATTAAGATGAGCAAAACAAGGCAGGAGGAGCGTGAACTTTCCACCTGCCTGAGATCAGAGCCAAGACCTCCTGCATCAGGGAGTGCAATTCCCCTCTGGCACAGTGCAGCCACAGAGCAGGGAGTCAGCCCCAGGGTGAAGCCCCTGGTCCTGCCCAGGGCTGCTGATCTGTGGGACCGTGTGCTTCTTGGGGGCGGGTGAAGAGCTGCTCACTCAGCCTCATTACCCCCAGCTTGCAGAGGAGCTTTGAGAAAAATGAAGAGAGACAAAGCCACCTTCCACCCCTTGCTCACATGCCACCTTTTTTCAGAGGTGACAGAGTGGCTCTATTGGCAGCAGAGGATATGCTGAGCAGAGCCACACATCTTTCTGGTGGATAAGGAGAGGCAGCAGAGGCGGCTGCTGGAGCAGACTGAAAGTTTTTCGGAGTGCCACAGGAAAAGAAACCATTATGAGAGTGTGCTAAAAGCCTATTCATTGCTAAGGAAAGGGCTACTGAAGAATGTGGGATGCATGCCGAAAACTGCCAGTTAGAGCAACAGAGAGGTTATTAAAGCCCTTTGCAAAGACCCCCGTCTCCTTCCTTTGGCAGTGGCAATTCTGGACGTGGAGTCGTTTTGGCCCTACCCATTGAAATCCTGTAAATAGCTGTCTGCATGGAGGCAGAAGCTGGGTTACAGCTGAGGGGTTTCTTCGTGTGGGAACTGTAGATGGCAAATGTGGCTGTTCTCAGCTGTGCTCCTCCGCGGGAAGCAGTGCTGACCCTTTCCAGGCTGGCTGCTTGTGCAGGGACTGTGGACACAGGAAGCTGGGGCTGGGGAAGCCTTTTGATCTTCCAGTAAGAATATCTTACCCTGAATCAGCAGCTATCTGTTCTGGCAGACCTGAGAGCTGTCTCCTGTTTTCTCTGTCCCAGTTGCTGCCTTCCTTTCCCACCTGCTCTTACATTTCTTTCTTTTACCCCGCCTTAGCTTTTTATCTCCCCCGTGTTCTTTGGGATGAGTGCCTGTGAGACAAGCCCTAGCCAAGGGGAACTCGTCCAAGGAACAAAGCCCCGGGGCAATGACTCCTACAAGACAGGCTGTCCCCTTTGCTCTCTAAGGTGAAGCTGATCCTGTTAGATTGCTGTGCCCATAACTATTTTGTTTTAGGACCTGGTGCACTCCCTGCCTGCACGCTCAGCCTGGTGGGAGCCCTGTAGTAGTAGGTGCTGTACAGACACATCAGGGGAACCTCCACTCCATCAAGGTTTTCTGCGGGATGAGTAGAGAAGTGGAGGCACGGGAAGGTAAAGAGACATGCCCAGGATTGCCCAGTACACCCAGCTCTTTGATCTGCTTTGTCCCCTGCTGTCCCCTCTGGCACCTGTATCACATATTCAGATACAATAGCACAGCTCCAGGCTGGGAGCATTGCATTCCTGCCTCTAGGAATGGCGTGGCAGGGAACCAGCAGGAAGGAGGAGCTGAGGCTCTGCCCTCCGGGGGTTGAAATGGTCTATTAACTACTCCTGGCAGCAAGGAGACTCCAACATGACTGCTTCCATAGCCAAGGGTTTAAAAGTCATCAGTCAGGTCCCTCCAAAAGCATGAGACTTTATGGTTTCAAAAACATGAGGTTTGGAAAAAAAAAAGTGCATGATCTTAATTTGCCTTTGGTACTAGAACCCTTGGGTCATATTTT
Source organism: Drymodes brunneopygia (assembly GCA_013400955.1). NCBI lineage: Eukaryota > Metazoa > Chordata > Aves > Passeriformes > Petroicidae > Drymodes > Drymodes brunneopygia. The sequence goes on from VZTZ01027337.1 coordinate 614,583, forward strand.
TGACTTTCTAGCCCAAAAATCGGTGTTTATTCTGCCTTTTGGTTAGGCAACTTAGAGCACCTTCCTTGTCTCACTCACACATATTCATGAGACTTTTCAGAACTCGAAGTCTTTGAGCCCTCTGACCCTCTGTCCACCTTCATTAAATTTGGTTGATGGGTTCAAGGGAATCAGCAGCTATGCCCACACATAGAACCCTTGAATAAATCTTGTGTCCTTAGAAAATGGGACAGAAACAGAGATGTCTGAGGTTACTGCTACCTTTCTAAGGATACAACAAAATCTTCTTGGAGTGGAGGAAAGACATGGAAATACTTCGTATGTTGGAAAAGCAGCTCTGAGGCTGGACCAGGAGTCTCTCTGGAAAGAAGAAAGCACATTTAATAACCAAACTCAGCTGAAGCAAAACCATAGAAAACAAACTGCTTGTGCCAGGAATTTGGGGGAAGGGCCAATGCTGGGAAAAGGGGAGAAAAGAGCACTGAGTGTGATTTAGTTCAAGTAAAACCAGAGCAGCACATCTGAAGAACATAACAGGGAGGTACATGTTTCAACCGGCCAGGATGAAAAGAATCAGAAAAGAAAGAAGGAGAGGCAAAGACAGCTTTAGGAGTAATGACAGGGAGATCAGATTTTCAGGCAGAGCTCAGACATGTCAGCTAAGTGGAGCCTTGTGAGCGCTGCATGATGCTTAATCCAAAAGGCATCCCAAATTCCAGTAACAATATCCACTTCAAGCCAGCAGATGCACTGCTTCACCTCCACCCTTGGGGCTCAGAAAAATACTGGTGTTTGAAGGTTTGCCCTTCCTTCCCTTCATCCATCTCAAATCCAGACTTACCTTTGCAGGGGCCACAGCTCCTAACAAGGCAGGAAGGGAGATGTTCAGCTGGGCTCAGCTAATAAAGGATCAGAGATCTGCCTGCAAAAGCCTCATGGCATTTTCACCCCAGTGCAACCTGGAGATGAATGGCTGAGATGGGAGTGCAAGTCACTTTGATCTCTCTGGCTTACCTCCCCAGAATTAAATGATGGTGTTCTTATAACTTCTTCTCCTGGAGACCATGTGTGCTGCCAGGAAGAGTTCAGATACCCCAGTGCTGCAGCACATTTGTGCAAAGGGTGGCCGGGTGGTGCTTGGTCCCTGAAAAATCTGGTACTGAGCAGAAAGACAGAGGAGCAGCAAGGGTTCTCCAGGATGTGCACAAGGATGAATTATCACTGCGAGTCCTGTGACTGGAGACTGGCCACCCCTTGCTCCCAGGTGGAAACAGACAGAAAAAGTGTTCAGGAAAAATTTTGAGATGCAGCCTGAGCTGAAAAGGGAAAGCTAATGGGGACAGGAGGTCACTGTGGTGGGTCTTACAAGGTAGGTAGGAGGTTAGAAATTCCTCCATGGTAAAACACCACTTCTTCCTACTTCTGCTCAATCCAAAGTACAGCATGAGCAGCCGGGCACTGCCGTGTCCCACCCTTGGGAGCACAGTTGCCTGTCTTGTTGATTCATTTCATTCCCAGTGGGACAGGATGGGGCAGGATTTGACCCTCTAGATGTCTGTCCAATCTGTGGGCTTGCAAGCAGTGAACCGTAAAAAAAGAAGAGTTGACAATTAAATGCTCAAAATCTACTAGGACTTTGCACAGAGTGGGCTAGGCAAACAAGTACAGATGGAGCAACCTATGATCTGCACAGTTACATGATCTGTACAGTTAAGGGTGTACTCTACACTGCTTAATTTGCTTTAATCATACTAATTTATGGCCCAGGTTTCTTGCTTAATTAGTGAAATGAAGAATGAAAAGAGAATGCATAGAATTAAGTCTCAACTTGTTCATCTGGCTTATAACCTCCATTACTGAGCTGGGAGAGCTGTGTTCATTTGGTGTCTGGATGTTTAATGTGGCTGTTCATGTGGTGCAGAAAATGGTGAGGAATCAGCAAAGAAAGGGACTGAGCTGATCAGCAGCCCTCAGCCTCCGGGCCTGTCAGTGAAGGCTGAATCAGTGACCATAAGATGTCCTTGGAAGGATCATTTTGGGTGAAGGGGGATGGAAATTTTTGAGATGCTGCTGCTGTGCATGACACAGCCTTTGCACACACATCTTGAGCAAAGTACCCACTTCATCCCCAAATGATTCCCCCAGAGCACAAGGACATCACCAGGGCTCAGCCTCTTTCACGGGAGAGCATCACCAGCCACCTCCAGCAGGTTCTGGGTGCATTCTTCTTCATGGGACATTGGCCACTGTTGCTCCTGCTCAAGTGGAACAAGGCAACACTGTCTCTCGTGTCTCCAGGGGACTGAAGGGGACCTCAGGGAAAATGGCACAAAATCTTCCCTTCATTACCATTTTCAAACAGGAAACTGTTTTCAAAGAATGAATTCTAGTGATAAGGTGGGGTTGGTCTTTTCCCACTTTGAAACCAGTCTTCTTCTAGCTGCAGAGGGTTGCTCCCTCCATACTGTCAAATAGGAAAATTAATTTTAAAAAATCTGGTGCAAATGCCTCTGTTTTCTTTTTTCCTCCCCTCTTTTTTCTTTCTGCTGCTTTTAATTTTTGGACTTATTCTATTATTGCATAATTGCATTGGCTAATTGCATTTAAACAGTTTTAGCAAGAATGGGTAATTAAATTCAGAGCAATTGGGATGAAAATGCACAGAATCTGGTAGAAGTATTTCATAAGTGGCTGAACTAGATAAACAAGAAGGGATGTGATAGTTTGTGTCGGGGTACACACACATACTTAGGGTACACAGGTCCAACTCCCAGACAGGGAAATGCCATATTCATGGGTCTGGGCCCTTCCCCAGGACCTGGAATCTATGGAAAACAATTCTGACTGGCAATGGCAGGAACTTGTAAATATAGCCTAGATTTTAATTAACACCAGGTAAACCAATTCAAGAAGTGAAAACCCCACAAATATCTTAGGAGCTTCTCTTGTCGCTATGTCAGAAGCCTCACTGGCAAATACAGCTTCTATTTCTAAATGCAATCAATGAAATTCAAATTTCCAGTAATTTAAAATTCCAGTAATTAAACCGTTGCAGCTAGGTGTGTAGCTGTACTCTTGGCTCTCTTGTAGCCAGCAGGAAAACAACAATTCTCTTTTAACCTTGTGCATACACTGAAATAATTTCCTTTCAGCTTTTCACCCACCATATGAGAAGCAGGTATCCAGCATGAAGGGACATGGGACGCATGAAGTTCTACTCAGTTTCTTGTTGCTGGCTCCTTCCTTACTGCTCCCTGCATCTGGTTACATTGTGCAGAGTTTCCTCCTCCAGATCTCAGGCATATGGGAAGGTTGGTGGGAAATACAACAGATTTTGGGGAAAGTTTTCTGGGCAAACCCAGCAGCCCCGGTGATGAAGCCCTGTACAGTTGTGATGGCCATGCTGCTTCTCAGGCCCCCACAGCACACAAGCATGAGGAGTCACTTCAGCTTCCTACCACTGTGCTTTGGTCATGGTGAGGAAATGAAATCCTCTCATTTTCTGCTCAGAGGGAAGGAGCAAGCAGGAATTGCCTGTCTAAAGCCCACCAACAACATCTGCAATGTAGCTAAAGCAATTTTCAGAGCCGGAATGAAACTTGCACCAGTCTGCCCATTTACCCATCCTTCCCCTCTATCCTGTCTCACTCTCTCATCTAAAAGCAAGACACGAGTTTGTGAGTCACAAGCAGACTCATTTCAGAAAAGCCACTTCTGAGAGCCTCTGGCTCCTGGATGAGAGACTGGCCCTGCTGGAGCAAACATCCTGCCAGTCCCACCAAGGCATCGACTGAGGTAAAATAAGGCAAAACACTCCTCATTAAATGATCCTGGCAGATTGTTTCATAAAGAGCATCTTGTTGATAGCAAGGACTTCAGGCCAGGGCTGTGACTCCACCACACCAACCACAATGTCCACACCTGGCATGATGAGTGATGGTGAGCAAAGCTGGGAGAACAAGCTCAAGGGCTTCAGCCTGAGGCTTTTCTGAGCATTGCAGCCTGTGTGGGCACTGGACAAGCACAAGTCTGGGCAAAACTTGACATTTCCCATCTGCAGAGGCAGAATTTAATTTTGCCACTCAAGGAGCTGAGGCACATGTTGTATGGGAAGGGAACGCTGGGGACAGATCTTGGGCAAGGAGCTTCTGCTCCCGTTGGAGTAAGAAAGATGGGAGATTGGTGGAGGGGATCGCAGGGGAGGCTCTGAAAACTCTATAAATTTACAAGGCATCTCTAGCTCTGACAAAGATGGCAGGGCCATAGTTGCCTGGTTTTCCGTAAAACCTCACAGATTTCACAAGTGCAGATTTTGGCTTTTCCACCAGCATATGCAAAACCCATACCATATGGACAGCAATCACTGCAGCAGGTCTTGTCACTCAGTGCTCCCCTGCTATTGCACTCTCCACTGAAGCAGAGAAGATGCTGTGAAGGGGAGTGTGAAGGTCTGGCCCCTTTGGTTTGTACCCCCGAGCCCCAGGGCCTCTGCAAAAGGCAGCAGGGGGGCTGACATTGTGTTGAGGTCTTTGCCAGTTCAGATGCTGAGGTGTACAAAGTCAGTGTACCTCAGGGAAACGGGTGTTTTCTCACACCCAGGCATCTCCCCTGGGACAAGAGCCGCTTGTTTTCCCCTCCAGTCCCACTAAGATGAGCCTTGCTGGAGCTACACTACATCAAAATCTAGACATGACTGATGTATAGACACTGGAGAATCTGAAGTGCTGGCATAAGGCCCACAGAGTCATTTACCTTAAAATAAAGAAGAACAGGGTATAACTGTAAAAGCAGACACACACTGTGTGCACAAAGGGTTTGGGATTGGTCACAGGCCAGCCTCATAGCAGCTGTCATCCCCTGAAGTGGACATGGTGGTACCTAGAGACAACAATCACCTGTTCTAGCCTGTAAAAGTGGAGTGTGCTTTGCAGTTGCCAAAGAGGTATCTTCTGGAAGTAGAAAAAGCAGGACTGTCCCAGCACAGTCATGTGCTTTTGCTGATGTAGCTCTTCTGGGGCCTGAAGTGAGGGTCCACAATGTTGCGCCAATCCTGTGTATGCTTGCCTACCCTCTCACTGCACCTCAGAGGGATTTGATGACCATCTGCTACTCTCCCTGCATGTAGGGAATAGGTTTCTGAGTGCTGTGAAAGTCTTTTCTCTACTCTGGGCTCTCCAAAGAAGCACTGTTATTCTTCCAAACTCTTCCTCCAAACATCTAAGAGAATGATTAGCTGCTAGTATACTATAGTTTTCTGAGGTCCAGGGGTTGCTCTCTTTGGAAAAAGAAGCTTGATTCCACATCACCACCACAAGTAGGGCTACCCTAAGCCCTCCTGGCTGCCAGCACCAGCACAGGCCCCATTGCATGACATTGAGCATTTCCAGTTCAGCGACTCACTTTGTTTGCATTTTATTGCCCAGGCATGACTTATATCCCTGCTGATGGATGTCCACACAGTTAGTGTGCCAGGCTGGGCACAGCCTGTCCTCTAAACTGAGTCCGAGGCACTGCAGACACAACCAGCACCTCCTGGGGTCACACAACATTTTTGGCTCCAAATATGTTTGTGTTGCAGTTTCCTCACTTGGGTCCTCATCTGCCTCAGGGAAGCTGAACTGGCCAAGACTGACAGAGTGGGAGAGCCCTCAGGTAAAATACCCTCCAGAGAGATGATGCATTGTTGTTTTACAAACCCTCCTTCAGCATGGTACCACATTAACTTGGGCTGCCTGACTGAAGTGTTTTGCTCCTAGTTAGGAGTCATTTTCTTTAGGGTAAACCCAGGACTCATATGGATGTGGATATCCCCCTGCTCTATGTGAAGAATGAAACAGAAGTTTTAATTCCCCTACTGACCCCTATAAACTCTCATGCTTTTCTCTGTGAACCATGCTGCTGTTGAAAGCCGGTCCCGTTCCTCTGCTTAAGGCAGGGACAGATTTCCATTGAACAGATCCCAGAGTCCCAGCTGCAAACTCTGAGCAGTTCCTACAATAAACTCCTCGCAGGCACACAGTGCAGAGGCAGGAGACACTGACACCTCCTGGTATAGTGTGTCACTGGGAAATAACTCACCAGCGATTGCCTGAGAAACTCTGCTTTGGGGCATACCCAACACACTGGGTTTTACTCTGGTGCATGAAACCTGGTCTTGCTTTGAGGTGTCAGGAGATTCTGCATTTTTTTCATGAATAAGTGGTTGTTTTATCATTGTTTCTTTAGCATCCCACTGTTTCCCTGCCAAGGCTGGGGTTTAGTTTTTAAAAAATCCATTCAGCTTTTAGATACAGTCTGCCATACAGCTCAGTGTTGCTAATAGTGCAGAAACTTTCTTAATTTTTTTGAGAACAACATTTTCATACTAGCCCAGCAGGTGAGCCCAGCAATCTGGACAAACAATTCTGTGTCCTTTGCCCTTATGATAAACCTGACTGTGCCATCACTCAGGGACTTGTAGACCACACCATCTCACAGTTGTTCACTTGAGATCCATTCAGTTTGGCAGAATTTTTGCAATGGGAGTTAATTAGGGAGAGCTTGCTGATGAGAAAGTACTAGGGCAGATGAAAGTCAGGCTCAAGTATGTCCCTTGCTTTCTGAAACACAAATAAAAATTATTGCAACAGATGCCAATCAAGTTCCACATTTCTTCGTATCAGGAGCAAGTCATGACACTGAGTCTCAATATTTTGAAGTTCTACATAGGAGAGGGAGTGTCACAAAATCACATCATCCTGGAAAAGTAGACCAGAAATTATTCTCTGCCCTTTTCAAGAAAAAAAGGGGGCAAAAGTAGCAGTCTTTAAATAATAGAAGTAATGAAGAGCATAGCTCAAACCAAGCTCAGCCTTTGGAGTAACTTTCCCACTTCTGGTTTTCATAGGGAAGGGTTCTCCAGTTCCCATGCCATGAACCTCAGCTTTGAGATGCTGTCGGTGCTGAACCCCCTGTCCCTCCGGAACCGCAGGGCTCAAACCCCAGCGGGCTGAAAGCTGAAGGCAGTGGAATAAAGGGAAAGCAGAGCTATTTTGATTGCACAGTGCCACCCACTGTCCGAGAGACAGACGGCACCGGAGCCGCTGCGCGGGATGGGCGGCGCTTGCTGCTCCCATCAGTAACAAAGATTTTTACCTGAGACATGTCATTCTGCTATCTAAGACAGACCGACGTCTATAAGGCAGCTCTATACATACAGTGGGATATATACGCACAAATATATACATACTGCTGGGGTCAGTTGTATATTGCATATATATATATACACCTCAATATTATATAAATATTGTCTGTATCAATCATTATCTATGTACCATTCTGAGTCCTGCTGGGTCACAGAAAGCTGAGAGGAAGTGAGTGGAGATCCAGCGAGGAGGAGACCTCGCTGGAAAAACTTTGGATGGATCTGGAGGTCACGGGTGCCTGGAAAAGCACATCAGTTGGGTGCCAGCCCCTCTTGGTGGCCTGCAGGTGTAGAAAGGATGGTCAAGGAGATTGGGAGGGGATGGAGATGTGGAGGTGCAGGGAAACACGAGCCCATATGCACGTTTCTTCAGGGAAAATGCTTAATTTGTCATTTGCAATAGGTACATATTTTGATTATCAGCTGCTTATGTGTATCAGAATGGATGGAATTATGTGGTGAATTTCCTCTGTCTGGACATCGGGTGGAAAATATTTCACCCAAAGCACCATGTCACTCTCTGGGTTATGCCATTGTGCATCTACAGAAGGGAACATATTTCCAACAGTTTTATGAGGAGCTCAGACCAGAGCATCCCAAGACCCTCTAAGCCTACAAAACCAGGTATCCTGGGAAAAGACCAAGCTGTATTTCTCTATACATCCACCACCCATGGCCAAAAGCAATTCAAGCAGCCGGAGAGCAGGACGTGCTCTGATGAGCTGGGAGCTCTTGCAGGATGGTGTTCTCTTCTGCAGAGATGCCCTTGGAGAAGAGATCTTTCATTAAGATTGTCGTTTGCTACCGTTTCCATCCCCGCAGAGGCTGCCTCCTCCTCACAGGCAGCGTCCCCGGGGAGGCAGCGCTTGTGAAATATTCATACATCAGAAGAAATTACATTTGTAAGTGTGGACTGCAAAGCGACAACTGGCTGGAGGGGCGAGCAGGGAAAAACAATAGGAGCGAGAGAGGGAGAAAAAAAAGGCAGAAAGTGGGAAATGGAAAGTGAGCTGTGATTTCTGCCTGCCAAAATGCAGCGAGGAGCTTCGTGGGCTCTGCTGGGGTTCATTTATGAGGGTATAGGGAATAGATTTTCTCCTCATTCAGGGATATCTAAACAGCATTTGTGTTCGTGCTACTGTGAGACTGGAGAATAGCCTCACCCAAGCATGCATAAGGGACAAAAATGTCCCCTAACCTCTGGCAGATCTGTGTCACAGGTTTAAACAGTTTGGGCATTTCTGCAGGGTCTACTCTAGTTTTAAAGAATGTACCAAAAAATCCACATTTTGGGATTTTTGGTGAAATGGGATTGAACAGCAGGGAAAAGGCAAACCCAAGCCCATTTAGCCGTGCGTGACAGGAGATTTCAAGTCCATGATCGACAGGAGGTAGCTGTGTGCTTGGTGCAGCCCTTGGGTATCTCCAGCACACAGCTGCAAATCTTTTACATCGTGATGGACCACTAATGCTCCACAAGCACATTGCAAGAACTCTGTGAGAAATATATATTCCCTCTTAAAAACCACCCTTTTCATTTTCCTCTGCTCTCTTGTGTCTCCCCCTAAGGACTGGATTCCTTACCAAGATCCAGAGCCTAAGACCTCTAGCAGTGGCAGTAACAGTGAAAACTGGAGAATCATTGTTTATAATGCTGTGAACATTAAGATCCCCCCATTGCTGATGCGGTCTGTTGCCTGCTGCTGCTTAATTTATCCAGATACCCTATAGGTATGGGAGAGGAGACTGATAGCATCCTACAGATGTTTTCCTGAGAGGGTGGTTCCCCTCCCTGCATAGGAAGGATCCTTACAGCCTCCCTGCGCCCTCCTAGCTGGGTCCTCGCCTCCCTCGCAGGAAGCACACGCACACTCACATGATGCAGGAGCAAGTTTTGACTATTTTAGGGCCTGAAATTTCCCTGTCGGCATGGCAACTTTCAACTCCTCACCTCTGACGGAAGCTGCTTAAAATAGAAAATCCAGAAAGCAAGCATTGTGCTCCATTCTCAGCAAGCCCGGCTCCAGCATGGCAGGCAGGGCAGGATCTGGCCTCTCAGGGCCAGAGAAATGGCAGTGCTAAGGAAGATGACCCACAGGCCATCACCACCCACCGCTGCAGTTTGTTAAACACCACCTGAATCTTCATGATCTTTGCTGTCTAAAGGTATCCTCTCCCTGTCTAGCCTTCTTAGCTCAGAGAAGCTTTGTCTTAATATTCCCAGACTTATCCATAGCCACTGAGCCTCCATCTTTCCATGGATACTGTCTCCATCTTAGATATATTTATCTCCACATCCCCAGGGCTATTCAGTACCATGGGAAGTGCCATATGAAGAAAGGCTCCGCAATCCTCCAAGCTTACTTTTTATTTACCTTTTTTTTTCCTTTGGAAAACCCATTAATTTTTTACACCTCCTGTTTTTCCCAAACCCATTTTTCCTCCAGCTCACACATAAACAATTGCGATTGCATGGGGTCAAGTGGGCATGTGGTGTGTCTCCTCTAATCCCTGCTTAACCTAATTCATTTTCTGTCTAAGAACAAAACTCTGTGAGATTCATTCAAGAGTCTGGATTATGTCTCTCTCGGCCTACAATGCTCACATAGGATTAGGGAATAAAAAAAACTTGGAAGTCATTGGCGAGGCACTAAACTTGCAAGCAACCCAAACACCTCAAAAATCCCTTTCTGTGCCTGGATTTGAGCTATGAGCCAGGACATGCGGGAAGAGCTTCTGCACTGAAACGTCACTGCCAACACAGAGTCCAGCCTTCAGGGCTATTTTTAGGTCTATGGGGATCTGGACCTTGCTGTCATATTTTTTTTCTGCGGGCTTTTTTTCTCATTTTCTCCTCTCTGCAACGCAAGGTTTTCTGGGGAGTTCAGTGGATGGAGCTGGGATGTCGGGGAGGGGGGAGTTATTTGGTTTTTGTGTGGGAAAAATAAAATCAATCTTCTGCATCAGGAAGAAGGGCTTGTTTTGTACAAACAAAATCACTGCTGCTTGTTGTTGCTTCTAGGAGAGCTTGTTGACATTTTTCAATCAAAATATTTTCCACTTTCCCTCCAGTTGATGTCTTCTTCTTTTCTCCCCTCCTCCTCCTCCTCCCCTTCAGTTTGGCAGGTGTTGTTTTTTTAAACAATTTATGCACTTTTAGTTCTATGTGTCTTTGAAAGGGCAACAAACACCCAAGAATGTTTCTTTCCCTTTCTGCAGGTAGGCAGTGAGTATTAACATGAAGAATTTCTCTCTTTCCTGTCTTTATTTTATTTATTCCCATCCTTTTTCCTACTGCTTCCCTCCCTCCTGAACTTGTCCAAACTGCTCCAAGCAGGCAAAGGGCAAAGCCCAGCTCTCCTCTGGAGAGCTGGAAGCACCCCACTGAGCCAGGCTGGGCCAGTAACCTCTGCTTTCCAGGATTAAAATAGATTCACTTCACTTTTCCTTCTAATTTTGAGATCCATGGATGCTTGACTGAGGCACCTCTGACAAGGCATCTTCTCAAGAGTCTGCTGCAGGCTTCTGGCTCCAGAGGGAAGCAGCACTCAGCTGGGAGAAGTCACCTCCAAGCACAGGGATGAGCTCTTGTCAGGGGCAAGCCTGGGACACTGTCCCTTGCAGCTGTTTGCACCTTTTTTGGGTGTACTGATTCTTTTAAAAGCTGCCACTGGGGAAATGGGGATACCTGTATTTCACCTGGCTTGCATTTCTAAATCACTGTTCACAGATTTCCTTAGAGGAAAAACAGGGATACCCCTTCCCCAAAGCAGATAGAAAACCTCAGGGTTGCATCTCTTATACAAAATGCCAGAGGAGATTTAATGCTTTACTACCACAGCGTGTGCTCTTGTTCAGGCTGAGGCAGCAAATCCCCATCTCCCAGGCAAAGCTCCTCTTGAGCTCCTCTAAGGGCAGGGGAGCTGCTACAGCCTCCAAGGAATACCAGGAACAGCATGGGATATCAAGAAAAAGTAGTCAAGCTGGACAAGCAGGTATCTGCAACTCATCTAAAGGGCCTGCAGATAAGAGAAAAACAGCAAAAGAAATTTCAAAAGCAGATTAAGGGAGGAAAAAAGGTGCCTTTATTCTCATTTCTAGGCCAGGCCAAAATATTAGGTGTTTGGGAGTGATTTACCAAAGTGTGCTCGCTCCAAACATCAGCTTTCCTGGAGCTGTTGAACAGTGAAGCAAAGTTAATATGCTCATGTAGTTGCCTTTATATAAGTGTCTGTGGTGTCATTATTAACACAGTCGATCCCAGGAGCTTTATTTCTTGATTCCCCTGAGTGGGACATGAGTCCCGAGGTGCCCTGGGCGTGAAGCCCATCAGCCTGGAGCTGCAGGTGGGTTCCTGCAGGACTACAAAGGGTGCCTGTGCTCCAGCTGCCCAAGCAGACAGGGTAAACACCCTCAGCCCTAACTATTATAGGAAAGAGGGAGCCCACATGCCCTGACTCACTCCCTGAGGGACACCCAACAGAGGAGCTTGTGGTTACCCGTGCATCCCTCCTGCCCCACCACTCGCCTTTGCTGTGGCTGCAGCTGGTTCCCTCTGAACGTTGGAGCCTCTCTGACCTCTGCTCCCAAGGGAGTGCACCTCTCCTTTTCCAAATTCACTCTTATCTCCTGTTCCCCCTTCTAGGCAGCCCCAGTTCCTCCTTCAGATGCCCCTTCCTCTGTGGCAGGGACTGGAAGTGCTGGAGCTCCCTTTGGGGCAGCTCCAGGTTAGGATTAGTCCATTGCTCCCTGCTGATGGTGTTCATCTTGCAGAGGTATAAACAACTCCTTGAAAATAAATCAAAGTTAAATATCTAAGCCCCCTTTCTGGTTTGGAGTTTCTTCATCACTCTCACAGTCTTACCTTACATGATGGCCATGCAATCAGTGCTTTGAGCTTTGGCAAAGGGATGGCACAGAAACTTGTGTGTGTGTGTGTGTGTATGTACAGAGGAAAGGGGATGATCAGGATGAGGAGTAAGGATCAGGGAGCAGTGCAGCAGATTTGTGGCAACAAAGGAAGTTTTTTCTCTGCAGCACCTTCATTGCTGTGTAACTCCCCCCAGCCCTTCACCAGCCACCAGCTGAAGCCCAAACCAGCTTTCAGTGTTCAGGCTCTGTCTGAGGAATCAGAAACCTGCTGTGAGAAGCGCAAAAATTGGGGTAAACGGAGAAGAAATCTCCTAAAATTATTGCAAAAAGATCAGCTACTATTTAATTTAGAATAGATATTGCTAATGAGAATTGCCTGCGTAGGCTGTACAGATTACTAGAAAGTCACTTCCATACCCCTCCGTTAGTCGGACTGTTTAAAACCCCCTCTGTCCCCTCCCTAGGTATCCCTCGACTGCCCCTGCTGGCAGGACATCTGCCAGGGGAGGATGATAAGACAAAGAAGCCACCATAAATCACGGCTGCTAATTGCAAAGCCGTGTGTATCTGTCCTTGCCCTTTTGTGCCTTCGCCTTCAATCCACGGCTTGCCCATCCTATCCATCACCCTGTCAGTCCTACTCCTGCATGCCTCTCTGTGCTGCTCCCCTTTGTGCTCTGAAGCACAGCCTCTGCTTCTTCATAATCAGCTAGATTCCCTGCGTCTTCATTCTTGAGCACTCCTGGCCCCTTTGCCAGCTTGTTCACTCCTTTTATATTTCTCTTCTTCTTCCTTGAGCATCATTACCGTCCTTGCTTCCCTGCTTGCCTCTCTGAACAGACACACATGGTGTTTTTGCTGTTGCCATGCTTTTCAGACATAAACTAATTATGGTCTGCAAGCCAGAAAGTCAGCAGTAGGATCCTTATTTTTGCAGCCCTCAATCCCGCTATGTCAATGCACACACAAACATGGATGAAGGCCTTTCAGGGAGATGGTCAGGCCCAGACACCAAAACCCTGTAAAACCAGTAAAAAAGGCTGGTTCTTACCATAGAAGCACTCCCTTGTCAGCATATGCTGCTCCCAGTGCTCGAGAGAAAAGCCATGTCAGCTGCACTTTAATGTCAGGAAATATTCAGGAGGCAAAACTGCCAGCCTGCCAACCTTTGGGTCATCTCCTCATCCTTAAAACATTAACCGGCCTCCAGATTTCCAGGAACAAGTTTTTTTGCCACCCAGAAGAGTGTTGGGAGACTACAAGAGGCCATAGTTTTACATTCAAGTGATTTAAGAAAAATATCAGGAATGGATCCCAGGGAAAGAAGGAAAAGCCTTAGGGATTACTAGGAGCTAGTTCAATGCTTTCCTGTGGGAAAAATTAATTGCTGGGCAAACCAAGAACTGACAGTCTCTGAGGCAGTGTTTGACTACCTGCAGAAAACTATCCTTGATATTTGCTGTCAGTGCTTTGTTCCAGCCTGAACAGCCTCCACCCAAGCAAAGTTGTTCCACAGGTTTCAAACACTGAAAAATTGTAGGGAAAGCAGGGTTAAAATATTTCAGAGAACAAAGCAAATCAGGAAAGTTCTTCTGTGAGCCAAATACCATTATTTTCTGCAGAGACTTTTGGACTGTGGGACCCCAGCATTAGCAAATCTTGTTAACAATTTGCTTGAGCATTTTTGTGAGGCACCAGAAGAATGGGTTACATGTCTTATTGATTTAATGACAACTATCACTGCTGGGAATTGATGCTTTCATTAGAGAAAGCAGGTTAGCAATAGACTTGTGAATGTCTGGCCAACTCTGGAGGTGGCAGGGAACTAATGGTTTCCCCTACTGAAATAAAACTTACAGGCAATGTGTGATGCAGGAAGGCTCTGCTAATATCACGGGGCTGTAACACAGTTCTGGTTCACTAGATTAAAAAATCCCATAGTTGCTGAAACCCACCCAAGATTATGATTAATAATCATAATCATCCCTTTGGGAAAGAGCACTGAAATAAATGATCAAAGCTAATACTGGTTGCTGAATATCTGTCTTTGAAATCCTGGGAATAGGACTCAGTTTCCCCACGCTGGAAATCTTTGGCTGATGATGCCACATATCTTGAATGGAGATTCTTGGAAGAATATAGGCAATCTGAGGCAGAGGAGACTTCCTGATTGGAAAAAAGTCATAAAGGAAACCTGAAACACAGCAGGGTTGAGGTGGGAACAGAATCTGGAGGTCACCTGGTCATATATCACCTGTGAATTCCCTGTGGATGCATCCCTATTCTATCCCTGAGGTTTTTAATGGAGACATGGGGCAGCATGGGCCCCACTGTCAATCCCTGGCTGCACCATTTTCCCCTGAGGGGCTTTGTGCCACCAACCACAACCCTCTGGACCCAGATGCTTTTCAGCCCACCCTGCCATCCTCTCCTCTAACCTGCCCTTTGTCCAGGAGGATGTCATGGGGGACAGTATCAAAACTTCGCTGAGGCTGAGGTAAAAAACATCCACAATTTCTACTGCATCCACCCGGCCACCAACCTCCTCCGGGTTGGTTAAGCACAATGTCCCCCTTGCCTTTCCCTTTTTCTGCTGAAATAACAGCAGAGCCCAAGGATGTGGTATTTTAAGAAAAACATGAGATTAAGAGACAGACGCTAAGTGTTCACAGTGCTTCTGACAGAGATAAACTGCAGTATCAGTCTCTATCAGATGGAGAGCACAGGCCCCACGCTTCAGGGGAGAGGCTTAATGATTTAACAGAGCTTTCCCACCTCTCATGAGCGAGCTCCAGCCCTGCACAAGATATGTAAGCACAAGGGGAGACAGTCCCAGATGTAAATAAATCATTAGAAGCCCTCACTCGGGGTCTCAGCACTGAAAACATTACTTGGGCATAATTTCAAGCAATGAGCAGAGCGGGTTTCCTTTTGCCAGGTTATGTCCTATATCTCCTGAAGGAGGGTGGATATCTCTCTTCATTCTTCCTACTGCCTCTGGGGCTACAGCCTGTGTTTTCTTTGATGTTTCAGGCTTTTTAGCAGGCACCTAGGAGTTCATGTGAGTGTACAGTGATCATGCTTATGGTGGGAGAGTGGGGTCAAAGAATATTCTGGATTCTGCTTCCTCTCTGTCTTTTTTTTCGTCTGCCTCCCTCTCCACCTTGGCTTTCTGTTCCACAGTGGAGCTGCTCCACATTACCCTAATAAGCAAGCCCAGCTCAGCTCTGCAGGTTGTCCTCCATCTGCAGCCTGCACTCCAACACTCAATTAGGTGGAAACCTCTAACCTTCAACTAGATGGGAAAGGAAGGAATAAGAGAAACTTCCATGTGGCTGCTTGTGGTGCAGCATCTACCCTGTTTGTTGGGGAACAGGGTCGTATCTCTGGCATCCTCACTGACTCCATTTCTGAGGAGGGATGTCTTCTGCAAGCTTCACCTTCCTGTACAATGTGCATCCAGAGGCTTTGCCCACTGAAGGCTGATGTTTAAGCATTTAAACATGACAGCGTATGTGGATCCAACAAGACCGACCAAGTTTTATCCACAGGGAAAAGGGAAGTTTGTGATGGCACCACTGCTCTATTTCCTCTGAAGTCATTGACATGTATTTACCATGGCTGTTAATGCTCACATTGTTTAGCTTGATGAAATGAAAAAAGAGAAAGGGAGAAGGACATAAGTAAAGATCAAGTATACAGATTGGGAGAGAGGAAAAGTCCTGAAAATGCCATAAAACCTGCCAGACATCCTTATTGCTGCCATTGGGAATAAGATTTTTTTCAAGTACAACAGCAGCAAAGAGTTCAAAGAAGAAAAACAAAGATGCATATTTTAATGACCCCCTAAGAAATCCTCCTCTTTGCTATGTGAAGCTTCACCTTTTCTGATTATTTTTAACAGCCTCCTTAGACCACTGTACTGATTACAAAATTAAGTTGCTCCTCTGAAACAAGGATGTCTACACTAAGTAACAGCCAAGGAAGCTCTGGTCCCAAATCCCACATAAGAAGTTCTGGCACCCACAAATTTCACAGGATTTTTGGGTGCTCACCACCTCCCAGGCAGGATGTGTCCTCAAATGACTGAACTGTGAAGAAAAAAAAAAAAAGAAAAAAAGTAGCCTCAAAAGTAAAACATGCTTCTGATACAAAATTAGCATTTGGCAGAGAAGTGACTCATGGTGACTGAGGGCTTCATGCAGCCCTTCTCTGAAGCATCGAGGATCTTTTTCTGGCTTGTGATTCACCAGAAAATGGTAGATGAGCACATCTTGACCTAAGCAAAAACTGAGGGTGTTACAGAAGAAGATGAACATCTCTTCTCTGCTCTCTGAAATGGTGCTGCTGGCAACTCTGGGATGCCAGGAAGAGGGAAGACAGCATTTCCAGGGCTGGGTTAAAAGGCAGAAAGCCTCATTTACAGTGGATTCTCTGTCTTTGGAAAGTCTGATGGTGAACTAGTGGTGGATTCCATGTACATGAAGCAGGATCCTGCTATGGGGAGGGGGTCATGTCAGCTCTTCTGAGGACCTGATGGCTTTTATTTATTCCAGGACCCCATTTTTGGCACATTTTCCAGATGCTCTTGTGACGCATAGCCCCTCCCAGAGTACAAAAATCCCACCTTCAGGCTGTCCACAAAAACTCTTGAGACTTCTTTGAGAAGAATCTTTGAGAGGGGGGATCAGGAAAGCACCTGAGCACCACCCTAAACCCCCTCTCTATACTTGTCCTTCAGACACAGCCGCACATCAGCGGCACTGGGTGCAGCAGAGACTGAATTTTATCAACACACCACATGAAGTGCAGTTTTAACACCTAAATTGCTGCAGGACAGAAGGAAGGAGACATTTATAAGACATCTATATGTTTACTGAGTGGAGCACATATATAATGAATTTAGGTTAGAGTCCAGCATGGAATGGGGCAAGCACAACACCTCCAGCTCCGCGATGTTCTGGCAAAGCCTTCTGACCAGGGAAGGGCACAGTGTTCAAGCACTCCACTGGTGCCTCAGGGACTCTCTTGCTTTTTGCAGGGGGAGGTGATTGCAGGAGCCCTGGCTGTCCAGGCAGGGATAGGCAATTAAATACATTTTGTTTATGGTTCGATTAGCTGGGTTTACTGATGGCTAAGGTGAAAAGACCAGCCCGTCTTCTGCTTCTTGTTTCATAACTATGCCCCTTGTCATACTTCATTTCTACATCTCTCTTAATTATTTTTTAATCCAGATGACTCCCCACAGCAAAGTCCCTGAGTCAAGCAGTCCCTTATTCTCTAGCACAGAGAAATAAATGTTGACAATGATCTTTTTTTCTTCACATCAAGTGGAATTAAGTGCCAGCTTTTGTCATGACTACAAAATATTCTCTCTTGGCAGAGGATTCCCTTTGGATAAATAGTCATCACAAAATAGCACCTTCCCAAGCATCCTTCATTAATTATCCTCCAGACAAAATTTCCAGGACCTTCCTACTGCAAAAACATGGTGACACTGATGTCATGGTTTAACCTGAGCTCATCTTAAACTATCTAAATCAGGTCTTGTGGGAAGGTTTGCCACAACTGCAGAGCAATACTGAGGGTAAACACTTGAGGTGGTGGATGTTAGCTGAGCTCTGGTGGATGGCAGCATCATGCTACAGGCACTTGAGGGATCCCCGGGCGTGTGACTGGGTGTGTCATTCCCCATAGCTTCAGACATCCAAGTGCAAAGTCCTTTTTTGCCACTTTTGTTGTGAGTGCAGACAAGGGAAAGTGACTTCAGGCTTTTGTTCTTCCCTTCTCTGGGCTCTCCATGAAAAGGAAGGTGAAAATTGCTTCCCCCTGCTGTTGCTGAAGGGAATCTGAGCAGGAGCCCTTTTCATAAGGATGCTTTGCTGTAGGATTATCCACCTCCCCTAAGGTACCTGCTGAACCTTTTTCTCGAGTGGGAAAAGAGCAACGCAGAAGTGATTTTGGGCCAGCCATGCAGACTTGAGCACAAAACGCTGCCTTGGTGAGGCTGCAGCCTTGAGCAACAAAGACAGGCAAAAATAAAGGAGTAAAATTCAAATCCTGCCATTGCTTTCATGGTAATCAGCATGGCATTATGCAGAATGATTTGTAATTTTACACTGACAGCTATTATCTTCTGGCAGCCGTCATGACTTAAACAAATGTCTGACGTTGCAAGGGACTGGGGGTTTGTGCCTTTGTCAAGAACCTCAGCTCAATAAGGAGCCCAAAGAGGGGGAGATGCTGCTCTGCAGTCCTCATTTCAATCCTGGCCTATGGATCATGGAATCCTCCCTTGGTGCCTATGGTGGTGCTGTGATGTCAGCTTCATTTGAAAGGCCTTTTGCGGAGCAGCACAAGAAACACAACCTGTGGACTTTGCTTTTAACATCCTCCTTTTCTTCTGATGGAGAAGTGTCCAGAATGAGAGGAGATGCAGGGATAAACTCTACAGCTTGACCCAACACGGCAGATTTTTAATATGAATAAGAAATGTCAAAGTACTATCCAAGCTCTTACTTGAGCAAAAGCTTTTATTTTTTTAATGCCTTCTAGACAGGCAAAGCAGGCAGCAAGTGCCTGGGTAATAAGTGATCAAGTAACTCTTCAGCTGTAGAGGTTCACAGGAAATTGTCTAATCTTCCTTACAACTCACAAAACAAGAGAAGCAGGATACAGAAAAGGAGAAATATTCTCTTTTGCCTTGAATGAGCTTGTCTTTTCAACTGAATTTCTCAGAAATCCAAGTCAAGTGACAGGAGGAACTCCAGCTTTATGAGCTGTCTGTTCCTGGACACTAAAGAGGATCAAACACAAAATGGGAAGAGGCTCCAGAGCCAGAATGCACCAGTTCAGATTCATTCATAATATTAATATTTCTCTCACCATCAGGTCTTGTTCATTCAAGATACCTGGACAACTCAGGCCCTCCCACCAACCACAAGAATACCCTGCCAATCCACAGGGATTTCCTATAGTGCTATTTTTAGAAAAAATTTAGAATTTTGAATCAATAGAAACTACTTAGGTCAGAGTTCCATCTGTGTTGAGCCTGGCTGGTTTTCAATCAATCTCTTCATTAAATTTTCATGTCTTGATAGAAAATTAGAAAAAAGGAGGATTTTTTATTGTGTAGGAAAAAATTTTTTCTTTCAAGCAAAGCAGCTATAATTTGTCCAAAGTTGATCCACGCTTACAGAACTTCTTTGGCTTCTGTGAATATTTTCAGTTTTTGTCTGGCTACTTTTGATGGTTTATTTAAGGTGTTGTTGGCACAAGTGGGAGATTTCTGGGAACTTTGTAAAAGCTTTTAAGTTTTTTTGCTTTTATTCTGGAAGCTTTTGTGTGCCCAACAGCTGACAAGCTGTTTCCAGCACTAGTGGCTTGTCCAATAAAATATATTAATGTTCCCTACGGCCTTGATACATTTCTGTGATGCTCAGAAAAATAGAGGGCTGCAATTCCCACCTCAAAGCCTCTCACCAAGTACTCTGCCTGATATGTAAAAACACCAGTGTCCTGAGGCATTTGTAATATAAAGTTGAGGTTACATAATGCACCATCCCCTTCACTCCTGATCAGGACAGATCCAAGGTCATTTCCCTGGTAACTTCAGGAGACTTTGGCACAAACCCATGGCTTCTTTTTTTTTATAATTATAAGCCATTTTTGAAAATCTTGCCTGATAGCACCAAAATTTCCTCAACCCAAAGAGAGATGTTTTTCAAAATTTTTCCTTTGCAATGTTTTTTCCCCCAGGTGCTTTTTTTTTAGGGTGAGGTGTTGGCATCTCTTTTGAGGTGTTGCATGCTGTCCAAAACACGAGATCCAAAAGGAGGTGGCACAGTGGTCCCTCCAAGCAGAAGGACATCTCCCCCAGATGGGTCTGGCACATTTGTCTGTGATTTTGTGGACCCTTCAGTCTGAAGGTATGTGAGCCTTGCCAGTAGGTAGATCAACATCAAACCAGCCCTGAGCAAGTAAAGCCATTTTTACTGATTTCAAAAACCTGGCTGCCCCCCTCAGTGGGTATGGCTCCACAACCTCTCCACTCCCCTCCTCCCCAAGCTCTGGCTGGGCCCTGGGGTCCTTTAATGTTTGAGATCTTCCTTTTAATCTCAGATTTAGTCTTGAGAAGAGTAAACTCTTTGCAGCCTGACTGGAGCCTACTCCCCAATAAACATCTTGTCCTTTGTTTTGTCGGGCAATGTTATCTAGGTCATTGTTTTACCTTTCCTTTCAGTCCCACTCAAGGTGACTGAAACCACACAGAAACCATAAAATGGGGAGCTCCCAGTTTTCAGGGCCCATCTTCACCCATTCTTTGGATGCTTACCTTACCTTCTCCATCCTAATTCCCACCACACTGAGAGCTCCTGAGATGCCTCACTTCCTCATGGCAGTGTCTCACCAATCCCCCCATGGGAAGGATTTGTCTGCACAGAGGACATGGCCAGATCCTCATCCCACTATGGCATCTGGTGGGCAGAGAGGTGAACCTCAAACACCTGAATGCTGTCTCCATAAAGAAATCAACCCCCTAAGGCTCATTTCTGTAACAGTGAGCAGGCCTGTATGAAAAAAAAAGAAATTCAAAGAGAGTTGACTTTTATCTCCCCACTCAGCTCCGTGTTTACCTCTGAACATCAGCACTCGTGGCAGGACTGTGTTTCCATGTAACACACACTCCCCTTAGATAATTACACTTAATTGCTGGTGTTGGTGGCTCAGACGTCTGCCAGGCTCCACTGAGATTCCGCCAGCAGCGCTCGGGAGCCGAGCAGGGCCACCACGCCTGGTCCAAGCTGCATCCCGAGGGTGCCCAGTGCCACTGGCACCCCCTCCCTGCTCCCTTGGCAGTTCTGGGAAAATCAAAAAGGCCCAGGATCTGTTACAGTAGGATGATGCAGAGGTCTGCCCCAGCATGCAGGCCGGGAATCACCTGTGAAGTGGGAATAGCCCCTTTCATCTCAGACAATGATCTCCGAAGGATAAGGATCGTGACGGAGCCGACAGCAGCTGAGTTTATCACAGCTTTCAATTTAGAAGAAACAACCCGCTAATGTGTGCTCTGAGCAGATGGATGTCACACAAGCCAGGGTTTTAGGAAGCCTTCCCGATTTTTCCAGACTTCTCTTCTCAAGACCTTCCCATTGCCTTTTCTGAGCTCCAGGGATAGCAGCAAGGGCCAAAGTGGGATGGTGGGGGAGCAGCAGCCAAGGTAAGGCAGGAAGGACTGGCTGGAAACCCTCGCACCCAGGATGGGGAGCACTGAGGCTGGTGTAACTTCTGCCCCGTGGGGACCTGCAACAGATAACCGTCCCCCATCAGGAAGGGATTTGCACCTGGAGCCTTTGTTCCTGTGCTCACGCTGCTTTTCTCACCTGGAAAATGCCCTCCTCGAGGGAAAAACCCAACAGAGCTTTATGAAGGCAGTAGTCTGACCCCAGCACATAACTGAGATGCCAGATTTGCAACAGCCTCTAACGCAAACATTTTGTTTATTGCTCGAATGGAGTTTGAGGAGAATCACTCTTTTTCTGTCTTATTTTTTAAGCCCTTTGCTTGTCCTTATATCATTTCTGAAATGCCCAACCCTGCAGGAAGGTTAGCAAGGGCTTGGTGTTCTGCCCTTCGAGTATGAATCAGTGTGAGTGGGCACAGGATAACTCATAGCGTGCCCGCCTGCTCACTTAAGTATCTGTTCTTTGCACAGCACCAGAAACAGGGCTTCACTGCCAAATAATCCTTCATTCCTGAAATCATCTACCCCAGCACTCTTAAATATCAAGAGATAAATACTGATTTCAGTTATTCCCTAAGCCACACTCACAGAACTTGTTCACAGTGTTTATCTCTATCATTTCAGCCAAAAATCGTTGTAAAACTTCTTCTTGGTAATTATTTGGAAAAGCCATTGCAATGTGCCGCCTGCCCCTCTGCACAATGTGTCTTTTACTGGCAGCTACAGGAGCCAGATGCCAAGGTGAGGAAGACAATTCCCCCATGGCAAGGAACATGTGGCTCTTTGGCAAACTCCAAAGACCAGAGTCAACCTTTCTGGTGTCGATTCTGGTTGTACAATGAGGCTGTATGTGCACTGGCACTAAAAGCTTGCTCTTCCAGGCACCTTCTGTCTACAGGTGACTTTTGAATGTAGAAGATTCATTGCTTTGCCCAAAAGACCTGGTTTCTTGAAAGCCTCTCAGCTTATCTATGCTGTCTTTGTTTCTCAGCTGAAGCCTTTGCTAGCCTCAGACCTAACCACATTTCTGCTATGCACAGTGGCTTCTTTTTTCCTTGGAAAAGGTTTATGCACTGACCTTTTCCCCACACACCTCACTTTTGCCTCTGTTTGTTTCACCCAACTTCAAGCAGCTCTCTGAACAACCTAAATAAGGAGCTTTGTCATCCTGGGTTGTCCCTGTAGTTGATGCCCTGGAAGACAGAAGAGGTATTTCTCCCAGCAGGACTTACAGCTGGGCATGGTGGTGTTCTCTAGGTCTTTCTTTCTATTTGAATGACCGTGGTTCTATCTCAGCCAGCTTAGTGGTATGCAGTGATATGCAAGGTAGCTTAGAGCACACTTGTAATTCACTTCTGCTATGCTAATACCAGAGATGATTTGTTCAGGTATCACTCAGCTGATGGTATTGAAAAACACCAATTCTTCAGGTCCCAAACCAGAAGAATTTTGTGGAATCTGCTTTGGGAGTGCATATATGGTTATGAAAGAGCCAACAGTCACATGAAGTTCAAATGAGGTGAAGAAAGTAGCCTTTGACTAGTGCTATTTTTTGGCTGGTGAAAATTACGCCTCCTATCTTCTCTCAAGTGTACTGAAATGACTATATTAAATTAAATAATCTCCTCTTTTTTTTCTTTTTCCTGAACACCCAGTGTTTTGTTTCATGTAGTAACTTTTGCTATAGTACAATGTCAAATTATTGTGGTAGAGCTAAACTACTGTGGCTTGAGGAGTTTTGCAAAAATACGGGATTTTATATCAGACAAACATGGAGATTTTGATTAGTCTGAGGTAGCAACAAATGAGGCAGAAATAAAAAGCTTGTAAAGTTAAGAGACTGCTCTCTCTGTTTGGTTTGCTACTTACGTAGGAAGCATTC
Source organism: Drymodes brunneopygia (assembly GCA_013400955.1). Taxonomy (NCBI): domain Eukaryota; kingdom Metazoa; phylum Chordata; class Aves; order Passeriformes; family Petroicidae; genus Drymodes; species Drymodes brunneopygia. Next base: position 637,764 of record VZTZ01027337.1, read on the forward strand.
TTGATTTTATAGGAAACTTTCTTTACACCCCTTCTTAAACTGATGCTGTACTTTGCCAGGACCTGAAACATAAAAATAATGGACTGCCCTGCATCAATTATGAGACATTTACATCTTGAATGCATCTTCTTTCTATTATTAATTGTCCTTTTTCCAGTGCGGATTGTGAAAAATGGGCTGCTTTGAAAACAGTCTTCCCCAGCCTGCTGATGGAAGGAGGGATGATGGACATGGTTTGGATTCTACATTTTATTGCTTCTGGGGCACCTCTTGCCTGTTCCTTCTGCCCAAAGGAGAGGAGAGGGGTCCAAGAGCACAACTGCCAGGCCAGAAGTCATGGTTTTCATGAGTTTCATCCCCAAACCCACTGAGGTCATGCAGAACGGTTTCTCCCTTGGGGCTTTCATTTCAGCAGCTCTAGCTGGGCAAACAGGGAGGGACCACCAGGTCCCTGTCACTGCTGTGGGCAGCCCCAGGAGACCAGGTTAGCGCAAAGCTAGCTCTGGAATAGCTGACTTGCAAAATGGCCATGCATTAAGTGTCTGAGTGGAAAAACTTTACTAAAAGGTGCATTGTGCCGCCTAAAAATAACCACCACGTCTTTGTCCAAACCACATCCCTCCAGAGGGCTCCAGTATTTAAGCACATTTGGATCTAAGAGGAATTCTAATCAGGGAGACATTTTGCTTTGGCCGCAGATCTCTCTGAAGTCTCTGGGAAGCATCTGCAGAGGCTCTGGGAGGACTTGGCTGTCACCCATGCCTACGCACTGCAGCAGCGAGTTGGCTCCTTGAGCAGTTCCCTTTAATTGGGGTGATCGCTCACATGCAGAGGAGCAAATTAAAATCCTGGGAGCTTGGCTGTCTAGAGAAGCTCACAGCTGCCCAGGGAAGGCTGAGGGACTGACACAGAACTGAGGGCTCCTTTAGGTTGGAATAGGACTTTAAGGTCATGGAGTTCAACCGTTAACACAGCACTGCCAAGGCCACCAATAAACCACGTCCCCAGGTGCCACGTCTACATGTCCTTTAAATACCTCTAGGGATAGTGACTCCACCACTTCCCACAGCAGCCTGTTCCAGTGCTTTCCTAGAAGCTTCTCCAGACCCTTTCCTAGATTTATTGACTTCTCTGGACATGCTCCTGCACCTTAATGTCCTTCTTGTAGTGAGGGCCCCAAAACTGACGACAGGAATTGAGGGGCAGCCGCAGTTGTGCTGCATAAGGGGGACAATCACTGCTCTGGTCCTGCTGGCCACACTATTTCTGTGAGCGGGAGGTATCACTTGTCACCCCATCCTCTGCTCCGTTGAAAAAGTTCCCCTCCAGACACCATGTTTGCCTTTTCAAGAGTGTTTGCCTGGAGGGAGGAGGCTCCCTGGAATATGGTGTCTTACCATGGGCTGTCCCAGCATACTTTGAGGAGACCACGACCTGCCACGCTGAGCCTGTGCCTCCAAACACTTCTCATCTGTCTCCCCTGCCAGTAGGATTCCCGTACCTTTCCCCCAAGTAGATGGATGGGATTTTGGTTGGGAAGGGTCAAGGTCCAGTTGAATCCAACAGATCCCCTTCCTCTTTCACCCTCACCTTGCCAGGGCTGTCCTTTGTGTAGCTCAGCTTTGCTTCTTCCATGATAGCAGATATTTCAAACACTATTTAAAAAATTAAAAATAAAATTGTCCCCAAACTCTCTCACTCCCCAAAGCTCCTCTTTTTCTTTTCCCAGCAACTTTCTTTCTTTAAATTTAAGATGGTGCTGGTCACCTTTGCTCCAAAAATACGCAAAGCTGCTGCATAACTATTTTCCAAATAATTAATCTTTCCAGTGGAATAACTTAAAGCCTCACGCTTCCTGTTATGTTACACAGCTGCAATTTGTAACAAGAGATCCCGCGCTGAGCTACGGTGGGCAGAGGGCCAAGGACGTGGCGCTTTACCTACACAAGAGCCCTACATAAATAATCCTTCCCTGCATGTTAAACAGTTAGGTACTGTTCAGTTCAAGAAAAAAAGGAGAGGGAAAACAAAAGCCTTTCTTTTGGTTGTCATTTCACAGTTTGGAGTTAAATTTTCAGTGGTAATCTGTTTTGTTTCGTAAGCTTTGGGGGCTGGGAATGCCCCTTTTAGCTGCCAGGGACATACATGCTCAGTTCCTCTACCAATAGCTGTTTTATTGATTAATTCACATGTCACACAAATATTTTGTCTGCCATAAAGGTTACAGCCTCCTGTATAACTGGCATCTCGAGATATGCCAAGTATAAGCAGAGTAATCCTTACTTCTCTGCCCAAAACCAGGCTTGGGTAGAAACTGTGGGAGATGGCCAGGAGATGGGGGATGTCACTGGATGGGACAGCCCTTGGAAGGCCACTGGAGCCAGGCATAAATCAGAGCCACCCTGAGATGGTGAGGAAGGACGCCAGGAGCTGCACTGGTCCCCTGCCAGCTGCAGCATGGGGACAGCTCTGAGGTGATATGAAACCTCCCTTGGCAAACCTTCGTCCCTCCCCTGCCTGGCACAACATGCAGCTCCCATCACGCTGGAATGTGGGGGTCTGACCTTCCTAAATTCACTGGGTGTCTCTCGTCATGTGTGTTTTACATATCCATAATAACAGCATCATATGTACTGTGGGCCGAATGCAGGGCTTAGCTGAACTAGTAGCAGTGTTTATGGGTATTATAAATCATCATCAGAATCACGGACACTGCTATTATACTTCCAGGATAACAGTGAGAAGGACTGGGATATGGCATAAATCAGTTGTAAATTGCTGTCTTATCAAATTGAGGGAAAGGATTTCAAAGGCTTCATTCACTTCCAGACCTCTAAATACACTCAAAACATCTAACCTGTGGTTAATGGGACTAACATGAGGGAGGTGGGGTGGAACAGAGGATGTGTCCCTTGTAAGAGCAAGTGCTGTTACTTGCCTCCTCTTTTCGGTGAGGAGATGAAGGTCTGGGTGCACTCTGTAAAAATCACAGTTCACTCAGCCCAGTGAGGCAATAAGCCTGGAGAGATTACTTCCAGCACCTCCCAAATTTGAAGGATACTCCTATCTGTTTTGGGGGTACCATGAGACTTTAAGGTGATGGAGTGGTCTTGCTGGGAGGGGTGAGTGAGGAGACTGCAGGCTGTGGTTTCCCTTGGCCCTACCCTATCACATCAACAGGATTTACCCCAGATGATGGAGAAGAGCCTGGTGGCCACGTCAGGACCAGTCCCAGCTGGTCAGGTCTGCTGCCCTGGTCACATCAGACACATCAGCTGCAAGGTACAGGAGTAACCCTTCAAAAGGGAAACAATTTGAGATTAGGCAAACTGGAGAACAGCTTCCAAAAGGCATGAAAATTAGCTCGTTTCATGCTTAGAATAACCCCATTACCTCAATATCCTGAATGAATTATGCCAAACTTCCCATGCACACACCACACACACAAAATCCCCCTTTGGGCTACTTAACAACAGTGAGAAAATTCAGAAGCAGCAGCTCCTGAAAAGAGGGGATTTGAAACAAAAGTGTCATTTGGAGCAGAACTACAAAGTGTGTATCATCAAGCTTTGATATTCAGAATAGCAATTGTTCTTCTTATTGTGAAATATATTTCTTTTGTACCAGCAAATCCTTGAAAAAAACTTAATTTTGCACACATTGTGCATTAGTAAAATTCTCAAATTAAGACCTCTTTGAGATACTGATCAATGCAGTGATGAGGAAGGCCAAGAGAAAAAAAAGCAGCTCAGAGAGGGAAAATTATTTCCTTCTGGACAGAGAGGGCTATTTATTATAAGCAAGGATGGAGGGAGCTTATACTGCATTATGAAAAATAATGTTTGTGATTTCCCTTCTCCTGTGTAAGACCAGAGCTGGGGGGTTTGCACCCAGGTAAAGCAGCTGGATAGGTAATTGTGCTTCAAGAGTGTTTAATGTTCTCCTCACACATGGGTGCTGTCAAACTCCACACCTCTTTAAGAGCTTGAAAACCTGTTTGTGAGCTTTTTTTGTTTCAAAGCACAAAATAAAATGCTGGACTCACATTAAATCCTTGCCTTTTCCTTGTGTCTGCTCTTAGTTGTTTCTCCACATGTGACTAGACATCGAGTCCACTTTTTTTCATCAGAGTGATCCAAAAGACTGCATGTCACCTGGAAATGACTTTGTGTCAGCACAAAGTCTTCATACAACTCTTATCAGACATGAGAGAATCCCTACTAGCAAATTAGCCCACCCCTGGGAAAACTTCTAGCCTTTCTTGCATGGAAGAGACACAAATCCAGGGTCAGTGTGGATATACTTTTTCCACCACTTGCAGAAATTTGTAGTTTGGATATTTTCTCCCAAGTTTGAAGCAGTGGGTGGCAAATTTTGGAGAAGAAATGGAAAGGACATGATGGGAGATCATATATGGCTGGGGAAATTAATGTAGCAGGAAAAGTGATGAATTGGTGAAAAGAACAAGCAAGCAACCAAAAAGTAAAATAAACTTATAGAAACATGGAGAAGTTCCAGTGAAAGGGGGAAGAGAAACAATCTGGGAATGTCAGGCAGCAATGTGGGCAGTATACTTAATTAAGCCACTGACACTAGTGGGAAAAGTGACAATTGCAGGGTTTAGGTCTTAATCCAACAGGGGAATTTCAACATGGGCTTATTATTAGACATGTGAGTAATCCTCATAATTTCAGTTCAGAAAGGTAGATCCCAGCTCGTATCATCCTGTTGTCAACATGGACCTCACTGTTAGGGAAAAAAACTGTTTTAAAACTTCTTTTGAGTCACATTTTATTTTTCCCTGTGAAAAAAATATACATACCCAAATTTATTCAGATTGATGAGGACATGGAGGTGGCTGTTGTGAGATGGGGAAGCAGGGTTTGAGGTTTCCTGTGGGCTGAGACAGGTCTGCCTGGGGAGGCTGCTCCTGCTCCGGTTGTGTTTTGCTGAGAGCAGGCAGAGCCAGAAAAGCAGAATGATGGAGACACTTCTGGCATGATGGAGTGAGCAGCAGGACATGGGCACCCAAGACATCACATCCTCAGGAGTGGGGCTTGTCTGGAGTGGAGAAAACAGGGCAGGTCACAACTGTCTTCACCTCAGACTCTTGCAGCCTGTACAGAACATGGCTTGGGTGGAAAGGGAAACAGAAGAGCACATCTGAGGGTGAGCCTGGTTCGAACGTTCAGTGCAAATTTATTACATTTACATTTTAGATGAGATAACATTATTATAGTAATTTATTGATTGTTTCCAAGTCCACTGTCTCCTCTCAAAAGTCGGACTAGACAGAAGTTTCATATAAAGTATTTTATTCACTGGATTTGAGGGTGGTTTTTTTGGAGGGGAAGGCAGGATTGCTAGTTCTTTCTGCATCCATCCTTTTAAAATGCTCTCAACAATAAGTGTTTTGAAGCTTTCAGACACTGAAAAAACAGTGATGCTTGGAGTCATCCAGCTTCAAGTGAGTTGTTCTTACGTGATGGTTCTACTCTCTCTCAGTGACATTTTATCACTTGCTGCAAGCACTGCAGTGTCCCCTGACACAGTAAAGCCCACCATGGGCTGTTCCTTATGTGCCACTGATCTCCATTGATACCAAAAAGATTAACCAAAACCTCATAATCCTCCTTTTGGGCTGGGCTTTGTTCTGGTAAACCTGCTGGCTATTGAAATATCCACAGAAAGCTGTGCCTCCTCCTGCAGAGGCTGCACTTTGCCAACTCCACACTGCTCCAGAGCAGGGAATTTAGGAAATTAGGATGCCTGAAGGGGTCTCCAGTTGCTGGATGCAGTGTGATGTCATGGAGACATGGTTTCTCCACTGGACATCAATGTGGCACTTGTGGGCCCCATGGAGAGCCCCCAGGCTGGGAGGAATTACCACCTTCCTTGAAAACGAGCACTTCTCAAGGCATTGGCTGATCAGAAAGACATGCCTGTGTCAGTCTGGCATCCTCTGCTTAACAGGTTGATTTTTAGCAAATACACCCATACAAGAACAATTTGTCAGCAGGTTACTCTGCTTCTTTCCATTGTATTGATGTGAGCAACTTCAACAACGTCCCATAATTAAAAATTTATTTTGGAAGAGGGTTGAAACCAGTGAGATCTGACTAGTCCATCCTCATCCTTTTATCAGTGACATTGCGAGTCACTGAAATTTAGGAAATTAGTAAAAGATAAGGAGAACTCCATTAACTAGGCTCCTACAAATATACTTCAAATTGCATCCAAGTTTGCCAGACTTTCCAAGGAGGAATTAAGGAATACAAAACAGATGGAGAAATGACTGATATGAAGCAGGTCAGATGCTCAGAAAATATAGCAGTGTAGCAAAAAAAAAAAAAAAAACCAGGGGAAAATAACTGGAGTCTCATTTTAATCAGTATAAAAATTCATCCCCATGATTATGCAAGCATTTTATACTGTCTTAGATACAAGTTCTGTGGAAGAAGTGCTTTACCATAGCTTGCTGCTATGGGGCTGAGAGCAGGAGCTCAGGAAAGCAAGTGTCAGGTCCTCTATCACCCCAGCCCTGAAATCTGGATTTAGGTAGCAATGCTTTAAAAAGACCAGGCAGGAGCACCAGGTTTTATTTGCAGGAGGGTTATCTCCAGTGGTGTGGAGTGATGGTGATGGGAAATTTGGGCTAGAAATGCTCAGCAGTACCCCTCAGACTTTTGCCTTCAGCCAGCTTTGAGAGCAGCACTGAAGCCTGCAGAGAAGGGATCACTAAGTGGTGGCACTGAACCAGCCCTCGTATCTGGCCCAACCTCAGCTCCTCTTCTTCCTCCTCCGACCTTTTACTACGGGGAGAGGAGGAGTGAGGTGAGGGAGCAAACAGCACAGCAGGACTCCAGAAATCCTCCCAGCATCCAAGTCAGGAGGAGGCACAGACCTTGGGCACCCATTTATTCCAGTAAGAAGCATTTACCAGTGCCAACCGGGCAGCCGCAAGAGCAGGAACCAGAATGCGCTCAGCAACACCAGGGCGAGGCAGAGCGGCTCGCAGGGACGCGGGGATCATTTCCCCCCTTTCTCCCCGAGCCCGACTGCGGCAGACAGCGCTCAACCCCCTCTGCACCTCCCGGATTCCCTCTCCCGGCTCCATCCCTGCCAAGCCCAGCTGCTCGGCTCGGGTGCCGCCGCAGCTCCCGCTCCCGCTGGCACGGCTGCTGCGGAGCGGGGCCGGGGAGGGCCCTGGTGACGCACCCGATTGGTATTAGAAGACTTCAGTGGCTATTTATAGGCCCCCACCGACCGCAGAAAGCTCTTGGCCTCGCTTTTTCTCCCTCCCTCCCTCCCTCCATCTCACTCACTGGCTTTAGCTCAGCACAGGAGGGGGAGCAAAAGAAATGCTGTCAGTAAACCAGCGATATTCCCAAGCACAGCAAAATTTCTGCCCCTCCGCTAACGGATTCAGTCTGAACAAATTATTTCCAGCATGCCGGCCTTTCACTCTGGCGTTCTTTCCTCCTTTTCACTCCTTTTCAGCCTGTATTTCTTTCCCGTTTTGCTTTTTTTTTTTTTTTTTCCTCTCTCTCTCTCTCTCTGCGCAGTTCCACTTTCCATTTCC
>VZTZ01027337.1:654623-730141 GCA_013400955.1 Drymodes brunneopygia
GGCTGGGGGTGCGGGGGGCGCGGGCCGGGGCAGCCCCGGGCTCTGCGGGGCGGCACCGACAACTGTTCCAAAGTTGGGGCATTCCCCTCCCGGCGCAGCCTGGCACTGCCCGCTCGGACTGCAAAAGAAGGGGAAAAAAAAATAGATATAACCCCCAGCGGCGTTGCCAACTTCTAATGCGTGCCGTGCTGCCGGTGATTGCAATTTTGATTTTATTTTGATCTTTTTTTCCCCGCCCTGGTTGAGGCTGTGGTGATGGTTGACGAGGGTATCCCGAAAGCCGCCCTGGTTGAACAACCCCTCCGTGCCAGGCTCTGGCCACTGTCCGTCCTGAAAAAGCGGGGAAAGCCACCTCTTGTATTTCTAGGTGCTCCATCCTCCTCCCCACCCTGTCATTCCTGGATGTCTCCTTATTACCTGGGCTTCACTTGCCGTGGCAGGAACATGCGTGTTTGGAAGGGGGAAGCCGTGGTCCGCAGCGGGGAGTTTTGGTGTCTTGGCTTGGTATTGGGAGCGCTTGATGTGAAATGGTTATGTCTCTGTTTCACTGCTATTGATTTTTTTTCTTCCTTTTTTTTCCCCTCCTCTCCTTAATGTATTTTTAGAAACGTGAATGTGGTATATGTTCTCGTGTGCTGTACGTACAGAACAGCTAGAATAAAACAGAGGCATGGAATACCCCAGCAAATACAGCAGTGCTTCCATGCACAGGGCGTCCAAAGCCTCAGTACTCTGCTGGGTTTATGTATTAATTTTAAACATTCGATCTTTGTAATTTATATCATATGGAAACTAATCGCTGAATTGAAGGTTTACCTAATCTCACAGGGCTCCAAAATCATCTTTCTTAGGCGTCTGAAAAATAAATCTACCTAACTTTTGTTAAGAGGAAAGGCCGGCATCATTCTGGGAATCCTTCACATGAAGTTTCTCTTTCTAAAGGCAAACACTCTTGTAAATAAATCCTAGTATAAAGTATGGCTTTACTCAGTGAGTACTCAAGTGTATGCAGAAGGTCAGTGAATTTCTAGAGAAAATTAAATCTTTACTGAATCTTGTCTTGCTTTTATCTATAAACAGAGGGAGGGAAACAAAAATAAATCAGCTGTGCGATTGGCACCAAATAGAAAATCAGTCCTTTTCCCAAGGAGTAACTTGCCCAACATAACCTGAAAACTTCCTAAATTTTGCCTTTTTGGGGGGAGTTCCTTCAGCTGTGGTCTGTTGGATCAGTATGAAGTGGGCCTGTTTCTCCTCTGGAATTAGTTTAGCACGAGTGTAACTTCATTAACAGAGCGGATTTGCATTAATGTGAGGAGTAATCAAGAAGCTCACGTTTTGAGAAGGGCCCCTGTAGTAATGACGTGAGGAGCTGTGATTCCTCCCCTCCTCAGAGCCGATTACACCGCCCTTACTCACTCCGAGTGGCACTTCACTGCGCAAGTGCTCCCTGCGATGCTCCTGTGACTGCTTGTGTACTACAGTGCCAATCTGGGTGAGGTACAGTGGCGCTTATTGTTTTCATAACTATTTTATTCTCTTCCCTTGAAATGAGAATGTGTTGGATAACGATTTTTCCTTGGGCCATGAAGAAAACTTCTGAGGATTAAATGTAAATCTGCTTTGTTAAGTGACTGTACCAAAAAAACCCCGTTTAAGACTTCTGTGCTGCCAAGTGAAGCGGGCAGGTAAGTTTTCTGTGTGTTTAGCTTTCCCTTATTGCTACAGAAAGTAGGAAAAGGATTGTTAAAAAAATCAGTTATCTTGTCCTGAAATTCCTCTGTACCTGTGGGATTCCATACCTATATGCAGTGTTCAAGTTGGAGTTGTTTTCCTAATTTCCCTCTGTCTCTAGAACTGCTCCCACCCCTCAAACATTCACACTGCATTGTTTAAATGTTTGCTGTTGAAATCCCTGGCAAAAGGATCAGGCCCTCGGCTGGTTTTCTTTAAAGCAGTTGATAATGGCTTGGGTGTGATGTTGTAGAAAGATAATATTATCTGGTCCATAGCTCAGATCCACTGTTTTACTACAATCCCAGAAAAAAGCTCTGTGCTAAGCAGCCTGTAAAGAAAATATGTCTAACAAAGCAGAATTGTCTTCTGCGTTTCTGTACTTATTTATAAATCTCTCGAAAGTTTGCTTGATACTCTTTCAGAACAAGACAAGATCCCTTCATGTTTGTTTCATGTTTTCACTTCCTTGTATGACTGGGTTCATTGCTAAGCCTTTGTGTCACTGATTGAGATGTTATTGTAATTAACATTAATTATGCAAACTGGATTGTTTTTAGAGGCTCTCCAACTCTGTATTGATACTGTCAACTTGTTTGTTTGTTGAACAAAAATCCACACATTTCGTCATTCTCAGAGGAAATAGATTAACCGATTCCAAGTTAGTATATGCATGGGAAAACATAGCAGAACCAAGTTATATTAGCTGAAATGGCACACTGAATCTTGATGGATGTGGTGAATCGAGTGTGGTTGGATCTGAAATATTAAGGCAGGGCAAACAGGGGGAGCAGGAAAGGGGACTCTAGGTACAGTCATTCGGGGAGGGTGTTTACACTGCAGAGTTCCATTACATTTTTTCCAGATAGACAGTACTAGATTAATTGGGCCAAAATCTGCCGTCTGCAATTGAACAAAACTCTCACTGAAATGTTCTGGAGCTGTCTGCTTGTATTTTTTTGAGAAATGGAGAAAAATGGCAGAGTTGGCTTCATTAATTATTTAGGACCTTTTTTGATTTTAGACTTGGAGAAGATATCTTCCTTAAATTTGGTTTAGAAGATGTCCCAGAATGGCCTCTTTAAAAGAAAAACTTAATAGAAATATAATTGAAATATACACTCCTGTAGAATTGGTAACATTTTATAATTTTTTTACAATGTTAATTGTAGTGACACTCACAAAAGTCTCTATGCCTGATTCTGAATCGCCCTCAAAGCCCTTCTGAGTTGAGAAGGACTTTTGAATTTTCCCCTAGAAGTCAAAATTGTTGCAATATTTATATGTTATATTCTTATGTACTCTTAGGAAGAAAAATAATAGAGGCAGGGAGAGTTTAAATGGGAATTGGTTGTCATGATATCACATCTGAAAATGTGTGCAGACTGGCAGATTATTCCCTGTCTTAAATCAAATCTCTCTAACTTCCCATTTAAATAAGCAAAATTTGGTTTGCAGTTTTCTTTGGATAATGAGAGAGAGATTTTTTGTTTCTACTTTTGGTGCAGTGGTCCTCTGGAAAGTTGGAAACAGCGCCCTGGGGCTCAGCGAAGTGGAGGGTGTATAATTATATGGGAAGGCTCCATAGCATCAGTGAATTAGCATTAGCAGCTGAGTGAGTTTGTTAAGCTGTAGCGATGGCATTATGGAAATCAATAAAATGCTGATTTCTTTTTCTTACTGCAGATTCCATGTTAAAAGGAAAAGATGCTATCTGTTTGTCTGCCTTTCACGTAGGCTTGCCAAACCATTAGTTGATTTGGAAAGGCAGGTTTTTCAGTTCAGGCAGTGAGTAGTCAGGTTTGTTTTGCTTTGCTTTTTGTAAACTCTTCTAAATCTTTATTTATTAGATTGTCTTCCAGAAATCACACTAACATCCTGGCCTGCAAGCGGCTTCACGTGTGTCTGTTTGTCAGCAGAGACAAGAGGGAAGGTCACTTATTTTTCTTATGACATGCTGGTGTGGCATTGTTTGTTGCAGCCCAAATGCTCTATGTTCCTGACATTCTTGTTTCTGCTTTAAATTAAATTCTCCCAAGGGTTTGGAGGGTTCTGATACATTGTACTGAAATCCACAGTCAAAATAAAAGAGAAATAGTGACCTTAACTGTTTTCAGAGTTGTGAGTCAGGAGGAATGATATTAAGCACTGTAATATGTGTAATATGCATTGGCCTCTATTTCTTTGTCTCAAAGCTTCTCCTGCTTTTATACCAGAGAGAGACAAGTACCCAGATCATTCATCACACTGAGCTCTTACAGAGACATGACAGACCGACAGCCTTATGTTGCACACTGTGGAATGTGCACGATGCATTAGGTTCTGATGATCTATATAAAACATTTTAATTGGGAGGAGCTGTAAATGGGAACGGCTGTCTTCTAATCCAAGGGCTTCGGTTTTTCTTCTCTTCTCCCTGATTGAAATTAAACTTCAGTTCACAAGCAAATTATTCTATTTAAATGTAGCTGTATGCTATGACTCTTGATGAAATTATTTATTCACGCTGAGATACAATGAGGACTTTGGGGGACCCTTCTCTGCCTTTGTGGTGGATTGCAAATTTGGTGGACTTTCTGGAACTAGGAAGGTCCAACTCTGCAGCTTCTTCAAGGATGCTGCAGCGAGCATCTCTTTTGTGATGTGTGAGCAGCCTATGTGACAAGAGTTCAGATATCACAAGGCTTGTGGAGCATGTTCTTGTATGAAGAGAAACAGTCCAAAATACTGGGTGTATCATGCAGACAACACCAAAGGTTGGGAGCTTGGAAAATTAATCCTGTGGTTCATGTTGACATTTCAGAGGGAGTTCTGATGGAGGTGTGGTCCCAGCAAAGGTAAACTCACCAGTCCAGCCGCAGAGATAAAATAGCAGCCTTACTCTTACCTCTTTGGTAACCCAAACCTGTTTGCTGATAAACTGGAAAAATTATGTTTATAGTCTCCCTATGCTTTGTTTCTGCTGATCTCTAATTAAGTAGATCCAGGGAAGGCCAGCATGGTGCTTCTAGTGCTCAACTACAGCTTGGAAATGACACACTGCTTTCTAATGATTACAAGCAGGTGAAGTGACAGGAAGGGCAGAGATGTTGGAGTAATGTGATATGCAATTAAATTCCTGATTCTCTAAAATATTTACCCATAGCTGTAGTGATCCACAGTACTTCTTATCTGGCATTGGCCATATCTGTCCAGTTAAGGTCAGTTAAAAAACACAGAAATGAGGGCAGAAAAAAAAGAAAAATGCATTAAGAGATCTTAGCTGAACCAGAACAAAACCTCTTTAGCTCCTACCATTTAAAATAGGAAGGAATCCCAAGAAATAACAAGGGTAAAGTCTCTCACAATTGCAAAATTGCTGTAGTGATTGTGACGCTGAAAAAGCAGGTTCTAGACAGAGAAGGAGTTGTAGTTACTCTGTGGTCTTGTCATAAACTTCCTAATGTGGTTAAAGCATTAGTTCTGAGAACAAGTGCATTGAGAGCTTGGATTATTTTTCTTAAAAATGTAGAAATCTATATTCATATGTTTTCTGTGGGGCAAAACAAATTACTGCTTGTTGGATTACCCAATTTCAATATTGTTATTAAAAAAAGAAACACACCCTGTTTTCCACCTGTCAAATGAAGCCAGATATTCCTGTGGATGCCTTTTTCTTTTATCTTTTTTTTTGTTTCCTTCCTTCTAAAAACCTTTTCATCATCTGCTTTCCTTCTTTCTGTGCTACTGAATTCCTTTTTTGTTGTTGTTTTGATTCCTTCCGCTTCTTTCCAGATACTTTTTTTCCAATTTGTTATTGTTCCTTCTGGTCTTAATCAACTACCAATGTTGCTGCTTTCCTATAGAATCACAAGGCCCATGTTGAGGTGTGTCATGCCAATAATATTTAGTGTCCTCTGCCTTGGCAAGGAAAAGGTTTACCACTACTGACCTGTAGGGCAATGGAAAACGTGTAGGGAGAGCCTGCTGGAGGTGTGACTTGAACTGGTGCAGTCATCTAGAAGGATGAGCCACAGCCAGGAATAATACTCAGGTGTCATCAGCTTCAGACTTGTGCCCTGTGCTGTAGCAAAGCAGGTGTTTTGCTTCTTCTATCCTTTGCAGAGCTCGCTTTTTTTTTTTGTTTTTCTGCTTCTTTTTATTTGGCTGTCTTTTCTGTTTTAGTCTTTTCTCATCTTTAATATATAATAGCTACTAATGACCTATCAAACTGCATCACTGGAGTGTTAAGGCTGGTGTGTTTCCCTTCATCCTGTCTGCAATATTTGACTGTTGCCAAAGAAATTGAGGTCAGAATCAGGGTCTCTTGAGTACCATTCACCAAACTAGTATGTATGTATGTGTTGAAGGTACCAAAATACTCTTTAAAAAAAATCAAAGAAGATTTGTAGAGTTTAAAAAGCTAATATTTGTGTTGAGTTCAGTGTTAGAATTGAGGTATCAAATGAGATAAGTAAAGTTGCAGCCTTTTTAAGAGAACCTTTAAACTATTAAACCTTTTTACAGGAGCTCATCAGTTCTTTGCTGAACCTACTGAACTGAAGGAAGGTGAGCAGTCCTCCTTCCTGTGAGGGGGAACAAATCTGATAGTAAACTTTCTAAACAGGGCTCAGGTCTTTAGGCCTGGTGGTGATGGTTGTTGCCTGATGTCAAGTGAAGGAAGTAGTGGCAGATACGCAGTGGGAAAATGCCCAGGAGCCTTGGTATTCAGCCAATCCAAGGAGGCTGTTTTAACTGTTCTTTGACTTGGAATAGTTTTAATTTATTCTGTTTTCAGATATTTCAGTGCAAATTCTAGAAAAGGCAGTTTCTGTCTTTTCAGATTGGCAGATTTTTGTAGCATCCTATCTTGAAAAATCCAAAAGGGGGAAGGAGGTAAAAAAGTAAATCTCAGATATAGTTTTCTTCTGCCCCTCCTGCCTTGTTCAAAATGATATCTCATCTTGTTCTTATCCTTGTTCAGAATAAAAGCTGTGATAATCCATTTCCTTTGCTGTGATAATCCCTTGCCCAAATGTCCTGGTAGCATAATTTGATTGTGGTGCTTGAACAGCAATCATATCACTCCTACAAAGCAACAGTAATAGTTGTTACAAACAACAATATAATCCAAGAAATCCAGAGTTAAAGTGCTTACAGCAGTGACTAATTGCATGCTAGAGAGTATTACTGTATCTTCCTGATTGACGTCTCTCATTGGCCAAGACAGACTTGCAGATGACTTCTTAACATATTATTTAACAAGATGGTAGTGCTCTGTGTTTAAATTGCTTGTTGTGGGGTTTTTTATTGTCCCTCCCCAGTGTGGGGCTCAGAACCTCCTTATTAGTTTAATGCAAAAGCCACAGATCCAGATTCCTTCTGGAACTGTTGCAGCATGTCCCTACAAACTGTGTAGGGATTTTTTCAAGAGCTACTAAAGTAGCCTGTGCTCCTTACCCAAGAAAAGTTAAGAATCCTTATAATTGCTGGGGCTTTTGTGTGGTTTTTGTTTTATTTTTTTATTTTTCATTTGCCTTTCATTCCCACTTGAACCCTGATTCTGAAGGAGCTGACACAATTACATCTTCCCATTCAGAAGAGGGTGGAGTGGGAAAGAAGGTCTGCATTGGACTTCAGATATTCTTTCTACCCCCTTTTCCGCCCCTAAGTCACACTACTTCAACCTGAAAAAAGGCAAAGGAAAAATTCCTGCTCGAACACTTTTTCCTGGCTTTAATGAGAGATTTTTACAAAGAGAGGAAATAGTGTAGGTGAATGCATCTGGCACCCTTTTGGAAAGGGTCACCACCATGGGGATGCTGCTGAAAAAGGATGCCAAATCCTCCCAGACTCTGTACCAGACTCTTTGAAAGGTTCCTATGAAATAAAGAAGCTGTATAGCCAGTGTGTATGTATATTTCTGAAGGTTATGCTGGATTTCTACCATGCCACAAACCTGATTAGAATAATTTATGATAAAAAGTAAGGCATGGATTCCAGAAATTGATAATTTGATGGGGGAAAGAGGGAGGCGAGTAGCAGAGAAAGCAAATCTGAAGATTTTCCTGGTCCATGGATGTACCCCAAAGTGTGGATTTACTGCCACTGCCTGTAGAAAGAAGCTACAGTCTTAATTTTTGATGTCAGAGATGACTGTTATATGGTTGGCTTAATACACATCCTGTGCACTGCTGTTTGTTTATTTATTTGCAGTAGGACTCGGGATATTTCAGGTACTTTCCAGGTGCTTACAGATAATTTCTGCTGTGAGTGCTTCACAAATCAGAGAGGCCAGAGGGAAATAAATGGGTGGGAATTTAATGCTGAGAAGCAGAACGAGATTCACAAGATGAAGGGCCCTTGAGAGGAGTGCAAGCGTGTGACAGAGGTGCTGTGTGGGTAAGGTGGGGAGGAGGATGCCTGCAGTGACCTCCAGGAAAGAAACGGGCTCTTCGTGTGGCTGGAAAAAAAAAAAGAGATCCTTTTGCTTTGCTTCTGCATTTCAAGTCAGTCTGTGGTCAGTTTAGAGCTCCCAACTCCTGATCCCTCTCTTGGATCCTTTCCCCTGTATTTGTCATTGTGTGATGTGGTGGCTTTGTAAGTGGAGTTATTCTGTCATGTTCTGTGCAGAGGAATGCTGTGAAAATGGGAAAGCAGGGGAATGAAGCACGTGAGGTGTGTGCATGCAATATGAGTCTTGACATGGCAAGGAGAAGTAGCATTGAGGTTTAGCACAAGCATTCTTTGGGGCACGAAGTGTCATCATCTTCAGTTCAATTTTTTGCTGTGATTAAGGCCCTGAGCATGCCTGTAATGCAAAACAGAAAACATAAAGAAAATGTTTTCTCTTCAGCCATCATTCTAGCATGCTTATGTGTGTATGAATCATTCCTCCTCCATCTGGAAGGATGAGATGCAGAGCTCTTTTCTAAGGAGGTATCTAAAGTACATCCTCATAGCAGCCAGCAATTGGCATGACAAAAGGGTTATAGCAAGTGGCTGGCACTTTTCCCATCCATCTTGCCACTGGAAACATAATGCTTTTGCAATATGCTTGTTCTTCGGGCACCAATGTGCAGAGCCAGTCTTTGGGACATGCAAACAGAGCAGTTGCATGTTGTTTGCTTTTGTTTGTGGCACCTCCTCAGCAGCCCAAAAACTAGGAAGAGGGAGTAACACTGGTAAACCGATTTCCTTGATTAAGCTGATGACATGGAGTGGATGGGAGCAGTGGGGTACTGGTGGAACATCCTCAGGTGTGGGAAGATGGGCAGCAAGGCATCTGGCACTGCCAGTGTAACATCGAGTGTGGGAGAAGACTTTGTTTTGCTTCTAACCTTGCATACTTTGCACAGAACAAGGAAAAATATAGTAGTATTGAGTACACAAGGAAAAATGCCTGATTTTTAAAAATATCATCTGTTGTTCATGTAGGTATTTTGTTCTTGTATGTATTTTGTCTTTCACTTGATTTGCAAGAAGGCCAAGGTCCTCAATCAATTAACTTAGTCTTAAGTGTTCCTGTGATGTCAAGAAAGGGTTTTATTGTGCTTTTTTTTTTGTAGGGGAATGTTTAATGTGGTGTCAGAACAGGCAATAGAAAGAAGGGCCCCTTAATCTCAGTGCTCTGCTTTAACAACTCTATTGTTACCTTTCTCTTTTTCTGACTATGACTGGGAATGTCCTTGTCTTGCAGCAGTGGCCAGCTCTGTATGTAGTTCAAACCTAAATGTAGAAACTGGATATTCTTCTGCTGAAGCTCCTTGGGGCACTCTTGAGACTTGCCAAATGCATGCCCATAGGATTGGACACATCTTTGCTGCTTCCTTCTTTTGAAAGGTGGTTGGAGATGAGGTAAGGTCCAGGATTCATTGCCCGTCCTCAGGGTCTTTGGTGCAGAAATGAGCTCATGCTTTGGACCATTGTTCCCAGAGCTGGGACCAGTGGCTTTTCCTCCCCAAGGAGTGCTTCTGCAGACAGGAAGAGCCTCTCTGCTCTCCATCCCTGCTCTGCTTTTTAAGCAGTGTCTGTTCAGCAAGGCAGGCTCATTTCTGCTGCAGGAGCTGAGAGCCATCTCTCCATCTTGCCCAGGATAGTCTGGAGGTTTAGTGCACTGCTCCTGCAAGACCTCAGCTGACGTGGGTCACAGTGGTAATGGCAGGGAGGAAATCATCAGTCTGTCTTACTGGAGAGTGCTAAGTCCTGCTCTACTGGATGGAGAATGCAGGCTGCTTAGTGCCTTGTGTATAAGGCATTTCAGCTTTTTAAAGGACAGGTTCCTGTCTTAGTGTGTGCGTGGAGAAGCCTCCTTTCTGCTTCTTTGCCAAGGGTGGGTTTAAGACAGCCCTGTTCTTGGCATCTCTTATGAGCTGACTCTATATGGTGACATGCTGACCTCAGGAGTTCAAAGTTCTGTGCTGTTCCTTGGTGAACTTTGGGTTTAGGGTAGAGGGAGGTGGCTGGTGGGTTTGTAAGCTTTCTGCAACAGGGCTTCTGTTCCGAGGTGAGAACAGCTGCCCCCCTTTCCTTTGGAGCTGCTGTGACTGCAGGCAGGGAAACCCTCCGGTGCCACTGAAGCTGAACACTGTGGATCTGTCTGCTGCCTCCCAAAGCGTTTTTGGGGTGCTGCTGTGGATCTGGATGGGAAATGTGAAAGCCACTTTACCCTGGAGAGTGAAATACTCTTGCATATTGTGTCACAGTGTTGGACTTGTATCTGGGAGCTTTTCTTTTACTGTGTCTCAAGCTTCTGTGTTTATCTTTTTTCTGATACATGATAGTCCCGAGAAGACCCTTCAGGCAGGGATTTGTTACTTTCTTTATTTTGTTTAGCTTCGTAATTGCTGTTTATACTATAGTGCAAAAAACAAGATTAGCATTTTTGACTTATTTCAGGGTGTGTGCTTGCATGTGAAAAAGATTGGATATGTTAACTCTGACATCTTTCTTAGCCGTGCCTGAGATTATTATCTGATTATGATCTTTCCTGATACATAACAGCTATGGAAAGGAAATAACACTCCCTATACTTTTGGAAACATTTCAGTAGCTTGACTTCAGTATGCAGTACAGTGGTAACAGGGTGAGGGGTTTTGGGTTTAGTCTCTTGCTTTGAAAACTGGCTTCTGGATCCTGCAGAGCATGGTCAGCAGGTGGAGGATGTTCACATTGCACACTTCACCTGCAATGTCCAGTTGGAACATGATCCATGTGTCTAAATTCAGTTCTGCTTTTCTCTGTGTCATGGGTCAGAGTTCATAGTCTGGGGACCCCTGAGGCAGAAGAATTGCTCTGCTGTGTGTGTCTGAGTACACTCAGCTGGTGTATTTTGTCCTGTAAAGTGTTCAGTATTTTCTAGCCTGGGTTAGCTGTGGGTATTTCCACTTGTTGAGAGGCTGAAGTCCAGGTTCTCATGACATAAATTGTGCCTAAGGCTCTGTGCTTGAAGGCCAGGAGACAGATGGATGGAAATAAAAGATACAGTGACTAAGGTGCAATTTAGGACATGTGAATCTGGCTCCTTCTCTCCTGAAATACCAGTGTGCCAGAAGCATCTGATGTAGGAAGCTGCTAGGAACAGGCCAGGCCAGTGACCATATTTCACTTCCCAAAGTATTTCTAGACATCCAAAACTAGACTTCCCACCTTTAACCAATTTGAATTCTCAAGCCAATCCCTTCAATGTTAGGCAGAGCAAAGAACCTGATCCAAGCAGCGCTGCTTATTCCTGGAAAGGTCCTGACATCTCACTTTACCCTCTGGAGAGTAATGGAGGGGTGGGGGAGAGGCTTGGAGCTGTGCTAGTACATGTGTTGTTTTGTGCCTCTGGGGATTTTTGTTGTTGTGCATTCTTTTGTTTTTCCATCTTGTACAAAATCTGAAAGCTTGTGTTGCAGCTGTGACCTAGAAGGAGCAGTCAGTGCTCTGTTACCCATCAGCACCAGACAGACCTGGTGATGAATGAGAGAGAATTTTGGGCTCTCGGACAGGGATGCTGAGGTTGCTTTGCAGCCTTCTGAGCATGCTGGACTGTGGGGGACTGGGCCCTCTTGGACTAGCTTGTGGCCACAAAGATTGTGATCTCTCACTGTGTTGGCCCTGGTAATCTCTGACTGTCAATCATCCTCTTCTCGTTTGGAAAAACTTTGACTTAATGAGAGATGCATCAGCTTGAGTAATTTCTATTTGAAGATATTAAGCTCTGTGAATACTAAAGAATATCGTATCCTAAGTTTTTGAGCACTTCTGAGTGTAATGCAGTGCTGTTCTTGGAATGGTTTGTTTCAACCATAGGACCAGTTTAAATATAACTATTTAAGGATGCGTTGCTGTTCATCATACATCAAAAAGTGAAGTTCAGTGAATAATGAGTTACCACGGGGCACCACAATGAGATAAGAACTCATCATAGCTTTGCAATAAATGGCAATGTCATTAAAAGAAAAAAAGACTTTTTGTCTATAAGCTTAATTGGAAAAGCCAGAAATCTTGAGTGGAGATTTTTAGCATGCTGACCAACTGAAATATATTAAGCAGCTCTTAATGTATTAAGAGCTAATTTATGTGTGCAAATCTATGTGTCCAAGATTTTGGTTGCTGCATGAGACATGTGGCTTTGGGATATTTCCCTGTGTATGCCTTTTGTGTAGGTAAGTGACAGTACTTGATTTCTGGTCCTGGAGGGGAAATGTACTAACTTACTATTGAGCAGCTTTCCAAGATGCAGTAGTTGTCATTAAAACTCAGCAGTAGACCACAGAGTTGTATTTGGCAGGTGGGGACTTTTTTCCCCCTAAACTTTTAATTGCCATGGCTTGCAGTAATATCTTGCTGTAGTTTAAAAGTGTGCAAGGCAGCTTGACTCATTTATGTTCTCATTCAGGTTTCTAAAGTGCACACAGAAGCAGCTGCTTTCTGGGATTGCTGATAATATGGAATATGGTGAGGACAGCCAGTCCTTGGTGTATACAGGGATATCAGGCACTCACTCTTTCACTGAGTTTTGCAGCAAAGCCACTATGCTTGAATTTCCCTGTCTGTGGCTCCACCCTGCAGTTTATAAAAAAATTTAAATAAAAAATTTTAAGAGGAATGATGTGCAAGATCCATGTCACTTTTCTTCCCTTTGTGGTGCTTGCTTTAAATTATTGCTTTTAGCAAGTAGAATCATTGTACCACTGTGGTCTCAGGCATAGTTAGCAGGACACCACGATCTGCCCATCTGCAGCAGCTCTGCTGGAAAAGTCTCATCTGCAGGAGCCCTTGTTTGCTCTTGAGGATGAAACGCAATTGAGCATCTGGTGAAGTCTGCTCTATGGTAGAAATTAACTATAAATATATACCTGGGGATGTTTTAATCATTAGTCTTAAATTGATTATTTCCTAACAGTTTTAGGACTTCAAAGAACTGCTATTTTTTTCCTATAAAAATATCAGTTGAGTGGGCAAATGCAATGCTACAGGTAAGATGTGGCAACAATAATGCATGAAGAGCAGTGTGAGGAAAAGACAACTTCCTGCTCTGTGGTGTTCTGATTTTTTTTTTCCTCCTAATTACATGGAGTTGGAAGAGTGAGCTGGTAGGATATGAATGTTGCCATGCAATAATAAGAGTTGTGGTCATGAGTGCCATGCAAGCATGAAGGTTCATGAGACTACGATGTATTTTGGGGGACAGACCAGGAATAATTCAGGCCTGCATATGGCTTTCTCTGGTAGAAAGCTAAGTTAAGGAAATGTCTGCAAAGCTAGTGCCCAAAGCTGGAATTGTGCTCCCTATTCCATTTAAACCAATATGTAAACAAACCAGTTCACTTGATGTTCCCATTAATTTGGATTGCTTACCTTTCCAGTTTTTCTAGCTTGTGATTTGAGCAGAATGAGCCAGTAGGAAAAATGACAGTCTGAAACTGGATTGACTTGTCTCTGGCTCTCTTCAGAAAGCCAGTTCCTTTTCTACCACCAAAATAGGGCCTGGCTCCATAGCCATTGTTCAGGACACCTGAGACAGCAAGATCATCTGCTACTGCCTAGAAAAGGGCAGCAAGGAAAAACTTTCAATCCCTTGCCAGCTCCTTCTGCATCTCTCTACCTGCTAAGGCCTTTCTCCATGGTAAAAATGGTGTAGCAGCTGTAGCTTGAAAATCCCTGGGGCTTTCCCCTCCCCCTGGGGTATTTAACTGCTTGCAGCCCTGGCCCTTCTACAGGCACAGGCAGCAGAAGCTTTTCATGGGGCTAGGGTCACGTCTGTGCTGAGCACACTGCTCTGTCAGCCCCGCTCTGCCTGTGCCTCCTTCCAGCACGGCCACTCTGCACAAAGCAGGCTGCCCTCTGGGAAGACAAGTTGTGCCATTTTTCTGACTTGAGGCCTTCAGGCCTGCGATGGCCTTGAGCCTCTTGTCCCTCAAGAAGGGAATATCATGAAGAAGCCTTTCCTTTTTAATGGGGAACCAAAACTTGGGGTTACTGAGGGATCTCTGGGACCAGCTGAAGTAGGTTTTCCCACTGTGTGTATGAGAGGGGGAATTGCAAGGAGAAGGAGACTGGATACTCAGTACAGCATTTAATTTGATTGTGTAACTCCACTGCAGCATGCTCATGATGTGTGTTTCTGACTTCACCAAGAACCACTGAAGGTGCAAAGCCCCTCTGTGTCCTCTCTGTTCCAGGAAGTCCAGACAAGCTTCTGTCTAAGCAGTCAACATGTCCACAGAATCCCTTTGGTGTTTTGATGCCTGTGGAAAGAACAGTTGGCAGTAGAAGTAATTTTCTGGTTTTTGTTGCTGACTGTGACAAAAAAAAAGTCAGCTTTCTTGACCTGCAATGATGCCAAGGCTGTGTGCAGGCTGGAGAATGCAGCCAGTGGTCTTTCCCTGGTGCCTTGGGTCTTTGGAAAGAGATTTTATTGATATTAAAGTAGTCCTTAACCTTCCACGGGACCTGGTTGAATTTAGAGATCTGTAGCTGAGATCTGAGGGCTGCCTTCTGCTCAGGTTTACTTCACCTTCAATTTTGATATGGCTCTGCATGGGGCAATAGTAGAGATTTTGGTGTTCTGTATTCTCACACATCACTCCATGCTTTGGTATGCTGCCTGTGTATGAGTGGATACAGTTGGAATGCTTGCCTACCAAAAGTGTTTCCTTTTTTCCCTTGATATTGCTAGAAGCCATTCTCAAGTGTGTTTTGCCAGACAAAATAAAGTGAAACCTGTGAATTCCAAACCCCAAGATTTACTGTAGCCTCCAGTGGGAGAAATGAAGCAGATTGCAAACTCCCAGAAAGTTGTTTGAATGCTCTGTGAGTAATGCCACCTGGGAAAGGGGTATTCTTGCTTCTTTTGAGAGAACAAGAGATCAGCTGAGACCATTTTCTCTACCCTTACATAGCAGTGTAAAAATCATTCATGGGAATTTTATTTTTGACTAGTTAGCAAGTTGAGGAGTAGCAATAGAAGTGATCAGAGCCGTGATTAACGCTTTTGATCTTGTGACTGAATCAAAAATGTGGATTAGTTTGACCTGAAACATGAAAAGTTTCTTTTGCTAACATGAAAAATTAAGATTTTAGGTAATCCTAAACCCAAGTATTTTGGATTGTCTAAAGTCCTTTAGGTTAAAGAGTGATTGAAAACAGTTTTCTAGTTTCAGGGAAACAAGAATCTTTATAGGTATTCACTGAATTCAAATTGATTTCAGTCCATGTTTTGCTGAAGATATCATGGGAGAGGGAAAGGGAGCTGCAGTTTCTCCAGAGTCTCTCCTGTATCGTGAGAATGGAATCGCAGCTGTTCAGCTCCCTTATTCAAAGCAGTGCTGCACACATCTCTGAAATAGTCCTCCAGACCAAAAAACTTCCCAGCATTGATAACAGACAGACAAAACTGAAAGTCAGTCACTGTGAGAAACAGAGCTTTTTTTTTTTTTTCGAAGAGCAGTGTGCATGTAGAAGGCAAGTGAAAATTATTCCCTAATGAAAAAGCAGTAAAATTGCTGAAGAGCACAGCTAAACAAAGGTCAAACTGCAGTCTGAATGGAGACAGAGGCTAAATCTATTTGCAATACATACAGAGTGCAATATAAAATGTAGGTGACCAGCCCAAGGAATATTACCATGCATAGATAATACATGTATGTGTAGATAATACATGCAATCATGCATTTTGAAAGGCTGTCATCAGAGCAGATTGCAAAGCATGGAATGCACACAGGAGTTTAAAAAGATGTAGCTGCAGAACATATTACCAAGATCACCACAGAAACAGAGCATTTTTTCAAGAACACAGGAGGCATGTCAAGGAATAGTGGATTAAGGAAGTTGTGCGAGATACTGATCCAGGTCCTGGAATCCCAACAGTGTGTATGATCCATGCTGCATCCCCCTATTCCCTGAGATATGAAGGTGAAAGTAAGGGTTGACAATTCAATGCAGTTATCAACCAAATTATTGACATGTACAGAAATAAATGCTATTTTGAATTGTTGTCTGTATACAGAAGGTCTAGATGAGGCCACCTTGAGAGTGTGGTTACATGGGGAAGGTACAGAGATGAGGAGGCTTCCAAAAGAGGAAATCGTGTCTAGACTTCAAAATGCCAGTTCTCAGTTTTGTTTTAGGTGGTGATATCCTGTCTGGTATCTTTGAGGAGAAATAATTGAGAGGAAACAGTCTGTAGCATGTAAGGAGGTGCTATGTATAATTTCAGAGTAAAAGTTCCCGAACTTTTATATTGAAAATTGTCACCAGCCCTCAAAATTTGTCGCACTAGAAAGGCAGCATATATTTTATTGTCTGATACAGTATCAATTTAATACCACTGGCCATCAGTGATGGAAAGGTTCTTGTGAAGGTTGTCTGCAAGATCTTGACTAACTTGCATGCTGTAGTCAGTGTGCCATCTTCATACATTTTTATGTTAAAGGTTAAGTATTTTGGTTTCTTCCATGTTTTAGCTGTCTGGGGGCTTGGAATGGATATGCCGATTCTCTGCCTGGTGTTTTTATAGGTAACTTGATAAATGTGGATAAAATATAGAACATTGAACCTACAGAGTAAAGTTCACTGTTTCTGACAATACAAATTAAGTATTAATTAATACTTAATTATATAAATTAAATTTGTGTATTTTCTGTGTGTACTGTGCCTCTGATATTGACAGGTGGGATCTCAAACTCAGTACTTCCCTAAACGGAGAGGAAAGCAATTATTTATGTTGGTTGTGGTTAACCTACAGAGCAGTATTAATGGCCTATAAAACCTCTTCAGATGATTGACTCAATAGAAACTTTTGAAAAAATATTTGAACTTGAAAGGAAAGTTCCATGGGGAGACAGGATAAGATGGAGTTAAAATCATCAGGAGGGTGAGTTGGTGTGTAGATGAAGATCCTTTTGTAATACATTAATGGGAAGTAAGAAGGCAGAGGAGTGTGTATTTAGGTGCTAGGGGGAAGAAGCCATTAAGTGGAACCAAAAATCTTCAGTACAGTTAATTCTTTCACTCAGATGACAGTCCACGCTTCGATGCAAATACTGGAAACTTCACCTGAGGTGACAATAATTGCTTTTTGTATTCCTCAAATTCAAATATGCTGGAGTGTTTTCTCGGGCAGAAATGACAGTGTAATACTTAAAACTTGAAATGGAACCTTACAGCCATTGAGATCGTTATATAAAAATTGTGCTTGAAAACAGGATTTGATGCCATTGTGTAATGTGTCCCTTTACAGAGAATAACATAAATGAACAAAAGTTACAAAAAAGTCACATGTGGTTGGATTTCTTCTTCTTTTTTTCTTTTCCTCCTCTGGACTACTAATCGTTTAGAATATTTTGATACAGAAAATTCAATTAAGTAACTGTACTTATACCTTTTATATAGCCACAATTATACCTGATCCAGGGCTTTCATAGTCTTAGAAGAGGAAGGCAATGAAGTTACTCTGAAAACTTACATCGTCCTTGTAAAACTTAGCTATTTCTTCTATTCTGTCAAGTATCGAAATTTTCACTTCAATCCTTTTATAAATGGAGAGGCATTAGGTTTTTTTAAAATTATTTGACTATATAAACTTCTTTGTGGAGATTTTAGGGATATCCTAAACTTTTCATTATGTTTTCATCCATACTGTGATAGTTCTTACAAGAAAACTGGCTGTGTTTCCCTCTCTGTGCTTTTCTGTTTCTCAGAGAAGTTGAAGTGCTGTATTTTTTTTTCTGTTGTTTTTATTTCTGGTATCTCAGTGAAAAACAAAAGCGGGTCGCTTTTCCCCCACATTTGTGTGTGCCCACAAGCAGACACGCGTGCACACTCTTCGCATGCATGCAAGCACACACAAGGAATTCTTGCTTCTTTGGCAGAGCCAAAAGAGGCTGGACACGGCTGTCTTCAGCTCAGTGGAAATTGGCACCATCCCATCTCCAGTAAACAACAGCCTGACGTCATCTCACGCAGCGGTGATAGCAGCAGAACTTGAGAGATTTTTCAACTGGCTGAGCTGTTGAAAGGCTATCGCTGGGTTTGATAATCTCTGGCTGCACTTGAGAGGATTTGGTGCAAAGGTGGGGGGAGGAATGGTTGGTTAATGACAGAAATAATAGAGCAATTCCTGATAACTTCATATGGGGTGGAGAGGTGATTTCTAAGTCTTACACCTAGGGGTATTTTGATTCCCAGCTCATCTGCTGCAGTTGTTCTCTCCAGGTTCTGAAATCCTGGCTGTTCTGTAGAGTTCACGCTCGTGCCGTGTTGGAAGTTGGAGAACAGTTAAAGCACTGTAGAGCAGTCAATCAAGCAGATGATGAAATTTGACTTTTCTAATGTGTTGAATTAAGCACTTTGATTATGATTTTGATTCCTGATGTTTGCTTTATTCAGTTGTAGATGTAGTTCAAAGAACCTGAGCCTGGCAATGCTAAGATTTTTACTGGTTTCTGTATATTCCATTTCTATTAGTAGGATATAAGTCATTGAGGCCCCATTGTGGCCACAACACCCAGAAAAGGTTTATTGAAAGATAGTTGGTTATTCATCATTATCAAATTAAGCTAGAATAAAGAGACCATTTTGTGGTAAAAGTAGCTGTTTTCCTGAAATGCTACAAACTCCTTGACTGCAAAGTTAGTGAAGACTGTTGCATTTCTGAAACAGAGCCACTATGACTTAAATTTAATTACAGCTGGTTCTCCTCATAACCCGACAGTTGAAAGAGACTTTTCTATTGTTCAGTACTACCGCTGAAAACACATTCCCATTATGAACTTAGAGTCCTCCTATGCCAAAATCAACAGTTAAAAATGAATGGTTTGCTCTGGTAACAGGAAAAACAAACATGAAAATCATTGTGTTGTGTGACAGAAAATCAGAATGTTAAAGTAAAAGAAGTTGATAAACCTACCAGAATAACTAGCTGACGGGCTGTTCTTGAATCAAAGACACTTCCAAGCAAGTATTTCAAGGACATAAATAATAGTGCATCAACTTCTGCTTTGTTTCTTGTATGGCTGCAAAGATAGCAAAAAGTTCATATTCCATTTAGGTCCTGTCACCAGGGATTTAAGAGTTTTGTGAAGTCTTGGAAAGGAATGTGAATATCTGCCAATATTAACATTTTCTAATGTACACATTTTTACATCTGCTTTTAGGGTACATTCAGACTAGGTTAATCATAAAATCTGTCTTAGTAGGGAGGGACAAGAATGCAAGAGGGAAAGAAAAATTGGACTCTTTCTAGAACTGTGTCTGTCCTATTAGTAGTTTTCAAGCCTTTTGACCAAACTTGATGGGGATGCACAAGTGTCAAAAGTTCACAGCTTCTGTGAAAGTGGGCAAGAAAGCAAGGACCTGTCTGAGCCCATACTTCTTGATGAATGCATAGACACAAAAGCAGGTATGGGATAGATCTGTACATCTCATAATGGTACAACTGGGATTGCTGATCTTGCAGGAGGGAAGGAAAGAGTGACCAACAAGTCTTTAAAAGCCAGGAAGTCCTGGCTTTCTGTGAGTCTGACTGTCCTTGGAGACTCGTGTGGCTGCTTGACATCCTGCTCCCCAGAGGGACTGGCATGTGGCAGGGCCTGGCTGCACTTGATTTATGAGAAAAGCCCAGAACAGTTTTAGAAGAGACCAAAAGCCAAGCTGTCAGAAAGCTTGTGCTTGAGAGCTTGCAGTAGCAGAATAGTTGACAGCTCAGGTAAGGAATTTGTTCAAGAGAAGTTGACTGGCGCAAAACTCTCAGACTTCTTACACGTCAGGGCCCACATGCAACTCCAGTATCACAGAATTGGCCCTATGCAAATGTGAACTTGCCAGAATGTAGGACAAGGACAGATCTCTTCAGCTGTCCTTCCCAGGCAGGTGTGACACAGGCTGGGCAGCATGACCTGTGTACAAAGTTTGGAACAGGTTGCCTTAGGTCTGTTTATGACCTCTTTCCTTGTCTGTGTCTGGTGGTAGGCTCTGAGACAATGCCTTCCCTGCAGCCTTGCCTCTTTTTCTGGGCTTGTGCCTGCAGAGGGGAAACTGGGACTTGTAACCCTGTGAAGTTCTTACAGTGGCTGTTGCTGAGCAGGGGTCTCATCCTAGGTCACTTCAGCAGTACTGAGAACTCGTCACAACCCCCAGCAGAACTTCCTCTTCCAAAAACCATACCAGCAGCTCACAAGGGTAATTAATCTCTCATCTGCAGCCTCCCTGAAGAAGATGTTAGGCCATGACTGGGAGGAGACGTGCAGTAGGAAAGATCCTTTATGTTGTTTGGGGTTTTTTTTCCTTGCCTTCCTTTACTGTCTCTCATCTCGTTTAACCAGCCTGCTACTGCTCTAAATAGGGAGATGAGGTGGTGGGAAAGGTCTGTACACTTTTCTCTGCCTCTGACTGGGTAACATTTGCATTTGCTGCCAGTGGTAAGAGTTAGCCAGAACTGCTCACACTAGCCTTGACCTAGCCCTCAAGTTGGAGACATGTTGTAGCATGTTTCCTCTTGCTGGAAACCTGCAGAATGGCCTTTGGGATACTCTGTACAAGCCCTGCTTGTCTCTGCATGTAACAAAGTCTACTGGATGGCTGCTGAGGTTATGGTTCACCTTGTATTGAGGGAAGTTACATTTGGCTTTAGTGTGGCCAGGTATCCAATAATACGGAATTTTAATCAGTTGAAAAAGATCTTGAATTTGCTTTTCATTTTATGGAAAAAGCCATAAAAAGGGTCCCAAATAGGCTGGTTTGCTATCAAGGTGTAATTTTGGAATGGCTTTGTCATGCATCTTGAAAGGAATTATCCTTCCCCAGAGATTCAGAAACATCTTGTGGTCAGCCCCTTCAAAGTAACATTGCAGTGCTTCTAAAGAAGTGATGCTGAGGGCATCCTTTTGTGCTTGGATGATTTTGTATCCTTGCAGGTTGGTATTTTCAGGATTTTTGTGTAACATAAAGGGCAAAGAAAAATAGTAAAGCTGAAGTTCTTATTTAATTCCTTCTCAGTACTTGGAAATGTTGCATGCTCTTGCCCTTGCCCCTTCTGTGCTCCTGAAATGTTCCAACTTTTCTGAATAGTAAGAAATCGTCATAAGGGTCGCCTCTCCCCATGCTTGATCACAATTTGAGATGCAATGCACAAATAGTTCTGGGCAAGACTGAGGGAGGGAGGATTCTTACCAGCCTCTGCCACTGGAGTCTTCCAAGAGCTGCTCCCAGACCTGTTCTGTATCTGCTACAGCACACAGGTCAGTGACTTCAACCAGGCAGAGTGCAGTCCCCAGAAGATTTTGGGGATTTGGGGCTTTCCTCCTACGAAGGAGCAGAGTAACTTTGCAACTTTCATTGACTTTAGATAAACTTAAAAAAACCAAGAACATGATTTCCTACCTTGGCCAGGTCTTCACATCTTACTGGTATAAAATGTGGGTTTTCAGCTGAAGACACCAACAAGAGCAAAAAGAAGAAGGCACAGTGATCCTGTTTCATAGCTTAGAGATAGCCACCATGGCTTGCTCCTTTGTTTTTTTTTCTCTTTAACTATTTCTCCCTAGTAGGCAGGGAATCCTATGGAGCATGGGATGCCTTCACATCCTCCCTTGCTCATGTCTCATTGAATGAGAGACCAGTCCCACCCAGAGGGATCCCAAAGTTCCCCATAGTCATTTCCTCAGACTGGAAAGGTTGTCCTCCATGTTTGGCCATTTTAAGGGTACTGTCAAGCACAGGAAATTTACTAATTTCTTCTTGTTGGCAATGCCATGAAAGCCCATCATGGAGGAAGAAATCAAGAAGAGCAGAGGGTGGGGTAGACTGATGAGCAGGTGAAATTGGACTTTTATGGACCTACACTGAGCAGAACAGGGATTTGTGTGCTGTTTGGACAGTTGGGTAAAATGCATAGCCCTCTGTTCGGCTCCATGGTACTGCTGCTCCCTGTTGAGGCCCCCCAGTTTAACCTGTGCAAATTCCTTGTTGATTTTTTTTCCACCTGGACTAAAATAGTATGATTTGGGAAAAAAAAAGAAGGCAACAAAACAAACACACCCCAACACAAAAAAAAGTTCTTGCAACTGAAATGTTAGTTTCTACCACTAAAAACTCAGATTTCTCATTACTGTAATAATGTGTTGATTTGAAATGGCTGAGTGGCTTTAATTATAATACTGGTTTTATTTTCCTTTTTGGTAGCAATAATAGTCAAGCAATGGCATGCCGACAAAGACAGCTTTGAATGAGCAGCAATCCTGAGAGGTGCCGTCCTGCTCCCTTCCCCCCAGCCCCATCTCCCAACTCCTGACAAAGAAAACAAGTCGCTGCCTCTTCAAGACTTTTCTTGTCCTTTCTGTTCGTGACAGGCGTAAGTGTTAGTAACATCTGCTGGCCCGAGCTCGCTTCCTCCTGCTGTGCCGGGCTCTGGCAGGGCCGTGCAGAGGAGCCAGGACCCTGTGCCAAGCACGGAGCGTGGCTTCGCCGAGCCAGGCCTGAATCCAGCGGAGCTGTGCCTGCAATAGCCGGGCACGGGCTCCTGCGCCTGGCAGGGGCTGCTCAGCTCCTCCTGCCTTCTCAGGCCCCAGCTCTCACAAGTGGCAGGGTTGTTGCTTTTTCTCCTTGTGGATAATGAATGTTATTTTAAGCAAAATAGCCAAGGGGGATAAACAGATCAACATGGGAATCTGAAAATGTTTTCTATGAGCTTTGACTTAGAAAGTTACTATAAATTAGACATTACAGAGCATGCTTTTCTTTCACAATTTATTCTTTAACTTGTTCCTGCCTTTCAACAGTGTTTTGTGATTCGCTAGGTGGTGGGTTTTTTTGTAGGTTTTTTTCCCTTTGCTCTGTCAGATTTCCTTGATGGTGGCAGTATTTTCCAGAGCAACCTGAAGGGAAAATATATGATTTCACAGGGACATGGAGTCTGTAGAGACAGATGCAGACCCTGCTTTATTTTGTAATTGTTTGCTTCAGAGTTGTCTAGCTTTCCCTTTGGATAAAATGTACAAAAGGTCTTTTAGTTCATTTTGCTTTTTTAAAGTAAGGCATAGGGTTTCTCTTCCTAAGACTGGTTGGTTGAATACTTTAAATATTTTTAATCAAATTTAAAAAAATCAATTAAAGGAATATGTGGAGGTTTGGTCTATTTCATGTCACATGTGAGGTCAATGGGAAAAAGTTATGTGCATCTAAGAGAAAAATTTATCTCAGACTTGTCAGCTCCTAACAAGTAGTGATCTTGCTACTTGCTCTTAGGTTTACAGTAATGCGATGCTGTGCTTCAGATCTGTTTTTGGGGGGATGGATGGGGAGTTCCTGAGGCTATTTTATGTGCCATTTCCTGATGTGAAAATTTTTAAAGACTCTTGTAATGATTTATCTGGAGATTTTCTTCTAACATCAAAAGACAGCCTGAAGTTACACTATCCTATACTTCACTCCAATCAGCCTTATAGAATAATCCAGTTGTTTCTTCCTTCTAAGGACACAGTGAGTGTGTGTGGCAATGATCCGGGAGCCTGCAGGCTGCTGCAACAGAAAAGGACTTCCGTGGTTTGCTTTTGCTTTCTCTTCCTGTCCCCTCCATTTTCATATATGTTTTTGAGAAGGCTGAGTTTCTAATGGGCTACGTAGCGCAAGACCAGGGGAAAGTGAAACTGTGTCTTGGGGCTTGTTTTGTTAGGTCTTTTGGTTTTCATATAGTGTTCTATCAAAAGCACTTTAATATTACAAACAATGCAGTGGATGGATAAATGAACAATGTCAATTGATAAAAATTAAAAACTGAACTTTATCTGTAGGAAATACTAATGAGAGATAAGCTGAATATGTTTCACCCTCAGCCCTGCCCCCTGCAAAATGCCAAGCATCATCACTCTGGCATCATTTAGAAGTAACTTCATAGTACTTCTAAGCAGCTGAAAGTGAAAAGATTAGAAATCAGGTTGATGATACAGTTTCTTTTCAAATACTTTCTCTAAATGTTTAATACTGTGTCCCTGTGGAAGTCCCATTATTAAAGCTGCGTGACTCTGAAATCACCTTGACTCTGCGGGGGCGATACTTGAGAGTTCTGGGGATTTTCCTCATCTGACTCTTAGAGTTCCCTTTTGTTGCAAGGATTACTAAGTTTTTTGTGAAACATGTCCCTCTCAGAGTTTCTGTCGTCTCCAGTCAAGTCAAATTGGGGTGGCAGCAATTACCCCATGCACACTAGGTGTATAAACCAAATCATGTTATTAACTCAGACTAAGGGTTGCTGTAAACTTTTCCCAAAGGATTTTAGAGCTTGTTCACAAATAAATGTTGAAGAAGAATTTCTGTGCTTTCCAGGTGCCTTTCCCCCTGTTTTGACATTAATAACACTAACAAAAAAAACTCAACAGTGCATACTTTTAATAGACTTAATGACAGAGACCCTAACACACTTTGCACGATGGATACTTGTGGAGAGGAGCTGTTCCTCTCTCCTCTGCCACAGCGTGGGGTGGGACATGGCAGCTGTGTGTCAGCATGACAGCACACAAGGCATTGAGGCGAAAAGTGGGAGAATTTCACCGTGTCCTGTAGAAATAGCGAACAACTTAACCCAAAACAGAAGCTGATAAAGACATGAGGGTTTAACAGTTGGCTGGCTGGGAAGTTTCATTTCTCTGCAGAGTGCAGATTGTTGGTTTGTTAGTTGTTGGCTGGTTTTTCTTCTCCTGAGTTACAAAAACTTGCCCACTCTTTGGTTCAGCTTTCCTAACTCCAGGTTTGGTTATAGGGCAGATAATGAGCCAGGGCATGGGGTGTGCAGGGTGAGGTACAGCGTGCTCTGCTTTATCCTCTCCCATACGGATAATGGGGTGTCAGCTTTGAAAGCGGAGCTGTGTGTGTTGCATCAGGGCGTCGTGTGTCTCCTTCAGTATCTGCACAGAGCTGTGAGATACTGTGCTGCAGGCCTGTGCAGCAGCTTCCCTGGAGGCAGGCAGTCCGAGAGAGAGCAGAGCAGTGCTGCTACATCACTACCACTTCTAGTATCTGCAGCACTCGGATCTTTCCCCGGAGGCCTCTCCTCTGCGTATTAACCCAACCTGACCCTGCTTGCCTTGCAGGAACTGCCTCGATCACAGCTGAAGGGGGTATGGCTGTAGGCATGGAAGTGTAAGGTCTGACACTGATGGTATCAATGAGCAGGAAGCCTCATACTGCTCTATGTGTTCTTAATGAATGCTGAAGTCAAAATACTCATGCATTTCCTTTTTCATCTGTTACCAGTGCAGCATGTTTAATAGTTTTTTGAAAACTATGTAATAAAAAAGGCCAAAATCCCTTAACTAAATCATTAACAAAGCATTCTTCTTATTCTGTGTGGACATAAATATGGGCAGAATACCCTTATGGGTTTCTGACTAGGTCATTCAGCTTTAAATTGAAGTGACCTCATTCTGGGGGGATCCAAGGAGCTCAAGCTTTGAATTTTTTCTTGCCATGGTTGCTGATGATTTTTATACTGTTAGCAAGACTTTTGGTGGGTGATATACCAAAAAGCTTGCAGGGGCAAAAATTACTGATGAATTCACCAAAGGAAAGCTGTGTGTGTGTAGGTTCCAAGGAGAAGAGGATGTCTTTGGATTTTGGTTATTTTGGCTTGAGCTTTGGTGTGCAATTTGTCTGGTCCTTTGAGCTGCCACTCTCTGACAGTGAATTCACATTTCAGCTTTTTTTCAGTTGATTTGATTTTGCCTAACAGGTCAAATTTTTTCCTTACTTATGATCAGACAGTGCTGATGGGTTTAGGAGGGCTGGTTTTGGGGTAAAACTCTGGGTACAAAGTGATTCTTTATGTTTAGGTATACATGAGCACAGAAATATTTTTAGTGATGTGTTCCTTCTAGAAGTGCATGCTGTTCTCAAAGCTTTGGATTTGGTTGATTGTATATACCAAAACCACTTTCTCTTCTGTTTTCCTCTTTCTGTTCCAGAAACTGGTCAAAGATCTGTTAGATTTCAGGTTTTCTTTTTAATATTTTTTTAATGGACAGATTTCAGCAGTGATTTGAAATGAGCCTGAGATAGAAGTTAGGCATAAATGTATATGTGCATGATTTCAAATCTAAACCACGAAAAACTGAGATTTGCTTTCGGATTTGAGAACAACTCAAACTGCAAAGCATGGCAAAAAGAAGGCCTGGTACTTCTAATGCTGCTGAAGTTTGTGCAGTTTTTTGAAGCCACCAGCTACTAAAACATGCTAATTACTCCATGGAGATGATAATGTTTGTTGTACGTCAGCTGAACAGTTGGAATGAAACTTGGGTCCTGGAAAGTCAGCTGCTACTGGCTGTAATGGAGTCAGTGTCACCTGCTGACCCTTTTTTTTTTAAAGAGTTTAGGCTTGGTGTGTAAAAGGGGTAGGAGATGTTTTCCTTCCCATAACTGAAGATATGGGTGTGTGACTACAGGAGTTGCCACTGCCCAGAGGCAGAGACTTGGGGTAATTAAGCAGGAGCAGAGACACCTAAAGAGAGAGAGAATTTCCAATAACTAGACATACAAAATTAAACCAAACTGGTGATTCTAGTTTCAGGTAGTGACTGTACTGGTTTTGCATGGCAGAGACAGTATACACAGGGAGTGTTAGGTTATAGTGCCCACAGTAGCTTTCCAAATACCACTCAGACAGCCACAATTGATTGATTTTGTGCCTCTAATTTTGACTTCTTTTGATCAGTGGGAAAAACAGATTCCTCTAAGCCAAGGGGACCGTACCCCACCATCTTACAGTTGTAAATAAAGCTTGGTTCTCTCCAAACTTCATTGTGAGTTGTTGTAGCATGTGTGACTCACAGCCTAATTAAACAGTCTCAAAAAGAATACAATCTCAGCATTAGTTGTGTTTTTACTAAGAATATCCAAGTATTTTCTGTCTCTTGGAGAGTGAGATATATGGTTTTAAATCATCTGCCTGCCTGACTTTAGATTGCCAAACCATCAGTGATATCTCTTATGAATGTGCAGGACTGGGTTGTCCTGTGAGCATGCTGGATGGCTGGTTTGGAAGGGGAAATTTCTATCAAAAATTAACACTTACATGCTAATTGGGCTTTCACTTCTTAGATGTGCGTATCTGTGTAAGTGTATGAGAAAAAACAGCTATGGAAAGTAATCTTACCATTCTCTGTGTGGGTAAAATTGTGGAAGGAAGCTTTTTTAATTATTATTTTATTTTTTTAATTTATTTTGCCTAGTAGAATAATGTAAAGAGGTTCAGCCCTGTGTTTTCAGTGAGTAACTACTTGGTAGTGAAATGAAGTAATGAAAAACATTCAGGTTTTGGGGATACTGTGCGTGTGAAACAGAACATTTTTGCATACCAAGTAGGATACTCCCAGGCATGCGTAGTCTTTGAGGCTTTTTTTGTTTCTTTTACATATGGGCCTTGGTGAAAAATCAGACCTGTTATAGGTAAAATTTCCATTTGTGATCCGCTTGCTTCTAACCTTAGATCTACTAACTTGTTCCTTTGAGTCTCTGTGGGGAGTGCAGAGCTGTTTATGCATCTCACACTCCTGATTGCTCACCAAAAGCCATCTGATGCCCAGAAGTATCTTTCCAGGCCAAGATGCTCTTAAATAAAAGACCTGATTTTGATAGTTTGCTACCTAATGTTTTATGACCACACTCTGTTGTGAGAATATCTGTAACTTTGGAGATTTTCATTCCTTTAAATTAGCCTGTTCTTGGATGTGTTTGCTTTAGTTCTTGTCTATGTTATATGAATGTCCATCTTATCTCTGCTGCTCCAAATTTGTCATTATTATGCTATGCTAATACCTTTTTTTGTCTTCTGAAGCTGCCTTGTGTTGCTTTTGAGGGAGTTCTTCAGAGGGAAAACTTTTTGGTTAATACTTAACCTACTCAATAGGTGCTTTGCAGAATAATTTTTTATAAATCCCCCTAAAGCAGGTGTCTTCCAGTGGACTGGAATACAGGAGAGAGAGCAGGGGGTGTGTGGGACAGGAAGACAAATCAGGAGACCTGAGTGCCCAGCCTTTAAACGTTCCCTTTGCTCTCTTGCATTTGCCATTCCTTTTGCTGTTTAATTCCTGAGGATTATATTTCCTTTTCCCATCCCTCTGACATATCTGTTTAGCGTGTAAGATGCCTGGCATAGAGTTGGGTGTCCAGACATGGATGTGTGTGCAGGGCCAGACCCCCGTGAATCTCCAGGTTCAAGAGGAGGACAGCAGCGACAGCATTACCATCCTGAAGCTGCAGTGATTCTATTCCCATCCTGGGAGCTCCTGTACTTAAGGCTGCTTGTCTCTAGGTAACTCCTCGGTGTAGGAACAAGAAAGTCGCACTCCTCTGCAAGTTGCTGCAGCACATCCTAGGAGCGTTCTGCCACATCCAGCCGTGTCCTTCCCCGGGGCTCCCTGCTCCCTTCAGCCCCTGTTACACACACACCGTCTGAGCAGGAGTGGTGCTGGTTACCTGAGAGCCCCAAACTCCATGAACCAGACCCTCTGGCCTGACTCCTCTGTCTCTCCTTCTCTGCTGAGGTTTGGGGGATTGGCAGGCCTGTCTGCAGGCGTTAAAGGTTTCACTGCTTCACCTCTATCTTGCCAAATTTCCCCCTGAAAGCAGCGCAGCGCTGCAGCTGCCTCTGGCTCAGGCTGGTGTTGCCTGAGTGCTGCTGTGAAGTCTCCTGGCCCTCGCCATCTCTGGCCGAGCTACCTCTGTAATGGTTATCTGCTGTAGCTGCCTTACAGCTACAGGATGCTTTTTTCTTCCCTTCCTCCTGCATCCCTCTTACCTTTATTGGGGAACTAGACGTAGGTATTCTCTGGAGTGGGTGCTTTCCTGCCGTTCCCTCGCTATCAAGCGCTCATCACATGATAGCAGACCTCACCCAGACCCAGGCGGCTGCCGATCACAGCGTGTCGTCAGCTGGCACCGCTCCCGATTCTCCGGAGCTGGCAACTGTCCTCTTTTCTTTGAGCTCTGATAACGGGAGCAGATTAGCGGTGGGAGCAGCCGGAGCACTGCTTTATGGGGCTTTGCTCCTGTATACCTCCGGTTTTCCACAAATCTTGCCAAGTGAGTTTCCTGATTGCGGGCTATGTCATTTGCTATGCTCCCCTTCCCTGCCCCCACCCATTTCCTGACATCACTTTAGATCCGGCTGTAGCGCTGGTCCAGTTCTGCTGGAGCACTCCACCCTGGACTTCCGAATGCAGTAAATCTTTCTGGTCAGGAGAGTCATATGGTGTGTGGAGCATGAAAAGCTACAAAGCTTTGTCAAGCTTAGGAAAGAAATCCTCAAAAAATGAGGGAGAGGATTGAACTCCTTTTTTGTTTTCTTCTCCTCCCCCCCTAACTGTGTAGCCTTCATTTGGTAAGTCTGCTCTACCCTAAATAGAAATAAATAAACAAACTAAAACTTTAGATTTGTTTCTACTTCAGTCACCTGCAGCAATTTTTGAAATGATCTGGCATAAAGGTACAAATAAAATACATTCTCATTGCTTTCAGTGGTCTCTTCACGGTGCCTTTCTAGACTATCACCATCACCATCTTTCCATGATGAACACCATGGGTGCTGTTTAGTTTTCCAGTGCTTACACCATCTGGCCTCAGAGGTAGGAGTTGGTAATTCTGGGGCTAAAACTGCCCAAAGCAAGGGTTTGCAGTGCTGTGACTATGAATAATCTCTTGGCAATCTTACTGCCATATACCCTAGTAAAAAAATCTTTTTATTCATAAGGAAAGTGTTGGAGCCCTCACTGGCATTATGACCTGATACTTTTCTGCTGGAGGTCCCTAGGATCCAGGATTTCCTTACCTTCCTGGCATTTGGGCTTGTCCCATGTGCTACTGACTCAAATCTCAAACAGCAAACATACACTAAGTTTTGCTCTTTTTTGTCTTTAGCGTTGGCACTGGGAGTAAAAGGACATGTCAATTTTTGAGCATTGTTTTTCTCAGCGTAAAGTCAAAAGTCTTTCTACCTGCATGAGTAGGGGAGGCATCAGATGGACTTGAGTCGGTGTGTTTGTAACAGCATGTTCCTCTTCTAAAGAAAGCTAATTTCTTTAAACAGTGGGCAATTGATGGAATTTATAGCCCAGTATGTTTTGCTACAGGATTAATAAGCGGTGTCCTGTAGGACAGCTGCAATTTGCTGCCCTAAAACATTGCTTGGGATCAAAGTGCCCTTCTGCCATATTGCCCATGAGCTATATATGGTGACCAGAACTTGGGTGTGGAATGTCTTCAGGTCCTTTCTTCCAGGTCAGCTGTTGGAGGGAAACACAGACACCCCTTTTGCCTATCTCTGCCTCCTTGCCTTTAGCCGCAGTTGAATTTTTGCACACTTTGTATCGGTCTAAAGATATTTGCCATCATAGTGTAGTGTCAAAGCCCTGGAGAGAAACAATGCCTGGTGGAAAAGATGTCTTGTGTGGATTGAAATAGCTTTGATGCATACTGTAAGAGTGATGCTTGCTGGTCAAAGTTTTTAGGGGAACATGCCTGTTTCTTGCAGGAGACATCACAGTTCTGCTGGGTGCTCCACCGTCATGATCAGGCAAATGCTCCTTTTCACTTTTGTCTTGCTGAGGCTTTTGCACCTTTTTTTTTTTTTTTTTAAATCAGCTGCCGTCGTCTCCCTCACACTAGATGAAATAGCAGCATGGCACTTGGTCTGAATTATTTTTAGTATGTCCTGTGGCAGAGCACAGTGGTCCATCATGAGCACAGCATATTTGCATGATATCCCTAACAACTTTGTCTTCCACACTTTAATGTGACTTTGACATTACTTCTGGGCAAAAAAAAAAAAAAAATCCAGGAACTGGATTTTGTGGGGTGCAATGTCACAAATGCTCTAGGACCAGTTTGTGTCCACAGTGGTCAATTCCTGTGTGTCGTCCCCAGAAGTGACAGGCAGTGGGGATTTTTCTGCTGTGGGTGCTGATTACAGTTACAAATGAAACTGATGTGGGAGGAGCTCTGAGTTTTCTTGAGAACAGGGTTAGGGCTTTAAAACTTGAGCAAGTGGAGAAATCACTTGGAAAAAATAAAAGGTTATTCAGAAAAGGACAAGCACAAAGTTGTTAACTTAGGTGGGAATAAGGGGCTGCCCAGATGCAGAATGGAAGATGGCTGGCTGAGCAGCAGCTCTGCAGAGGGGGATTGAGTTGATGGTGAATTCCAGGCTGACTGTGAGTCACCAGCCTTGTACAGTTGTGAAAAAGGCAAGCTGAGGTTTATAACCAAAAGGGTACAGTGATCCTTCCACTCAGCTCAGCTTGGTGAGGTCTCAGCTGGAGTCTTGAACCAGTTTTCTGCTCACAGCCTTTAAAAACAGCAAAACAACTCAAAAGTGGGTCAAAAAAAGAAAAGGAGGAAAATAACATGAATGGATGATTTAGCAGGCATGGCCTGTACAGAGAAAGTGTAGGTATTGGGGTTGTTCAGTCCATGGAAGAAAAAAGTGAGGGAATGGATGAACATGTTAGCACCTGTAAAATATGGGAAGGAACAAGCTTTTTAGCATATATTTCAGGAAAAGGACTGTGTACTTGAGTCTTGTGGGAGCTTTGTGCAGAGCAGTCCTGGTGACAGGCTGTCACCAGAAATCCACGGGAGTCTCTTTTTAGCAAATGTATTTATCTGGAACTGTTTCTGTGGCAATGGCCCTTCTTCTCTCCTGCTTTGTGATGGCCAAGCCTGAGAAACACATGGTGGGAAGGGGGCCTGTGCTTCCCAGTGCAGGAAAGCTGGCTGTGGCCCAGTGAGTCGAGGAGAGCAGGGCAGCTGCAGAGCTGACCTGCACCTCCGATTGATGCTGTAATGGCAAAGCTCACCCTGGGCTTTTGTGCTGAGGAGGCAGTGCTTTCGTATCCAGGTGCAGACCCACAAATGCTTGGTCAGAGGTGTGCTCTGATGTCAGGCAATGAGATTTTTTGGCTGCTGGCATAGGGAAGTTGAACATTTGCATTTGGCTTGCATGGAAAGGCCAGTCATTTTCCTCTCTAAGGCTAGAGGCAGGAGAGGTGATCAGGGTGAAAGCAGGAATGCAGCTTTAGACTCACTGCAGGACTTTGTGGCCCTGCAGGAGCACCAGGTATCAGCTCCCAGGATATGACAGATCCATCCTGACAGATGTCCCTTTAGCACCAGCAGCCAAAACATTGTGGTTGTGCTGTTGCGAGGGGTTTGTTCCCATCTTTTAGGGAGAATTTTGTCTTGGGGATGGGCTTGCTCTAGTCCATCATGTAGCAGCTACTGCAGCAAAGCAATATTAGGAAGTAAGATTTTAGCTGTCTTCCACGTGATTAGTCCTGCTTGAGGGAGGGGGAAGGGCCTCACACTCCCTATTAATCATTTCTTCTTCCCTCCTCCCATCTGCTCAGTGATTCTCTTGCTCTTGCATACACCACTAATATTTGATCACTTTTATTTCACTCTGATTCTCTGACTCCCTCCCTCTCCTTGTTGGTTCTTTCTTGAGTCTCTGCCCTCCTTGCTCCCACATTCTTGCAGAGATGCTACTCAGTGACCTAATTTTCTTCCTTAGCTTCCTTAAAAAAAAAGAAAAAACGGGAAAAAAGAAAGAAAAAAGGGAGAAAATACTCCAAAGTTCCTGATTCCCCTCTCCTTGGACATTACGCCTTTTCCTAGTGGTCAGCACCTTCAGCCAGAGTTGTAGAGCATGTGTGGGCAGTGCCTGCTTCCCTCCTCCTCCTCTTTGCGCCCTCCCCAGAGGGTGCAAGCCTGACTCCTCCTCCACCTCTCTCTCTTCCAGCTGCTTTCACTAGCCTCCTAGCTCTTCTTGGCAGTGAGGAGCCTGGACATCTGTAGAAGCAGCTGGAAGCAAGATGGAGAGCCAATATCCTGCAGCTCATCAGATCTCTACAAACCTCAGCTCAGGAACAAACTGCTTAATTTGCTGTGTTTTTGTATTCTATTTCGCAGTGCACGCTGCTCGTTCCTCACCATCCCAGGAAAGCTCCAGCTTTATCAATACATGGCATGGCATGGCTATAGCCTGTTGTTTTAGAAACCCTGTCACCAGTCTGTAAATCTGAGTGCTCTTATGTTATAGTGGAAGAAGGCAAAATTAAGCTTTATTTCCATCTGGCTCTTCAGCACTACCTGGCATTGGCATCATATGGTTCCATGGACAGAATTTAATCCTGCATTAGCTAAAATTTGACCTCTGTAAAACAAGCAGTGGTACCACAAATTCATAGTCCTGAGAACACAGCAAAAGTGGTTTTGCTGGTTCTCTGTCACTTTCCCACTTGATTTACATCATAACCTTCTTGCAAAGATGACTGGTGATATTCTGGAAGGTGACAGTCATCCTTCCCTGTAAACACTGGAAGGCAACGTTAAACTGAACTCTGCAGGGCTGAAGGAGCTGAAGAGGTGCAGGATCCCTGCTACTGTTCCTGTGGAGGTGGGAGAAGCTGGCGGGGGTTGGGAGCTGCAGTATTTTGCAGCAGGGCGTTCGGGGATGGGCCCCCGAAGGGAAGCTTGCGAGCCGCGGTGCCGTGAAAAGCCTCGCAGCATGTTACATGATGCAAGCTCCTTGGCAAGTGCTGTAATTGTGTCACTGAAATGGCTGAGCCACAATGCTCAGGGAAAAGGTTTTTCCTGGTGAGCCTGCGAGCGCACTGTACCCTTCCCTGGTGCACGAGAGCAGTCTGGGAAGGCCAGGGATACCACAAAGTGCTGAGAGAGCTCATGTTTGGGGAAGGGTTCTTGTGCTCTGTTTCAGGATTTGAAATTTGCCAATTTGTGGCTGAGAGCATGTGGCTGAGATATAACTAGACAGATGCTTTAAAAATATTTTTCAAAGGACTTGGAAATGAGTGTGACGATTAGGGACACCATTTTCATAAAGCTTTCAGCCCAGCATCCTGTTTTACTCTCACGACAAACTGCAGTTATGCACAAAAACAGCTATTGGAGTTTTTAATATCTTGCTCCCTCAGCACTAGCGGTAGCTGTTTGCTTTCAAATGCCATTATTTGCACCCAGAGCTGTTGGAGCAGAGAGGTACAAAATAAAGGGAACTGCTTTAGAAATCAGGCTTTAGGCCTGTTTTGGGGTCAGGCTTCAAACCACCAGCTCTGACAGGGCTGGGTGGTGCTTTGTAGCCCGGGTACCCATAGATACATGTGAGTACACAGAGCCTACATGTGATGTTGTCAGGTGTTTTAAGTGCAGTGTAAAGCAAATACCATTTGCAAGTAGCCCTAATATGTCCTTTTTTTTTTTTTCCTTCCCTGTCTCTAAACCTTTGCTGTGAAACAGAGCTCTCATATTTTCCATTCCTAATTCAAGAGCTGGAGGGATCGCTAAAGCCAGGTATCAAGTTACAGGAGAAAGAGTGAAGACATTTGGTTGCAGCTTCATTGGCTTACACAGTGCATACACCCAAGTGATCGTTTTCATCAGCCCCCATGTCTCTGTTAAAACTCTAAGGAAAGTCATCTTTTCTCTAGGTCTGTCCTTGGGAAGGACACTGCAAAGAAAGTTCCCACCAATAGAGGTGTTTGAAGGCTGGGAGTAGGAGGAAGGAAAAACCCTGTAATGATCAAAAAGCATCTCATCCATAGTACAGGAAACGTTGTTCCTACTCATCTGAGCTACCAAAATAAGGCAAACCAACAAGTTTCAACAACAACAATGTTCAAATTAAATCCTTTGAATGGGTAATGTCTGTAGCTTAAAATGTGACTCAGCCAGGAATTGTTACTATTTCTGGTACTGTTTTAGTTTTTAAACCTAGTCTACTTCAGATATTTGGCATGTCCTTGGTTGTGATAGGAGGCTGATTAGAGGTGGTGACTAAATATCCTTTATAGGCTGACTAATTCAGATTTGGGTCTTTTCTGCTAAAATTGAGATTTTATGCTCTCCAAGTTAGATGTGAACTTGAGTGAAGATTTCAGAGTGTAAAAGAAAGCCAAACCCCAGTATTCTTTTTTTTTTACCTTCTCGTTATCACCTCCTATCTAGCATTTATTTTATTGTTGGGGTTTTCAAGACCACAGTTTTTTCTCAGACAGAACCTCTTCTCTCGTTTAGGATGCTTTCTTCAAACCTTCGGCTGCTTGTTTGATTCTGAGAGTGGTGTGTGTTTGTCTGTTTCCTCAGTAGTTTGTCCCACCAGAAGAGCCTCCTCACCCTCTTTTCCTCTCCTATGTATTCTCTTGGTCTTTCTGCTGTGTGCTGGTTTTCCTTTTGCTGATCTCCATGTGTTACTCCTTTTTGTTGCTCATTTGCACTTGTCTGGCTGGGAATGATCTGCAGCCAGCTCTTCTGTTTCCCCACCATGCCTTTCCTTTGGTAGAGCTGATGGGAAATGCTGTATTTCCCCCTTCCCTCCTCCCTCTGCCCCTTTCCTCTCCTGCTTCCTTTTCTTGTACAGCTCAGTGAAAAGTGCTTAATAAAAAGGACTTTGGGTAAAAGAGGAGCAGAACAACCTGCAGTTATTTCCCTGTGTTTTCTACTGTCTGCCTGTTTCTGTGAGCAGGCACTCAGCTTTTGAAGCTGGATATTCTTGGGAATCAGTAGAGAGGTTAATTTTGGACAGGGTAGTAGTGGACTGACATTTGATTTCCTTATTTAAGTGTGACTGTTACCCATATGCTGGAGACCACACGTGACTTACAATACGCGCTCCCTGTGCTTCCTCAGTTTTTCTGCCCAACCTTCAGTTCACATTTTGTTGGCTATCCTTACAGTGAAAAGAAGTTGTCTTCCCTTCACACTGAAAGTTTAGGTTAAAATTAAAACACGTACAGAGCTGCAGAAACTCTGGGGCTTATCTCCTGTAACCCCAAAGGCTGCTCTTGGAGGAGGCCTTGGGGGCTTTTCAGTGAGCTGGAATGGGGAATTTCAGTGTTGTACACAAGTATTTTGCTTCCTGCTGCCCATGTGGTGGTTGTGAAGGTGTCCCTAAACTGTTGTCACTGTGCATTTGGTATACTGAGATACTCCATGAGCCCTAAATGTGAAGTATGCTGAGATCAGAGGGGAACCATAAATGAATCTGTGTATTTTCAGCTTTTCTGTCTTTATTTTTCCCAGTTTGGTGGACAGTGATTTGTTGTGTGTGCTGCTTGTACACTGTGTAGCATGAACAAAGAGAGTCCATGCAATATGAAGGACACAAATTGAATTAAAACTGTCAAGTTCTTCTCCTCCTGCCACTTTTCCAGGCCAGTTTTTCCCTGTGAGGACTGTGTGTTGTTTGTGTGCTTCCGCTGCTGCTCAGTGAAACACACAGCACTTCTGGATAACAGACAAAACAAAATTAGGTGCTTTGTTGTTGCCCATATGCCCAAAGCAAAATACGAAAAGACTCGTCCCTTCTTACGGTGTGACTCTTGGGGATGATTCTGTGCAGGGCCAGGAGCTGGCCTTGATGATCCTTGTGGGTCCCTTCCAACTCAACAGAATCTGTGATTTTGTCCCTCATCTCCACAGACCAAGTGCAAGCAGTAGGAGTTTGAAGAAGTTGGATGAAAACCTGAAGTGAGTCCAAGGTTTCCTTTCGTTTGTGTAACTCCTGGTGGGAGCAATGTGATGTAGCACTGAGCAGAGTCACTGTGCTAATGGACCTGGGCAAGAGGAAGAAAAGCTGTGAGACAGCCTCTTGTCAGGAGCTTCTCCCAGCAGTCCTCCAGATTCCTGAAAGATGGGTCACATCCTACCTGGCATGCAGGCTAGGTAGGTCCTTTGAGCCTTTGCCTATGAATACAGGAAGGAAGCACTGTGGAAGGTCCTTTATGTGCAGATGCCTTCACATAGATGAGGAAAACTAAAGCCCAAGTTATCTGCCTCTTCTTCCATCTTGCCCTTACAAATGCCTCCCATGGTTGCCAACCCTTTCCTGGGAAGCACAG
The DNA here is from genome assembly GCA_013400955.1 of Drymodes brunneopygia. NCBI lineage: Eukaryota > Metazoa > Chordata > Aves > Passeriformes > Petroicidae > Drymodes > Drymodes brunneopygia. The sequence goes on from VZTZ01027337.1 coordinate 691,727, forward strand.
CCCCCTTCCCTCTACGGGGCTGTGGATTGGAGGCTGCTCTGGGACGGCCCAAAGAGCCAAATCACCTTTGAGAACAAGACAAGGATATTTGGATCACGCCTGCATGCTCTGTTGTATACCCTGGTGCTCAGAAAGGGGTGTCACTGGAGAGCTCTAACAGATGAAACTCAGATGAGCAAATACAGATGTCAAGATGTATTTTCTACCTATCCAAACTGTCCTTTACTGTAATAGTGCCATCAGGAGAAATTTGAACCTTCTGCAACTGAAAACGTAGCCCCAAACTTTGATTTACTTGTTCAGCTGCCATGTCAGATGGGTAGTGTGGTATAGACGCATACATCTTCTGTGAGTGTGGGAGGCTCCCATGGCAAGGTGGACAGGATGCTTTAGGTGGGACAGCTTGGAAAGGCTCCCCAGAGTTCAATCCACATGTGCTGTTAGTCGCTGCCTGTCCTTTACTCAGGCATGAGTTTCAGGCTGGGTGCTGTAACTCACAGTCTGACCCCAGATGTGTATTAATTATTTATTTTCCTCCACATGCTGGCAGACGGTTGGAAGAAGAGTCTGCCAAGCATAGTGCATGCTTGAGGGCAGTGATTTTGAGACACGTTGTTGAGATTATCTGATGTTTCACATTTTCTGTAATTTAGTTTGTGTGTGTGTGAAGGGAGTATTTAAAACTTGCAGACAATAGTTTGTTGGGTTGCAGCGAATGAAACCCCTAATGAATAGTCCATTGTTTACATCCATTTAAGGCTATTTCTTTGCTGAATTAGTGCCATGAAACATAGCTGCAACTCTGTTTTTTAACTCCCCTCTCCTTACCCATCCCCCTTCCTATTCCTTATGGTTGCTAGATCCTGTTATCTTCTCTACACAAGTTTTCAAGCTTCCTTCTCTCCTCTTGATTTCCTTGTGCTTAAACCTCTGGTCCAAACTGGGTCATCTTTTGCTTCTAGTGTGGTAAATTTTCCCATCCTTGGCCTCTTGGACTCACACTTCAGTCCTTACTATTTTTATCCAGATGAATGTGGGCAAAGAAAAGAAAAAGCACTCTAATTGTTTTCTGCCGTAATCAGGTCTAGATCCCCCTCTTCCCATTGCCTTTCCCTCCCCACCACCTTGCTTTGGAGCTCTTTCTGTGCCAGTTTGTAGCTGTGTATATATAGAACTGTTTTATCTTGTATTTGCCTGCAAGCCCCCTGCCCAATTTCTAGCTCTTATTTTTCTCTCCATTCAGAAGACTTCCTCCCTTGCTCTGTCCCTACTACTCCATGCTCTGATCTCTGTGCCTTCTTCTGGCGACCCTTACAATTTGAGGCAGCTCAAATTTTTCCCTCTCTTTAAACAGGCTGGTTGGCAAAGCTTTTTTTTTTCTGTAATCTGGTTTGTAGATGGCCCCTTTTTTTGTGTTGCTAATTGAGGCTGTGTAGCTGTTTACCTGCATGACTCGATGGAGTGATTGCTCAGACTGATGCATACCACACTCTGGAACTGTTTCTTTTCTCTCCAGCCCTGATTTATAGATAACTGGAAAAAGCAGTTCTTGGCTGCACTGTTTTGAAAACTATTACACCACAGAAAAAACTCATTACATGAACACAGCACCTGTTGTAAAGAAGCTCTATTCGATTCTCTGATTTTCCCCATTAAAAAAAGCTTCCCTTTATTATTGAAACAATGATTCCCCTCAAATTATATTTAAGGAATGTAGGCACCAAGGCTTGCCTGCTCTTCTAGGAGTTCCTGGAAATTGGAACTGAGGAGTTTTTCATAATCAATAGAGGGAATGGAGCATTTTGGAGAGGTTTTGTTTGTTGTCTGGATAGGCAGTGTGCACATGCCACATAATACAAACCAACCACCGATCTGTTTGGTTTGTGTATACCAGATGAAGTGCTAGGGCACGTGTCTGCAGAAAATTCCCTATGGATGAAGGAGTTGGGAGGGTTGGAAGGCCCCAAAGATTTCAGGAAAGCAGGTACAGACCAACTGAGAGTCTCCTTTAATTAAAGGAGTGCTGTGCATGGTGAAAATCAAGTGCATTTGCTTCCCTCTTCTTCACAACCTCGGTGGGATGCCCTCTGGACTGCAACTTGAGGGCAATGCTGTAAATTTTGAAATACTGTTTGTTTGTGCTGGTGTCCTTTTGAGTCAGCAGAGCTGCTCTAAAATATGGCAAAATCATCAAGTGACAAGGAAACCTATGATGCTTCAGCCCAATGCCAAAGAAAATCCTGCATGAGGGAGAATTAGCTGTGAAAATTTACCCTGTTGCTACGGAGCTCATTTGGTTGCATAGATCATGTCAGAGTGGAATGATTGAAGAAATACTCCACTTGGTAAATGAGCATTTGTACCAGTTACAGGACTGCTTATACATGCAGAAAACCTGAGACACCTGGTAGTGGTGCTGGACAGGTTGTTTTTGAATGAATGTGCTTGTTGGAAGGCAGGGGAGGAGTGAAATGCCTTTGTGTCTTTAAAGTATTTCTCCTTTTGATGCCATATACTGTTAAGGAAACCAGATTTTGGGGACACATTAGTTCTGTAAGCAGCAAAAGTTTCTGCATCCTACAGTGGGGTTGCTTTCTCCTTCTTACTTCTACTCCAGATTGATGTTAAGATCCTGAGGATGTGGCGCTGCTTTTGCTTTGGCCTCTTACTTCCCTCTAAAAACACAGAGCCAATACCTAGAATGTAAGATCAATTCCTGACTTTCTGAACAAGAATTTGCTCCTCTTCCCACCTCCATCACTAGGCGTTGCACATTCTTCCCAAATCAAACCCCTGTAGCCCAGAAATAGGTCACACCCCACCACCAGGACAACAGTCATGGCTTGCGTCATCGCTTGGCGTGACGTTGGTGAGCGCTCGGCGAGCAGGACCGGCTTCTTCAGGGAGCAGGATGTGAGAACAGCCGTGATTCCTCCAGATGGGCCTTGGGAGGTGATGGGGGAGAGGACGCTGTTTACACAGCGAAAAAAAAAGAGGAGGTATAACTAACATGATCAGCACACGGATTTTCTGCTGGTTGGTTTGGATGATTTATAATGGTATACAGAGCTTTGTCACCTTTATGCTGACTTGTTCCACTGCTGCCCAGAGGTCAGCCCGTTGGCCTGTAAAAAATGAATTGTCGATCTCTGTGGCTTTTCCTGGTGGCCACAATCCTGGGGCTGTTGTCAGTCCTGCTGTTGAGCTCAACTGGGGGCTGGAGGGGACTGCCCAGGATACTCACTCAGCCTCTCAGCACTGGTGATTTCATTTTGGACATCCCTATAAAGTGACCCTATGTGGTGCATGTCCATGGGGCCTTTTCAGTTAGTGGGTAGAGGAGCAGCAATGTCAGCAGTTGGACTGGTAGCCTTTGCTCAAGAATGCAATTTCTTGTTGAAATGGTTACTTTGGGAAGCTCACGGGAAAGGAGCACGCTTCCAATCTTTTTCAGATTATTTCAGCTGCTGCGAAAGGTTATCTGCACAGTGGATGGGCACAATGGAATTAGCAGCAGAGACAGAGGTATCTGTGAGTATGTGATCATTTTCATAGGACATGTATGTTGTGCTTCTTCCTGAGAAGTGCTGAGAACAAATTGTCAGAGAAATGCAAAATCCAGTCAGTCTGTTTTGGGTTGAGGCAAAAAAATGAGGGCCCTATAGCCTGGAGAGATGTGTATGAATCTGCGTGGGGAAAATGCACCTTAATTAGATGGGTTGACAGATCCTGTTTCTCCTGCTCCTTCCGCAGTTTGCAGCGTTCAGTCTAGGAAACACCTCCCAAACTCGCCCACCACTGCCCTTACGGAAGGCCTGGCACACTCACTCGGAGTCCTCCATGCTGTATGGCTGGATGTCACTGAGACCTGCATCGTGACCTGTTTGGCTGGATGGACAACTTCAGCCTGGGAGGGGAGCTCAGTACATCCCCTGCCCTGTGCACACTGTGTTCTTTAATGCTCCTTCCTGGCAGCTGGCTGGACTCTGGCGTGGAGGGGACGGTGTCCGTCCCGGCGGGGCCTGGCTGGGCACTGCAGCTGGGTCTGTGCCAGGGGCTGTGTCCCCGCCTCCCACGGGGAGCTTGTGGTGCTGCTGTGCTGAGCACTGCTGCTCTCAAAGTTGCTTAATTGACATGCTAGACTCTATCTTGACAATACACCCTTTTCTTGAGAGAAATGAGAAGTTTCAATTTCAGTCAGTAGCCTGTTTTTCATTGACCTGTTTTAGTCAGCAAGTCGTGGCTTTACTGTGCCACTCTCCCAAACTGCCACTCATGAGCCTAACGAGATGGTGGAGCAAAACTCCTGTCCTCTGCAGAAAATGCAAAGAGAGAAGAGACAGTTTTACCCCAAAAGTTAGAGGAGACTCAGTCAAATTAACACTACAGTAAATGTAGCATATTTTTGTAAAATGTATTTTTAATTTGCAGAGTACTTTAAGCCCCAACTGGGAGCCAAGGGGGGCAAAAGGGGGTAAGGATTTGGAGTGAAGTTAATATACCTTTTAAAACTTTTGACTGAATCTTTTATTCAGGGTTTGTATAACTCAGTTATCTGCTAGTTAGTACCAGTGTTTTTGATACCTCTCCAGAGCCAATACACGACAAACCTTCAGCCCTGTTGGGTATTTGTGCTACAGCATATTTAATAGCCATGACAACAATTCAACAATTGTATAGAAGCCTCCCCTCCCTGTCTGAGTGTTGCAGGCACCAGAGTGTCTCCATTGGAAAACCCCTAAACATACAGTTTCAGCCAAAACTGGTTTAATGATAGTCTACTGAGAGCTTGACAGGCCTTTTTTTTTCTTTTTTTAAAAAAAAAAGGGGGCACTTTTTTCCCTCTCCCCCCAATTTTTTTCTTAACTTCTTCACTGCTTTTGTGAAAGCTGCTGCTGTAAAACACAAGGCAAATTAAAAAAATAAATTGCTTTAAATTGCTTAACAGGCTTGATGAGACAAAGCCTGGTGTGTTGGAGTGGCTGCAGGGAGCTCTGCGGCTGCTTTTGTATGATTTCAGAGGTGAATTTAGATGGCTGGAAGATAGATGGGTGCCAGATGCAGTTTGACACAGATTCCGGCAGCTGCTCCTGCGCGAGGTTTCATTAGTGGTGAGTTAGCGAGCAGCAGAGCGCCGGCGAGGCCTCCAACGCTGCGCTGACAGCGACAGCACTGAAACAATACAATATTCGCTAAGTGATTTTAATCTGGGAGATTAAATGACACCCAGTTGGTTTCCCGACTTAGAAAGCCAACACAGTATAAAGCTGTTCATGGCACTCGCTCTACCCGGGCCCTTGTCACTTACATCTACACTGAGAGTGCTTTCCCGACCCCCTCATCCTGAAGTGGGAAGAGAAGGGTTGATTTTGTGTTGCAGACGTATTTTTCCATCCTAACTGTATAATGTGCTTTTAACTACAACAGGAAACATTGGCCTCACTTCAGCAAATGCTTACATTGGACCGAAGTGCTCGCGTGCTCCTGCTAAGCACAGGCGAAACTGTTTGAAAGATTAGGGCCACGGTCTGTAAAGTGAACGGCTTCCTTTTTAATAGATGGGCAAGTCCCAAAATCAGGAAGCAGTCGGTATTTACAGGCTGGGGCAATTGGGTTTGGTTTTAAATAAGCCAGTGTACTACAATGGATGACTTGATAGAACTGGTGGAGGAGCTGCTGTTCTCCAGGCAGATGAAGCTTTATTTGTGGAGGAGCACTAAAGATTAGGACTTGCTGAAGGGAGAGAAAATGTAATCAAACTTACTTGCAGTACAACCTAGGCTGACTTCAGGATTCTTCTGGGGGGACTTCAGGGGCTGTATTTTGGGAACCCTCCTGTGGCACACTTACTGTGTGGTTATTCAGGCTTTCTATAAAATGTGTATATCTCTAATTGCTTCAGCAAGTAAATCCCTGACCCAAAAAAAAAAAAAAGGTTTTCTTCTGATAGTTGGGGGAAAGTATGTAGGGAAGCAAACAAACAACATCTCTTTTCTTTCACATTTTCTTTCTTTACATATTTAACTGCTGATGTCAAACTACTCTGTTCACTCTGAGTCATCTACTAGCCTCTCAGTAAGCAGACAAACTAGCTTTTTTCTTTTTTTCCCCTCCAATAAATATGCAAGTTGGATGTGTATGGGCTGCTGTCTTTGGATCTCAACCCTTGTTTGTTTGTGCATGTTACAATTCTGTTTCTAGATGCCTTTGGTAAATACCCCATGCATGGCTTCAATTAAGCTTTCTATATTGAGAAAGTATGCCTTAATTTATCAGGTTAAAGATATCTCTGTTACATCAATTTGTTCACAGTGTGTTGTGACCTAATCAACTAGGGATGTAAGCCATTTCATGAGGAGTAATTACTCAACAACAAAAAATGTCTCTCTTTGCTAATAGCCATGAGTGAGTTGGCTAATTGGAATCCATTTTGGTAGTGGCAGGTCAGCAATCAGGAGGTGGCTTTCCTGGCTGGCTCCTAGGTGGGAGGGAGAAGGCGGCAGCAGCAGAAACACAGAGCTGTGGTTTCCTGAGGTCACTGGGAGAGCTTCTCTCCGTCAGATCGGTGTCCCATGTGCCGGGATTGGGGTGTCCTCACAATCCCCTTTACCACCAATGCTGTGACTGTTTGGTCAGAACCCTTTCCTGGATATTTTTGAGGGAAAGAATTCGTGAGTGGGTTGGAAATGTCAGATTTTCTTTCAAGACTTGCAAAAGAGTTCTGATGTTGGTGTTGTTATTGTTAGTGAGGTCAGGGGGCTGCAGTGATATTCCCATGTGACAAATCTCCGTGGCCTGGCTAGGCCTTGGTCAGGAGACAATATGAAGTTTAGGGGTGATGGCTCGTTATGTCTCTGCTCAGATTAACTTATGACAGTGACAGAGCAATTTTTGCTTTCAGTGCTGCATCACTTAGGAGCATGAGCTGCCAGTCTTGCTATGGGTGTCGTGCAGAGGCATCTTTTAGATGACCCCACTGGTTGCTGTCCTGTTTTTCTGCTTGATAGATCATTGAGGTGCATTCTGGTTTTTTCTCTTACTTTTTTTTCTCCCCTCCTTGGCTTCAAACCTTGCTGAGAGGGAGGTGGAGAGGAAAATCCTCATGAATTAACATTATTTCCCTGGTGGGCTTTGCTGCCATTTTATCTAATTACGCCTGCTGTTTTCCAGATCACATTGTAAGCATTTGCATGAAGGGGCTTTCACTTACCTCCTCAAGTAAATTAAATAACAGCCCTTAGGCTGGGCTGACAGCATAATGCATTTTCATGTGGGAGATCAACAGCTCCCATACCTTGAGATGGGAAATGCTGAAATGACAGGGAAGCTCCGTGCTTTTGCCTCGAATTAGGGCAACTAGATGGAGTTAGGGCCACTTTGAAAATGCCTGCTGCTGTCTCTTGTGGTGTGTAGGGATCGGTAGGAAGAGAGGGGCACATAGAAATCTGCAGAGGGCCACAGAGAACAGACTCATGAGGATCCACGAGCTACGTGCAAGATGTGCAGGAAAGCCAGGGAAAGCAAGCCTGTTGTCAGCAGGTTTAAATGCACAGCCCTATTGGAAAGCGTGAAGGGATCTGCAAACTGTGGAAGATTGGAAGCCACAGACATAAAGCAAATGAGAGGTGTAGGCCCTGCCCTGAGGATGTTTACAGCATGACTTTGGTGGATGAGGAAGGCTGGACTTGCGTGGAGAGCTCTGGAAATCAAAACACACGGCCTTGACTTTCATTTCCACAATAAGCCAGCCTGTAGTTTCCCTGTGCTTCATTTCTTCAATTTGCAAAATGAGGCAGTAGCCCGTCTGCTGAAATGACAGTCCGCTGCTTTCCTTGCCTGACCCGTTACTCCCAATGAGTATCCAGGCCTGGGAATTATCCTCTTCCAAATGTTTCAGGGCTCCTAGAGCTCTTCATACCAGCCTCATGGGATGATCTGGTCCCTTCACAGTCATGTGTGTTACGCACCAGAAATGTAGATCAACCCTTCCCTGGCTGTGGTCACTCCTTCATTCCTTTGATGCAGTTGGGAGCTTCTGAGGAGGGAACAAATGACCATGAGGAAATGTATTTCTTCAGCTCCTGATCAGCCCAGGCTTGTCCTGACAGAAAAGAAGATGTTGATGGGAAGGCAGAGAGACGAACTCTATCTCCCCAGGCCATTAGACTTGGACGAGCCTGAGGTAGCCCAAAATTCAGGTGTCCTCTTGGGTTCTTTCTTTGCAGTGCCTGAAGTGGGTATGTGCCAACAAGTGGGCTGGTGAGCTGCACAATCAAACTGAGTCAGCACTTGGGGAGTGAGAAAGAGAAGATGGACCTCTACAGCAAGTAGGGAATTTAATCCCATCTCTGGCATAGTTGTGTTGGTCATAAATGGGGGTCAGCAACAGGAAAGGCTGCTTCCCTTGGGAGGGTTTGCCTGGCTTATGCAAAGCTCCCACCACATAGATGTTTCATGTAAAGGAAGGAAGGTGGTATGTGTTCATTTAGTTCACTGTAACTCTGTGGTGACAGTTACCCTCTCAGTATTACACCTGTAATATTGAAATACGTTCTAGCTTTTGGTGCTAATTCCTTTTATCCTGTGTCATTGGTTAGGGATTAAGGAAATCATGCAGATCACTAAGATCTGCTTGAAGGAGTCTTCAGTGACTCGCTTTTATCTAAGGATCTTTGCTGAAGAAATGTGATTTACTTGCTTTTCTTTAGAAAACAAGTTCTCTGTTCCATCAAAACATGGTTCCAGGTTGAAGGTGGAGGAGAGATAGAAATGTTAATGTGGTGGGGGTGTAAACACCTTTTAACTTACATGTTAAAGCACCTTGGCTCTTCCAAGTAACTAGAGAACTACTTTGTGATGTGTTTCTGTGTCTGAGATGAATTTTGAATGCCAGCGAGATAATGAGATTTATCAAATAAAAAGCCTGTCTTTCACTTTGTTCAAGCTTGGCCTCATGCCTCAAATACATGGAGTTTAGCTCAGAAGCAGCTTGTAATTTGTATCACAAAACCGCTGTGTGTAGTTAGTGATGGATGGTGGCCACTGGGTGCAGGAGGTTTGCAATTGAGGCGTGCTGATGGCTCCTGCTGACATTTGTGACTGGTCAGAGTGACTGCAAGGGGCAGGGGACCAGCAAATGGTGGTCACAAGGCTACCGTGGAAGAGGCTGAGGAGGTGTTTGCCTTTGTGCATCAGGGATTCATGTTTAATGTCAATCACTTTTTAGCATGAACTTGCAGGATATTCACGATGCAAGACACAGTGCTGCTTTTAATGTGTATGGGGAGATGATTCAGGACTGATACAGCTGCTTCAGTGATCTGGTAGTATACATCCCATTATCATTATTCAGTCACATTATTCACTGTTAGAAAGCTTTCTAACAATTCATGATATTTCTCAAGCTCTCATCCCCTCCTCTCTCTTTCTAAAAAAACTAATTTAATTTTATTATTATTATTATTCAGATTCCTGCTGTACACATCCCCCAAGCAGGTGGGAGGGGGAGTTGGTGGGTGATGACTTGGCTTTGTTGGAACTTCACTTAATGCAGGGTGGGGGCAGAGAAAATGAAGCTAAATTACGCAGATCCTGAAGGCACAGCTAGTGCACTGCATCACTTGTGAGCATGACTAGAACTGAAAATGAATCACAGCCTTGTTAGACACTGTATGTGTCAGTGCATGTGGGCAGAAATATCATTCAGTGAGAGAGAGAAAAAGACAGAGAGACTACATCTTTTAAACGGTGCTGGTTCCACTAAAATCATTGTAGTATTTAACCTAAAGGGTGAGAGCTGGGAAAAAGTGGGACAGCTGCTCTAGGATACTTTACCTTGTTGATTTTTATTCCTTTCTGAAAGTTCAGAAGGAGTCTGGATTTGTCAGCAGTGACATCTGTTTTCTAAACAAGAAAAGGCTATAATTGCAAGCTCAGGTTTGAATCCACTGTTGAGGACTTTAAAATAAAACCACCCGTTTGGGGCTAGATTTGAATGTGGAGTTGCTTCAGCCTGTGTGTTCATTGTGCATTAGGAAGCAAATGTGATTTGCTCTTCATGTGAACTTTGATGGTTGCATGTGCACAGAAACACACAGTACACACACATGCACACTGAGCCAGTTCACATATTCCAGAGACAAAAATCCAGCCTGGGACTGTAACCCTGGTGCTTGCAGCTGTATAATTCAAACAGGACCTATTTCTAGAATGGAAATTGGTTTTACAGTTCTGTTGCAATGTGACAGAGCCACATCAGGTGATTTGATGGAGAGATGCTGGAATCAGCTGGCCACTAAAATCTGCTATATGTGTGTTTGTGTTCCAGAAGATACTTGCCACAAGTGATAGCAACATTCCTACTGAAACTCTCCCACCTCCTGCAGAAACCTGTCCATAGCAGCCAACAAGCAGCAGCCATCTTAAAATTTGCCCCTTGGCACACTAAAACCACACTTTTTTGAAGCCAGATGGAATCAACCAGTGTATTCTTTAAGGGATTTTGGTTGTGCATTTTTGTATGTTGTGCGTGGTGCCTGTGCTCAGTCATTGGCCTGTGATGTGTGATGTGTTGCATAATTTAAAAGCTGATGATTCGAGACACTAGCCCAAGTTTTTTAAAAGTGGCTAGGGTTGTGCGGTTTCTCCTTTATCCCCCTCCCACAGACCAGGTGCTTTGTACTTTCTGAACATGCAGTGGTTTTTGAACGTTGTGAAGGATGTAAACTGCAGCTGAGAGCACAGCAGTGCACCTCCCCCTGCCAAAAAAAAAAAAAAGGGGAAAAAAGACAAAACCCCCACCATCAGTAGCTTTAAAATCCTGGTCATCATGTGACATTCCTAGAATGTCCTTACTTACTAAATGAAAGGGAAAATGGGAATAACTTGTGATTTTCTGACTCTTAATGTGATTTTTTTGAAGAAAAGGCAAGGAAGGGATCCATACTTGCGACAAGTTAAAAATAAGTTTTAATTACTTAGAGTAAGAGCATGTTCTGAAAAGTAAAGATTTTGGACTTAATGTGCATGGAACAAAAGGCCGTTGTGAGCTATGTACGAGAGTTGCTGCGAGTTTGTATTCTGCCCTTTTTTTTCTGTGGGAGTTATTTCCTGTTGTTGACTAGAGTTCTTTATTTAGAACCACCTAGCTACTGAATGACGGCTCGCTTGCAAGAAGAAAAAGTGTGATTAAAACTTGCTAAGGCTTATTCCAAGATCTCCCCACTTCCATTTATTTAAGGGGAATCTTCGCTAAATGAAAGAAAGTGAAGCACAAAACAACAAATGCATTTACTTCTCATTGTGCCCACATCAGCCATGGCAGCTAGCAAAGAAATCTTGGGAGGCTGAGGTCTTTTACCTGAACCATCTCGTGGAAGACAATGTTTCTCTAGTAGAGGTGATTTGGTTTAGGTTGTGCTGGTTTCAAAATGAAAACAAACCCACCAAATGCCAGGCCTCCTTTTTGCTGGCAGGAGTAATGCACCGATGCTTGTGGGGGCAGCTCTTTCTATGAACCCCACAACTCAAGTAAGGAGCAGGCACTCACGCTTTCCCAGCTCCTCAGAGAAGGAAGAGTTTCCTTTGAAGAGCACTGCCAGCAAAAAGAAGTTTCTCTATGCTGATCTGCTTGGGAATAGTATTTGGGTATGTGTGTGGAGTCAAATTATTAGCACTTTGACGTCTGCCTAATTTCTTTTGCTCTTGCAGCAGGGGCTGAACATCCAGCAAGAGTACAGTAAAGTTAGCAGAAGAACAGATTCAGAGGGAAAAAGAAAAACAGAAAAATATTAACATGAAGGTTAACTCTACTGTAGGTAGTAGGTAAGGAAGCAAAGTAACTGGGGTTTATTATGACTTTTTTGCCTAGCAGGAATAGCACTAGGAATGTCCCCTGGGTGTGGATGATTAGAAAATGCACTGGGGCATGAGTGATAGCAGATGGACAATCATCCCTCCTTGGCTTGGCTGGCCTCTGTGAGCCTCTGGCAGCGGGTGCCTCTTTCTGCCCAGCTCTTTCAGAAGGGCTGGTGCCTCTCTGCAGTACCTGGAGCTGGCAGCTCTGGGTGGGCAGGTACTGGACTCTGCAGACGAGTTACGGCTCAGGGCTCAGTCGTTGGCACCTTCCCTCCTACAAATGAATCAGATAAAAATTAGTTTGTAAAGTTGAACCTCTGTAGGAAAGTAGATGTCTGTGAAAGAGAGAGAGATTTGGGAGCCTTCTGCCCATCTGTGCTGGGAAGTTTGTGGCTTGGAGAAGAAGCAGGGAAAGCCTCAGTGATACACCTCATATTATTTTCTTCTCCTGCTGCTATCCAGTGATCAAACAAGGGAAGACCCTGGACTTGGTAGCAACACCATCAATGGGAATGCAACTCTTCGTCCTTGTTTCTTGGATCTCTTCCTTTCTCTTGGCTTGTTCCCCTCTATAGTCTAATTATGTCCCTGTTTTGCCCCCTCAACAAGGCTAAAATATAAATAAAAGGGGGAAATTATTACTGTTTGAGCAACCTGCTTATGGCTGTCACAGAAAACCACTGTAGGATTTAGGGAGCTGTATGCCACAAGCAGCACCTTCTTCCCTACCTCCATGCCATCCCTGCTCACGACACCTTCTTTCTTTATTTTTTTTTCCTGCTATTTTCTTTTGCACCCCTGCAAATGCCCACACATGCTACGTCAAATGGGTGTAACCAGACAGGAGACCTGCCCCTCCCCTCTTCCAGACCCTTGCCACATTTCAAGGACATTAGCACCCCAGAGCCACTGTGGGAGGAAGAAAGAGAGCATTAAGAGGTGTGAAAGGAAGGGGACTCTGATGATAAATGGTGGATTTTCAGCTTTTTTTCTTTGTCCTGTTGGTAGAACCTAAATGCTGGGTGGGTTTGCAGTGATTGAGTGTTTCATCCTTGCTTGAGAATACTAATTAGGTGTAAACCTCTTTTAGCCTTTGGCTAATGGTCACTATAAATGAACGGCTTCCTTTAAAGTGAAAGAACATAAAAAAAGGGTTAGAGGAGAACCTAAATTAATTTGTGCAGTTCCCTTTTTCTTCAGAAAGACAAAATGCATTTCTGACGGTTACGGGGTGGTTTTAGGTAGAGTTAAGAAATGCAGACATCACCCACAGTCTGTTTACCTGCATATACACTATGGGCTTCTGCTGACTCTTTGCCGTTCTAACACTAGGGAATGTAGAAAGACAAAATGAATCATTACCACAGGCGTCTGATGTACTCATTCAGTCTTTTTTTTTTTTTAATCTCCTCTTTGCACATAATCTAAGGAGTGACACATTTTGTGAAGGGTTAAAACAGAAAGACTTGTGCATTCACTGCATTGACTCAATGAGTTCAGTTCTATATGATCTTCAATTATTTGTAGAGGAACAGAATGGCAGTGGGAGTTAATGCTGCTACATTTGATGTTCTTGTGCTAGGTTTCTGCCAGCTCCTTTTTTTTTTTCTTCATCTTCTAAATTTGGCCCTGCAGATTCAACTTCTCTTTTATTGGGGTTTGTTGGGTTTGGCTTTTTGCTTTTTTTTTAAAGAAGTGGTGTAGGTCACTCACTGTTTACTTAAAATTAGACCCTCAGAAACCTTTGTCTGAAAGGAGTACAGATAAACATTGTCTGTAAAGAATTTTGCACCTGGGACAGTCAGAGGAAGGATTTATCCTTGCAAATTTGAATTACTTTAAAAATACCTCTATCTTGGTAAGCATTCTTTGGCTCTAGAGGCTCTAAGAAGCTGCAGAAACTAGTTTGAAACAATAGACCCAAGCCCCCAAATCTGCATATAAGCATCAATATGCTCTATAGGTTGTATTCCAGCCAGCAGAAGCAGCTGTAGGTGAGTGCATCCATTTGGATGTCCATGTATTAATTCATGTTTTCATATAAATAAGGATTGAAATCGCTTGTTGTTGGTTTGGTTTTTGGTTTCTTTTTCTGGTAATGCATCTGAGCATAAACACATTAAACTCCAGTGGCATAGTCATAAGTCCTGCATAACACTGAAATGCTGTGTAGCATCCTACATCAGCACTGTAGCCACAGCACCATTTCAGTTGTGCCCTCCCAGCCTCAAACTCGTTGTAACTGTTGTACAATGCTTTAATGCAACAAATCTGAGCAGGATCATCCACTTCTAGAAGCTTATGGTGACCCCACTGGTGGCCCCATTTGGTCTACCGAGCCTTTGGCATCTGAGCAGGGTTGAGCTGTGCTAGACATATTCCAACCTGCCTATGCAGCCAGGCCTCTTTCAGGTTTCAACAGTGCTCAGGAAAAGTGTGGGGGGCATCTGTGCTCTGGGAATGTGCGGCTCCACAGAGAGATTTGTGGGAGTAGCTTTTCTTCAGGAAAGTTGTAGTCTATGCAGTGCTCAGGGTAAGCCAGAGCAGTAGAGCTGCTCTCTCCTGGTGAACAAGGAGCAGGTGGTCCCTCAGCACTGGGGACGTGGTGGTGACCTTTGTGCTGAAGTGTGTGTGGCTTGCATGTTTGACAGCCCCATGTTGTTAAGATTTTCAGGCTTGTGTCGGGTTTGTGTTCAAGGCTGGTGGGTGGCCCGAAGTCTTCTGGCTTGATTGCAGCGACATCTGTTTACACCAGTGGTTAATTAGGCCTGAAGACTGACCATCTCTCTATTTTTCCCCACCGTTCCTGTGTTTTTTCTTGATTAGAAGTATTCCCTCCTCAGCTCTAAAACAGAGGCTTTGGTTTTATCTGCAGATTTTTTCCCCTCTTGATCCACTGGCCCTGGTATAAGATGAATATCAGGACATCAGTGTAGCCTCTCTTCAAAAAAGTAACCAAGTGTTCCAGAAAAGAATGACTTGTGCTTTTGGTAGAGACTGTAGAGTGAACGCTGAAAGGGAAAGAAAAGCAGCCTGAAATTGTTTAAAACTCAGTTCAGTGCAGAGTACAATTCACTGTGTTACAAGAAGCAGGATTGGAAAGGGGAGACTGTTTTAGGAGCCTGTGTGCTGTACAGGCAGTGCCAGTGTGAACAGTCTGGCCTGGGCCAGAAATGAAGCACATCTTGCAGGGGATGCAGCCTGATTGGGATTTGGAAAGGAATACAGATTTTTATAAAAAGGCAGAAAGACGTGAGGAGATGTACAGCAATGGTAGGCAGCCTGAACCTCTGTCAGAGGACAGTCTGTCAGCTGGAGCAAGGATGATGCACACCAACAGTCTCCAGAGGACTGGGAGTGCACAGGGAATTACACAGGGAGGGAGTCATCTCCGTACATGAGGAATGCAGCAAAACCTCCTCTGACTAAGCCAGCTAATGCATGCTGCATTTTTTTTCTTTCCTGATAATCCTGTTCCGTAATATTTCCTTAATAATTTAGTATGTGAAGAGTAGCCCTTCTGAAAAGCATCTAAATCACCAAATCTTTACTTTCAGATGAAACCTTGGTATCCCTGTCATTCGCACACACTGGAGATATTAATTGGGTATGGCTATTTGAGAGTTATCCTGGAGTTAAGGGTTGTTTTCCTTAATTACTTAATGAATTTACCATGTGGCACAACCCTTGGTATTGCCAAGCAATAGCTTCCTATTACTAGACTGTAGAGGCCTGACCCAGCGTTACCAAAGCCAAAAGCAGTATTTGGGAACCAACATTGTCATCAAAATCTGTAGGAAGCTTAGAATAACTATACAGAAGGGGTTAGTTGCACTCAGAATATTAATTCATGAGCTCCCTGGTTTTTTGCATCGTTGTTCATTTTACCCAAAGAAGATCAACTGCCCAACTGGACATATAATATATGATACTGCATTAGAACTAAGGCTGCATTTGGTCATACTCATTAATTAAACTGATTTCTCCTGTAGGTTTTTTTTTTTCCTCGAGAACTAACCAAGAATGATAATTAAGCATATTATGCATTCTAGGGAATGGTGTTTCTCCTACTGCCACAAAACATTAAAGGAGAAAAATATGAACTAAAGCAGAAAATGAAGGGGCGGAAAAAGAGCTAAAATTGGAGTAAGAATGGGCAGAGCATTCCTTCCTTTGGTTTTTACTGACTCCTGTGCCTTGGGACACATGGGACAGCCTTGTTAGAGTGGAAGACTTGCACCAGCAAAAAAAAAAGAAGAAAAAGCCATTGAAATCCCAAGGAGAGCAGCCCAGCTCCCAGGTACAGCTCTCTCCCTGCTCATCTACAGGTGCAGACTGCAGTAAGGCAGCACCCCAATTTTTTACTGAGGAACTTGGTTTTATTTGTGTCTGAGCCTCACAGAAGGGCCGTACTCTGGGAGGTCAGTGCTGAGCCTGAATGGAGACGGCATGAGGTGTGAGCAGTGTTTAATTGTGCCTTTGCTTGCAGTGTGCTTTCTCCTTACCCAGGAGAGCCCCACTGCTTGGTGAGGAGTGCTGCTAAAGTGGAATGAGCAGTTGGAATGAGTAGGCAGGCCCTTTGTTTAGCTTTTCCCGAGTTACCAGTGCTGAGGGGGTCTTTACTTGCAAAAAGTTGTCTGCTCTGGGGGCAATGTTAGGTGTTTGCCTGCCAGCTCCTGGGTGCACCAAAGCAAAGACGTCCAGGGAGAAAATGAAGTTGTGTTGTACAATTACCTGGTGAAATCTCATAGTATTCATGTGTACTGCAATCAGAAAGAAGGCCAAGGATGCAATTTAGAAGCATAGCAAGCAGTTCACTCCCTCTATTTTTGAAAAATGCAAGGGCTGTCAACATTCCAGCACACCAAACTTTGCCACTCTTTCCTAATTAGCATATATCTTGATGGGCAGATTACCTGGCAGTCTGTAGTGTTTCTAATGAATTGATTTATGAAGTCCAGTGTCTGTTTCCCCCTTCCCAATCTTTGATTTCTGTTTGTTCATTAATTATGTTGTTCATTTATTTATTTTCAATGCAGGGGTGGTTTTTGAATGATCTTCATGAGACCTGGCCTCAATCAGACAGGCTTTGACCATCCTTGCTCAAAGACAGGGCTGCACTCAGACTATGCCAGTAGCCCATGTCAGGTCAGTACTGCTGCAGAAAGACACAGCTCAGCTCCTTCTCTTTTAGCATGTCATCTTCATGTGTGAGCAGCTCAAGGGCCTGTGTCAAGGCCACGACTGCACAACTAAACCTGTGCTACTGCTCCCTGGGAAGCCCATGCATGCATGGTTCTGAAATGGGATGCATTTTGGATGGCTCCTCCTTGCAGACACTCAAACTTTTCCTCCATCTCGTTCCCGCAGGCTCTGGAAACCTCTGCCGACACACTTTCCTAGCACAGCGTTCTGTGGCTCCATTGCAGGCTGCTTCTCTGTGCTTACTGATGTGTTCGGGCAAACTGCATTTGGGTCTTGCAGACACCTTCTGGTCGGGCTGCTCCAGAGCTGCAGAGCGGAGTTTCTTGGCCAGAAAGGTCTCGCTCACTCAGGTGCAAGGCCATGTGCAGAGCAGCCAGCAGTGGGATTATTCTCCTTGTGCAGCCCAACCTCGTCCCGCCACGCCGGAGCCTGTGCTGTGTACGGAGCACAGGAAGGAGCTCTGTTCATATCGATTCGTATCGTGACCTGTGCTCAGCTGGGAGTGCTTCTGACTGTGGATGCAGGTTGTACTAGTTGTGTTCAGAGGCACAATCTGAGTTACAGCGTGACTATAAACTCCTGCCAAGAAAGACTCGGGAGAGTTACAGTAGGAAACAGAAGGGGCGGTGAGCTTTTTCTTATGCTAGTGTAAAATTGGAGCAACCGAGCAAAGTCAGAAGCATTTAAAACTCGAATGACACAGGCTCAGGCTTTTTACTGCCGAGCATAACATGGCAAGATCACGGCTGTGCATATCGGGCTGGAGCCCAGCTGCTTATTTAGCAAATGTTTGTGGTTCTGCCTCTGGTGCCGGTGATAGCGTGCACACACCCAGGCACGGGGACTGTAAACCTGCCGCGGACTTTGAGCTCCGGAAGGCAGGCGCTGCTCGGCTGGGCGCATCCACGGCGCAATTGCGCAAGGCCAGATCCCGCTGTGTTACAAATCTGGTGTAAAGGAGGGAGGAACGGGGCCCTGAAATTCAGTGGATCTGGCATGCAAAAAAAACCCCAAACAACCCAGCCAACAATGTGCAAATATTACAAATATTCTGTGTGGCTTTTGAGCTGGCAGAAGCCCAGTAAAGAGGTGTCACTCAGGCCCTATAGAAAATTAACATTTTCCTTTTATTTAGTGATTTTAGTGTGACGCCGGTAATTTCAGGAAGAGACTTGTTTCCTCAGGCAGAAGGACCAAATTTCAGTGCCTTGCTGCTGGAAAGTATCCAACCAGGGAGATTCTGGTTTTAATGTTTGCCGGCTCCTGGGCAATTCGCAAATCACTCGTCAAAATCTGGTAAACGGTTTGTGAATTGCTTTGCAGATTGGTTTAGGGCTAACTCTGTGCCACAGATACGGGATGAGAGTGCTTGGATCTCCTCAAACGCATGGCTGAGAACACGGGTGGAAAGGGAAAGGTGTGCTGAGGCCTCCAAACCGGCAAAATAAAACGTCTGGTTTTAGATCTGATGCCCTTTCCTCGCTTTTTAGTGAATTCAGCAGAGCGCCCAAGTGCCAGTCCTGGTATTTAAACATCAATTAGATGGGGCCTTTTCAATTCTAATTTTAAGAATCTACAAAATCAGCACTTAATCTCCTTTTATTTTAGCACTATTTTAATTGTTTGCTGTTGTTTTTCCTTGGTGGATTTTTGTCAGATACAGTTTCCAGGGTAAGGAAACCTTTCTTCTAAAAGTATCCTTCTTTTCCTTTTCGGTTTTCTAACTGAAAATGGAACTTAGTTTCTAGCAAGACCATCATCTTGATTGATCACAAATCATCATAGACCGTTTTGAGCATAATACCTAAACGAGTCGTGATATTAATGACTAATAATCGCCTTTATATTAGGTCTTAAAGCTTTATTGTTCCGAGGT
The DNA here is from genome assembly GCA_013400955.1 of Drymodes brunneopygia. Taxonomy (NCBI): domain Eukaryota; kingdom Metazoa; phylum Chordata; class Aves; order Passeriformes; family Petroicidae; genus Drymodes; species Drymodes brunneopygia. The sequence goes on from VZTZ01027337.1 coordinate 710,664, forward strand.
ACAACCGGTTTAGTGGAACATGAAAGGCCGGAACGATCCGAGATGCCTGCTGGGGCTACAGCCAAAACTATAAGGTGTTTGAATCGCCTTTAACAGCGCCGGCTGGGATTACAGCCCCTTTCGAAACACAGTCATTGAGGTGACTTAAAATAATCGTCTTCTTTCCAGATAGCGCCTGGTGCCGAGCGCTTCCCTCCTTCCCCCAAGTCTTCGCGCGCTCGAACATCTCCGTGTGGCCTCATTTTTGTGCTTCGGTGGTATCTGCACAGCCCAAATTAGCAGCGAGGATTCCACGGACGGGGGCCGCCGCCTCCCTCGGCTCCCAGGTGAGGTACCGGGGCGCGGGGCAGCCGGCAGCGCTCCGGGCTTTCCCCACATACCCTCGTCGCCCCCGCTCTGCTTGGCCGGGCCGGGGGCTGACCGGAGGTGTGGGGACAGAATTTTGGGTTGTACCGGGACAATCTGGGGGCAGCCCCGCGCGGGGAGCAGGGCTGACCGAGCCCCGTGCCCCGGCTGGGTCCCCGCCACCGGATAGCAGGGATACTTGTCATATTTGCGGTCGGGGCGCGCTGGCACCCGCCTTTGTGCCGGCCCGGCGCTCCTCGGGGAAGCCGCGGCGGCTGCGGGGGCCGCGCCGCCCGCCCGGGGCNCATCGGGGCTTGTTTTATCTCTACCTTTAAATTGGTGCCCGGGCAGAGGAGCCCGGGGCGGGGATCCTCCCCCTCTCCTCCGGGGGGGTTCGCGCTGAGATGAGCAGAGGAGGGAGAGCGGCGGAGTTGACCTTAAAATACGCCCCCTCCCCCGCCGATGCGGGGGGATCCCAAGCCGAAGCAGGTGCGGGTAGCTGGAATATACTTTTTTATCGAGGTGGCTGTGCTGGCCCCGGTAGTGCGGCCGGCGGTGCTCTCCGGAGCAGGGCTCCCTCCGACGCCAAGAAAGCCGCGGCACCCCGGTAAGTTCGCGTGTGCGCCGGGGAGCCCCTGGAGCCGGGGGCTGCAGTCTTGCTCCGTTCTCCCAGCGACAGTGGGGGCTTCAGGGAACCCCGAAAAGTACGTACCGTAGTGCCGGGAGAGCTAAAAGGGCCTGGGGGAGACTTTCACTCCGCTATAGCAAGGCTGACATATGGCTGGGCAGGACCCGGCTGGCCCCGCTGCCTGGCCCTTTTCAGGGGTTGGTGTTAGGGCAGAGGATTAGCCTGTCTTTTCCCTTAGCAATAGCGCGCATGGGTCTTCCTTGGGAGCACCGCCAGCACGGAGAAACAGGCGTCTGAGGGGGCTTTTGTGAGTAAGGTGGTTCATCTTCTGGAAGCGATGGCAAAATATATATTTATTAGGCTTTTCTTCGGGGTGGATGAATGCTTGAAAAAAAATCGTTTTGCGGTGCCACTTTGATTTAGAGCGTTGGCTGCTTTACTCACATCAGGATTTGGAAAAATAAGTTCTTCCTAAGCATGAAAATAGGAGTACAGTTACCTGCTGTCATTTCTTGCATTTTGTGAAACACGGCTGGAAAACCCAGGGACCCTTTTGTTGGAAATCTATGGAGGAGTTTGTGTGCTGTCCAGTGGGCCCCTTGGTGGCTAATTTACAGCTGTGGGTCAGCTGCTGTTGTAAAATAAAGCGAATCTGCCCCCGAACTTCAGTGCAGCACGCCAGAGCTGTTGCGTGTGGCGGCGTGTGCTCGGACAGATCCAAGGCTCTCGGGAGCAGGGAAGTCCAGGCTGTTTCATCTGGTGCCTGGTGCAGTCATCAGGGTGACTCCCGATGCCGTCAGTGAGTGCTGGATTTGGCCACTCTAGAGTGCCCAAACAACGGTGGGAGAGGGTTTGGCTGTTCCGACCACCACTTTTATGATTGTGTCTCTCAAATGAGTAAACGCTTGCTGTGTGTGTGAGTTCAAACAATGCTTTCTACCTTTTTTATTCTGCTAATTTTAGGCATGCGCCTGCACAAGTGAAGGTTTCCGTGTCTTATGGACTTCTCACAGGGTACAAAATTGACAGAGGCACTTCAGTTTGCATCTGTGGGCACGGGAAGCTTTCACATGGTAAAGCAAACTATAAAAATGAATTGTGTTTTCTTTAAGATGATTGCTATAGAAATTAACCAACTGATTTAGCAGGGTAAATTGAAAGTAGCTCTTTCTGGCTGAAGTTAAAATGCATGCATTTTTATGTAATAGGGTGGTATATTTGGACTCTGATTTAACATAATGAACCAGTGGTGGTGGTAGAGATAGGAGGAGGATTAGCAGTTTGTGCTGCTGGACAGGTATCCGAGAGCGTGTCCTTCGGAATACTTCCATTGTTCAGGCAAGTGTTGCAGCATCCAATGTAACAGCTCCAGATACTCCTCCTCTCGTGACTGATCCTGCTTCCATTTAAGTTGGTAGCAGCAACCACCCACTCCTTTTCTGCAGGAACTGGATTGGACTGCTAACGAATGAAGCTAGACTTTATGCATATTAAAACACTGCTTTGATTTTTGTGTCAAGCTGATTTCTTTTTCTCTGAAGCTGATTGAAAACAAACAAAAAGAAACTTGATAGCCATAGGTCCTTCAGGTTTTGTCTGTAGAGGAAGCAGTCTTAAAGAGCATTAAATACATCTGTAGGTGCTGATTTATTAAGAGTTGTAATTGTGTTCCTTTGTACACCTGCTATTTTTAATGGGAAAGATGAAATGAGTTTCACAGTGGAAATAATAACATAAATATACCAAGTACTCAATTTGTCTGCCTGAAAGGCATCAAGGACTTTGAGATAATGTCCTAATAGCCAGGAAACACTCAAATTTCATTTTCAGAATTTATTTTTTTGGCTTCCATGAAGTACAGCAGATTTTGTGCAATATCTAGTTTGAAGAATTTTGCCATCATTCACACAAGCTGCTTTTATTTTTTCAATAAATATTTAATTGGGAAAACATTTTTTTTTTAGGAACTCTGACTTTTTTCACACTGATGTAAAGCACTCCTGGCACAGTTCATCTCTGGCAGTGCTAACACTAGACAGGTGATCCAAAGTACTTGTGACTATTTTTGCTTTTATGTAACATCTTAAAGTGTAATCTGTCAAACAAGGAGAATGCAGTACTTTGAAAGTGCAAGTAGTCTTCTGGTGATCTACTTCTTATAAGGGCTGGTAGCAGGAGAGACACCTTCTTTTAACTCAGCTTTACAGTGTACCTGGCTCACAAGGAGACAGCTCCAGTAGCAGTGGTTCCTTAACATGCACACGAATCAGTGCCAGAAACAGCAGCTTTCAGTTACCAAGTCCAAAGATCAGGAGTGTTTCAAAGGAGAGAGCAAGGTCCAGCTTCAATGTAAGCAGGTTGGCACTAAGCACAGATCTTTAGTCTTGATGAATCTTTTGCTAATTAATGGTTTGTGGAAGATGAAATTTGGCAATCTGAGCACAGCACTCATTTTCTTCAGGGATATATAATTGCATGTTTTCTGCCACTTCTTTTTATTTCTGAACTTCCATCAGTCAGAGAAACTGCTGTCATGAAGAGGTGCCTCTTTTCTATAAATGGAGAGAGACTCTCAACATGCATTAGTTCTTTAATTCTTTTATAAACAGAGTCAATTTTTGTGTTTGCTGTAGTGGAGGCTTCAGGTTTGTTCAGCATTACCAATGCAAACACTATAACAAAAATAAGATAACAATGCTTGGCTGTTCAACACGAGTGGGGAAGGCAAGCCCCGTAAATGCTGTGCTAACGTTGCTCTTGGGCGTGCTGAAGTCAAGCCCACGCTGAGGTCCACAGTAAATGTGTAGCTGGGAAACAGCAGGGGTTTAGTGGGAGAAACAGGCCTGTGTGTGTCACAGCAGGGTCCCTGCCCTGTCTCTTGGCTGTGTGGGTATTAAACTGCGTGTCACTGTGCAGAGCAGAAACCGCACTGCCACCACATTTGCCTCACCAATGGCTCCTGGTGAACGTGTCAGATGCTGGGTGTCATTGCCAAGCAGCCAGGAGGAGCTGAGAAGATGTGCTGGCTGGGACATTCCTCCGGCGCAAAGGGGATTTTCAGGGTGGGGAAGACCCGATTCGAGGGGCATTTCCAAGGGACAGTTGGGGCAGTCTCCAGGGGCATTGGGTTGCAGCTTCACTGGGCTTCAGAAAGGTCCTTAAGCTGTGACTAGGAGCAGGAAATCTTGAAAGGGCCGAAGAAACTGTCAAGTCACCAAAGAGCAAGCTTTTGATTTTCACATGTCCCTTCTTTGAGGGTGGAGGCTCATCTAGCCCAGGTGAGACAGCAGCTACCACCACATCAGAGTGACACTGGATTCAGGCTGCTGCAGAGAAATTTAAACCATGCTCAGAGTCCTGCATTAGGTGAGGTCAGACCACGGTTCCTCAAATGAGGGGCCAGGTTTGGTACCCTCCTCAGCTTGGTATGTAAAGTCAGAGATGTTGCCCTAGAATGCCTGAAGTTCCCAACCTGTATAACATAATCAGTGTTTTGAACACCATTGGTTTTAAAGGTTAATTTCTCCTTAATATCACTCTGGAATTGAGTTTTAAGTGGCATTGAATGACATGAGTCTCAGTCTGTGTCATTATTAGGAGCCAAAGCCTGTTTACTTTGCTTTCACACCAGTAAGGTGTATTGGATTTCATCTGACAGTTTGTTTCCAGTGAAGTTAGAATAAAAATTGTATTCCTAATATAGTAGAATACAGAGGGAAGAGTTCAAATGTGGGTTGTTTTATTTTAATGTTATTTTGAAAACTGGGCACTATATGGAAGTAGCAGAAAAAAGAAGTTCCCTTTTTCAAGGAACCCTGAATTGGTGGAAAGATCTAAACTTGCCCTATTACTTCCTCAGATGTAACAATTGAACCTGTTTTCTTGATATCAAATGTTCCACCCCACCCCAGAAACCCTGGTACTGTTTGAGCCACACTCACTTTTAATGGAAATGTGGCAATTATGGGCTATTTTCATACAGTTTCTTTTAGTAGCCTGTAACATTAGTCTTAAAAAACTCCTCCTGGCATGCCAGGCAGGCAATAAGGTTGAGTGAGCTGCGCTATAGCAAGAACCACCCATGATTGGAGGTGAACTATGCGGATATATGTTGGGGTGGAGGTTGAAAGGAGTGTGGAGGGCATATTTGAAGCAGACTGTGCAACTGCTATAGCAGGTCTGACTAGTTTGAGATGCCTGAAGGCAGCTTTGTCTTAACTTCAGGTAGCTGCAAAATGAAGTTTTAAATCCTAATTCAGAAATACATCATCATCATCTTCCGGTGCCTCCGCAAACTTTACTTTTCATGTGTTTTTACAGGCACTCTTTCTCCCTTAGAGAAAAGCCTTTAGAAGGTACACGTCCACGTGCATGCATATCATTTGCATGTTTTTCAAATATACATTTCCATCAAGATAGGAGACTGGCGTTTGTGTGCAAACCACAGTGTTTTTTTTGAACAGTGGTGGTAACATTTTGCTTTCTCACTGCTCTGTGGGCCTCGTGTGAGACAAGCCACTCTATTTCAGCACTTTTGGCATGGCCTGATTTGCTGCGGGTCGGGTCTCGTGCCTGCTCCTGGCCCTGTGTCGGAGCAGTGCCTGAGGCTTAAGGAGCCTGCGCTGCGGTCGCGGGGATTTTGACCAGGGTACTTCCATGCTGGCTGTCCCAGGGGTCCAGTAACCCGCTTGGGTTACCCTGCTGGGATCTGGCTCCCCCTTACCCCCTCCTGTTCCATCTGCTTGGCAAAACTGGCTCTTCTTTACAACCCTTCCTCTTTCCTTCCCTAACTAAAGTGTTCCACAAATAGCTTGTGAATGAATACAAGAGAGAAAATATTTTCTGTGTGTGTGTCACACAGTGTCAAGCTTCCTGTCAGTGCTTTGCTTCCCCTTGCTGGCAGGGGGACACACGTGATATATGTGTGCTTGGATGAGGACTTTTCTGTTAATTGCAGGGAAAATCAGTATAATACTATCTTGGGTGAGGTGAATGGGTTGTGCCTGACTGAATATGAAATGAAGTTTAGGACATTCTGTTTCCTGAGCTGTTCTCCTGTATTTTCCACTCCCAATTTCCAAAGACTTAGTTTGTGGTTAAGTTTCTTTGTCCTGTGTTAATTAACCTGTCCTAAACACACTTCAAAATACAGATTTAATACAAATGTTGTCAAAATATGCAGTTAAAAGGGCATCTCCATCTAAGTTGAAATGATTTGAAAATGTCTAAATTACTCTGCATAGAAGAGACATGTGTCCCATGGTGGCTGTTTTAAAGAACATAGCTTTGGTGTAGTAGGTTTTATTGTGAAATCAAGCAGGTGCCACGAAAAATGGAATCTCTTTCGTCTCTTAACTCATAGCTGTTACAGGTTAAGAATAGTTCAAGGCTGGCCAAAGTTCTCTTTAATCAGTTTTCAGAAGGCTCCTTTGTAGGACATGGAAGCATTTGCTGTATTTCAACAAATGCAAGAGCTTTAGTACACTCTACTGAAAGGCCAGCACTTATCATCTTGTCCAACATCATTTAACACCATCTGAACAAACTTTCATGTTGAATTCCAACTCCCTTTTTTAATTTGTTTTGTTTTCACTGGTGGTGGAGAAATGCCCAACAATTTTTTCACCTCTTTAAGAGAAACTTTCAAGGTGAGTGGGTTCTTTTTCATAGAATGTATTTGTTTGCAGGGTTGTGTTCATTTCATTTAAGCAAAAATATTGAAAACAACTCATACGCTGTTACAGCTACTTTAAATGCCAGGGAAACACCTTTCTTTTCTCCTCTTCTCTCAGTAGTGTGAAATAGGTTAGCAAATAAAATCTGCAGGCCAGAAACTAAAATGACTTGTCATTGCTGGGATTTGTATGGTGCATTTGCAGTATATCTTTCTCCTCTTCTTCCCTCCTGCCATTCGCTGTTTTTCTCTTTGACTGTGATAATTTATTCAACACTGTTTTCAGAGCAATAACCTACTTTTTGGCAAACCATTCAGTTCTTTCAGTAATGTGGGGTTTTTTCCCCCCCGTGTTTTTATTAAGGGTGTATGACAAGGGGGAAAAACAAGGTATCTTTTGGGAAAAGATGCTACAATAGGATTCAAACAAAGTAATTATACATAGGTGAGAAAAACTCTCTCCCTTATTATACACAAAGGGGTCTCGTCTCTCATGGGTGCAGGCACAATTCTCATTAACCTTTGCAGGAATTGCACAGGTCCAGTGGAGATGGGTCTGCAGTGCTCAGTCCCTGCGTACACTAAAAATACCAGGCAGCCCATGACACGTGTGTGCCAATAGAGATGTCTTGTACAATACAACACAACGTTGCCGTAATCCATTGTTCCCTGCGCCAGTGCAGGGGAGGAGGGATGCACAGCTGGGCTGGCTATTTCATCATTCTCCCTTAGAGCCTGACCAGTAGCATCTTGTCATTACAGGCATGTAATTTTAGCAGTGAAAAGGGAGTGTGTGCTTCCCAGCCTGTGTCACTTTCTGGTAGCTGCTCTAGCTCCTTCAGATTGTTTTGAATTTCATTTACAAGCGAGGTGTCTCTTTTTAGACAGCACTTGCGCTGTGCTGGTGCCTGCTGGCTCTGCAGTGGGAAGGGATGGAAGGCAATCTTGGCTGAGTTGGGCCCTGGAGCAGTACAAGGGTTAATTGCTGCTGCTCCACCTCTTGAAGAGATGGCTCTGGTTCTCCCAGCATGGAGCTGTGTGCATCGGCTCCAGCGTGGCTCCTTGCCCACCGACATTGGAATTCATGGTGTCGAGGTCCTGCCTATGGGACTGGCATCTCCTGCTTCCATGCAAGAAGGCCTGGAGTGCTGCACTTGTGGGAAGAAACAGTGATGTGGAGCAGGGAGAGCTTTTTGGCTGATCCCGGGCAGGCTTGTATGTAGAAGCCCTCACATGTTTTTTGGGTGACAACAATCAGAGTCTGCTGAATAATCAACTAATCATGTAGTAAAGTCAGAGGATCTGGCCTGGTACTGTGCCTGGTTTGCTTTACTGCAGCTCTGATTTCCTGCTGCCGATGCCCAGGTGTGTAAAGCAGCTCCTGGTCCTTCAGCAGAGTGCTGAGCCTGTGTGTTCACAGCATGATAGAACTTGGTTCACACTTGGCAGGCCTGGCTGCTTCCTTAACACTGCTGTATGGAGACCCAAATTTCAAAATAGCCTCAGCCTGGCTCTTTTTGGTGGCTCTTTGAAGCACGGAGCCCAGCTAAGCTGAACCCCAGGGAGGAGGCTCCTGGCGGTGGCTTGGGCACTGTTGTGAGTAGACAGTGTGTGCAGCCATTCTGGGGAAGGATGTAAAGGAGGTTTGGCACAGAGGTGACCTGAGATGAGGGCAGCTTTGCCATCTTCTGGAAGATCTCTCTCCCCTCAGTAAGTAACCCTGGCAAAGCATCTCCTCCTGGTAGTGGGAAGGAGGGACTCCTCCACCCTGATCTGGCTCAAAGCAGCTGGTTGGTGGTCAGCAGGGCCATGTCTGCACCAGGCCTGTGAAGGGCTGTGGCAGGGTGGCAAAAGGAGACAGTGTGATTCCTAAAGCTTCCAGTTAAGGACCTGACCAAAAATGGGCAGCTTGGGGGCTTGTTTGCTTCTTCTGGGGACTGTTTTGTAAGGAAGCACATGGGAAGTCCTGTCTGAAGCAGAACATGTGAGGATGGGCATTTTGGCTTTGAGATATTTGAGACAAAAATTAGTTCTGCTGGGCAATTAAAACCTATTCTGTTTTTTTTCCAGTAAAGACAACTGCCTTCCCGTATGTGAATAAAGCCTATTTTGAATAAATGTTTTTTAACCCTGCTATGTTACCCAGATATATCCTCCCTCTTGCTTTGTACTGAAAAGCACTTGTCAGAGTTGCTCAGGACTTTTGCTCTTGCCTTCAGCCTCACAGTGGTTTGCAGTGTGCCTTGCTGGCTTTCCATGCTCAGAACCTGTGCAGTCTTGTCCACCTTCTGGTTCTGCCAGGGCAGTCTTTAATGCTTTAACAAGCTAACAAGTGCTCCTCTGATTTAAACTTGCATTAACTTCTGCTACCCTGATAGAATTCCTAGTATTATAAACACCCTTAATAACATGGCTGTAATCTAGAAAACCTGCTGTCCTTTTTCCAAACAATTACTTAATGAGGCAGTAATTTATTCTAAGCTATATTTATTAGAGCCCATTCCAGCTTTATCAGACATACTCTGTTTGGATGTGTGCAGTTAGTCAAAAACATTAAAACTGCTCCACTTCTTCCAGGGGAACACGTTACATTTAGCAAACTGACAGCATTAGAAACTGTTTCCAATTTAATAGAAGCATATGTTTCCTGCAAGGCTTAGCACACTGCAGAGTCAGAGATTGCCTTAGACTGCGGCTTTGCCTTTTTTTAGTGTGGTGAAAAGGAGCTGGAAACTGAATGCAGAAGTGGAGCTTGTGTTTTTGGTTGTTTTGCAGAGATCCTTCTAGCAGGGCTTCGGCAGGCTGCAAGTTTAAGAAACTCTCAAGAAAGTGGTGTGGGCGGCGCACACAGAGCTCTCGCTCCAAATGCAGTTTCTGATCATGAACAAACAGCAAGAGCTCGCTTTGCCCTCTGGGCCTCAAATAGTACAGTATGCAACAAGGGAGAGCAGGCAAGGCACGAGGATGGAAACAGTAGGATCAGATTACAGTTTCAAAATATCGCTGGAACACGTTGGCTGGCGTTACACTATTGACTGGCTTTATAATTGCATTGCTTATTTGCTAGGGGAGGCTTCACCTTACTTTCTGATTAACATGGACACTCCTTCAGGGACCTGGGGACTCCAGGCTCTGAGTATCAAAGGCAAGCCCTGTGAGACCTGCGACTTCAGATGCTTCTCAAATGAGAGCCTGAGCTTCCTCTGTTGTCTCCTGTTTGCCAGAGGTTTCCTTGTACAGTCCCTAACTAAGTTCTACTTAGATTAGCCTCTGAGAGTCACCCACTATAGTTTTCCTTCTTATTTGGATTTTAACTGGAGAGGAGAAAAGACCCCTGTCACTCAGCTTGCTAGCTGCTCATCACTCGGTCTTCACTCTTTGTGAAGTGCTTTAAAGCAAGGGGCTAAGGCTGTGTTTCTGTAGGGAGAGAGAAGCTGCCTTTTTTGCTAAATGCAGGAGTGGGGTGCTGAGGAGCTTTACTTGCTTCTCTGTTTCTTCTGGAAGAGCTGAGGTTTACCCATCCACCACAGGAGATGGGAAGAGTTAGGTCCCTGTAAAATATGTGTGAGAAATACCTGCCACTTACAGTTACTGCTGGCACTGACAGCCTTGCAGTGAAGACTTGCAAACATAAAAACAATCCCCTGTACTCTCTGGAAGCACAGAGCTGCCCAGGAGGCCAATTTTTTTATATACTCTAAAGGAGAGTTTTGTAAGTGCTTATTAAACCTCACTCAGTTAAAAATAAATAAAAAAGGACAGCCAGAATTAGTGTAGAATGTGTCAGGGAAAACAAACCTTGTAAATGTGGAATGTCTGAGCACTGGCTCTGGAGAGGACAGAAACCCCTGCACAGCTCCATTCCCTCTAGCTCTCTTTGGGGGTTGTGGGATTTGTTCCCTAACTCACGTGTGGCATAAGACACAGTTCTTACCAGGCAGCATTGTCAGGAGTCCTCTTTAGTCAGGCAACATGGATGCAGTAGATTCCAACATGTAAAAAGTGCATCAGATCCCGAGAAAGCAGCCTTGTGGAAAAAAAAAAAAAGAAATAAAAAAAGAAGGCCCCCACCCCCCCCTCTCCTGCCTGGTCGGTGCACACCCTGCACACAGGGAGCGTGGCCGTGCAGCTCCGCATGGAACAGGCTGTCCCAGCTCCCGGGGATGCTGCCGTGCCAGGCTTTAAACACTCCGGTGTCAGCAGATGAAATCCCCAAGGAGGGGTGATTTCCATCGAGCTGTGGCTGTTGCCTCTCAAAGTCTATGTTGCTTTTTTGCTCCAGCCCTGGACTTAAACCTCGACACCTGGGCTGTTCAGCTTTCCCACTTATTTTGAGCAAGGCTGGGAAGCTGCCTGGTTTATACTGGTCTTCCCTGCTGCTTTTCTTTTGTAACTTTGAATGGAGGGAGGGTTCCAGTGCTCTCAGATGTCTGCAGTCCCACCTGCTGGGGCAGGTTTGCTCTGCTTTGCTAGGATCCTGCAGGCCAAGGAGCATCATTCTGTGCTGGGTGAGCCCATGGTCCTACCCCAAGGGGTCTTCTACAGATGTGTCCACTCTCTCTGTTGCGGCCTTGGGGATGTGGAAACAGGGACAGGGAGAGAGAGGTTTACTGGTTTGCCTCCCTAGCTCTAGGGAAGCCGTGGAAACTGGTTACGAGTTCAGGTGGTCCCTCAGGCTGAGTCCAGCAGCACTGAAATACCTCTCAGCAGTTCAACCTGCCTCTGTTAGCTCAGAGGATCCAGTCCTCGTCTTGCCAGTGGAACCCAGTTGGCATAAAAGGCCTTTATATTTTGGTCCTGCAGCTATCTTTGCCAAATCCTGATTCTGCTGAAGTCAGTAACAAAACACCCATTGACTACCGTTGGGCCAGGATACAACCAATGGAACCCTCAAGGATGAGGAGAGAAGGATGGAGGAGAGGAAAATTATATTTCATGTGCCAGAAGTGACACAGAAAGCACTTGCATAATTCACTGGATAGGTTCTCTGAGAAACCCTGGTGATATTCACTTGCATCTGAGGTTTGTGAAACTTAGGGGAGTAAAGTGTACAAATTCAGCACTCTCATTGCACCTTTGGGGGGCTCTTATGGGGAGCTTTTTGTTGTGGGGCTTTGTTGGGTTTTTTCCATGCACACGTGTGCAGTAGTGTTTTATTTTAATTCCCCCAAGTTGCCTTTTTCTTTCTCTCTCCTTTTTTACCCCCCTGTGGTTTTAATTACCTAAGATTTCAGCAAGTAACTGGTCCTACTTTAAACTCCTCTTCTCATACAGGCCCCTGTGGTTCACACCTGTGTTTCAGTGTTTGGCTGTGTGGAGAGGAATGGTTGCCTGTGGACTCAGAGATTTGATGCTTTTTGTGAGGAATGGGGTGTTTGTTCTAAAAGTAACTTCACTCTAATAAGCTGTTCATCCTCTAGACTGACTGAGGGGGTGGAGTAAATCTGCGAGTGGAAATGTGGCTTCGTAAAAACCCTTTTCTGCTGTTCCTCTTGGGGTTCAGTTCCTCCTTTTTTTTCCTTCCTGTCTGTCTCGATGAGCAGGGAGGGCCTTGTGGATTGTAGAATTGATTTCCAAGATGAGCCCTCAGTCTTGAGAGGTATTTTAAACTTAATTGTTAAAAGTCTTTGGGAATTAAAATTAAAGGTTATTTTTATTATTGGGTGAGCAAAATCTCTTTTCCTCTCAGTTTTTACGTATCAGGTGCTTTTCTATGCCGAAGTGCCGATTATTAAAGGCTTCAGAAATAGTCCAGCGGTGTTGAAGTGTCCGAAGCACAATCAATAAGCACAGTGCTCCTCTCACAATGTGCACATACCTCTGTCCTCCAGAGAGCAAAGGATTCGTCACTAAGTGGGCTCAGAGACACAGGCATTGCACAAGCTCTTCTGTGTTTAATCGATGAGGGTTGACTCCAGAGAACCATCCACTCCAGGCTGATTATCTCTTCTACTGAGCCCCAACTGCATTTTTTCCAGCTCTGTCTGAAGAGCATGCAGAGCCAATAAAAGGAAGCTAAATGACACGCAAATGAGAAAAAAAAAATATACTACTTTTGTTTTTCAATTAAGAAAAAACAACTCCCAAACAATGCTAGGGTTTCTCTGGCGCTGAGGCGCGTGCAATCGCCCTAAATGGGCAGAAAAGCAAGTAGAATCTTTCTCAGCAACAATGGTTTAGCTTTTGATTCTGGGTCTTCCAGAGCTGGAGCCAACTGGTAGATAATATTGGGGAAGATCTCCAAGTAACTCCCCCCACCCCAATCCCCAGAAAGATGCAGCTTTTCCAATTGTCTTTCTTCAGCTTTCTTGTTCCACATACCTAAGAAACATTGAAAACTCACCTGCAGACCAAAACCCTGCAACCCTCTTTATTACAGCAACAACAACAACAACACACTCCAGTCTGAACATCTGACCTCAAAATGATGTTTAACAAATGGATGAAAATGCATCAGAAATACGTCTGGCTGAGGTTGCTGCTCGGCCAAAATAGCTGCATGAAAGACCTTCCATGAATGTGACCCTTTATCTCTGCCTGTCCAATGCTGCTTTTGGGTGGGTTGGTGTTGTCTGGCTGCCCCTGTCACATCTATATGACTTGGACAACTCTCTTTTGACACCTGGGATGGTGCAGGTTTATCTCATTTTGTACTGATCTTCGGTCAGCTGATCTTATAAGTTTGGCATTTTCATTTTCCTAGCAGGAGCTTTGGCTGGAAAGGCTAGGAGCAAAGTTTTTGAGATGAACACAACTGATTCAGGTCAAATGCTGGAATTGTACAGCATCCTTATTTTTTTAAATGTTATTCAGTATCTTAAGACATACAACACTGATCCCTTTAATGCAGGCATGAAACTGGTTGGTTGAAGGAGGGAAGAGATGGTTTGAACTGTAAAGAACAAGCAGGCAACACTGTCTTAAGCTTCAGTGGTCAGAAACTGAAATTCCTTTATGGAGAGCTAGAGAAAGACTTGCAAGCCCCCAAGCATGTTTGGTTTTACCAACTCTATCAGTTGGTCTAAAAAGATATCACCTCCTTTCTTCGCTTGTCATGAATAAAGTGATGTATGGAAACTGGAGGAAAACATTCTTTACAATTCCCATTGACACACCAGAGGAAAGGGAATAAAATAAAACTTTATAAAGCTGAGTTTCTAGGAGTGCTTATTTGGGCCCCTTCCTTGGTGAAATAAAACCCCCATGCTTAGGCTGACATCCTGCTTTGGTGCTTTAGGGGTTAAACCCTCTTCAGAGAGTATTAGTGGGGAAAAAGGAAACTGAAAGTTGTGCTGAAAAGCTAGTAGGTGAGACTGGGAGTTGCCTGATCTATTTTATTTTCTCAAAGGGCAAGCTCTGAATAAAGCTACGTGAAGATCGAGTGAGATGCGAAAGCTTGACAGTCACACATACAGGAAATCTTGAATCATCTCTGAGCTTCCTGGAAAATGACATTGTGAGGTTATTGTAGCATTTACTCAGTGATGATCCCATAGTTCTCACTGATCAGCTTTAAAAATGTGTTTGCTACCAGCACCTCAATCTTGGGTGGAAATGGGCTCGGTTGGGTTTGTTGGAAATGCTTGGCAGCATCACATGGCAATGATGAATAACTGAGCACAGGGAACGGAGCCTGGGCTGTTTTCTTTATCATGGGGGAAAAGGTTTGCTTTGTGCAGTGAATGTTTTTATACATTCCTGGCAGAGGCTGACAAACTTCAAACTCTTCTAGTCCCCAAGCCATTTAAAAATGTCTTCTTTAAATAGAGCATTGTGGAAGGAGCACTGGTATGTCTTTAGGACAGAGTCTGTCTTTTTTCAGGGGGAGGAGATAGCAGGAAGGGATGGAAAGCTGCTAACTCTCCTCCTAACCCCTTGCTGCTTTCAAAATGTGCTGGAATTGGGCAGGGGTTTTAATTCTTTCTAGCCCGATCCTCCCTTTCTTGCTCTTATCTGTCTGAAGTGAAAGGAAATGTGTCTGGTGTGAACAGTGGAATAGCAAAGCCCCCCGCTCGCACCCCAAACCCGCGTGCACAGCTCCGGAGCAGTCCATGCAAGTGACACTAGGGAGCAGAGAAAAACCAGACTTGGGCAGTAGTGCTAAATTTCAGAGGTTTTGTTCACCCAAGATTCCAGACGCAGCAATCGCTGGTAGCTGGCCAAGGAGCTTGGATGGCAGCCTACCTGTTCATCAGTTCTGCTCAGCCTGCTCCCTCCCCCTGCCGTTCTTTTTTTAATTGTATAATATGCTAGAAAATTACCTGGATTTGGGACTTATTTTTAACCAGAAGAGGCTCACTTCACCTGATCTGGTTTTGGATTCACCACCCAGCAAATGCTTGCTAAAGCTCCTCTAGCACTGAAACCCTGACTTCTTTTGCCCCCTCTTCTGCTTTCCAAGGGTCTCTTTGCTCTTAAATGTTTGTCAGTCATTTTTGGGGATGTTTAACTACGTTGCCTGTCTGCAGAACTGCTGTGCGACCACCAAACTGTGTTAGACCTGCGTAGTGCAGTCGTTTTGCAGGCACTAATCCCACTGGGAGGACTGAGAATTGTACTCAAATAAGGAAGGCAAATTTTGTCTCCCAGAAGATAGCTGCATAATATGAGAAGGGTCGGGTCTGGGGTAAAAATCTATATGGCTGTTGCAACTTCTTTCTGGATACGTGTGGCTAGAAAACCTCTTCCACTTTTTTTTTTCTTTCTTCAAACAAGGCAGAATTCTTCATGCCAGAAGAATTTGTTAAACAGAGGGAGGGATACAGGAATGAACAGGGAGCTCCTTGTGATCCTGTTAAAAGAGTGAGTGGGTTAGAACTCCAGCACCTCACCACTCTACCTGGGAGAATGAGAGAGCATAACATTATTAGGTCATGCTGCTGTCACAGCACAGTGATTCCTTCATTCCTCTGCAGTTGCGGGGATCTTTGTGTCATAAAAATAATGGTGACAAAATGAGGCGGGGACTGTGCTGTGTAGAGGAGCATTTCCAGGTGCTCTGAAACATCCTGGAAGAGATGGCGCTGGGGACTGAACTGTGCCCTACTTGATCTTAACTCAGAAATTATTTATAATGTGGGGCAAGTTTGGTAAAATCACTTTTGTTTCCTTCAAAATCTGCCATCTGACCAGCAGCAGAGTGTAGTGCAGAGCATGGTCTTGGGGATTAGACTAAAAGACTTGACAGATCATCTTCTTCATCTGTAATTTATCTAATTCTGAGTGTAATAACTGCATTTCCTGCTCTGGTAGTTCAGTCCTTAGGCAATCAGCTAAATAAACCCATATGTGTATATCCTGGTGTACCAAAGGGCTGGATCTCCCAAAGTCACTGGGGAAGTTTCTCTCAACGCACAATTCCTTGAGCCTCACTTCCCTTCCCCCTGGAACACATTTTTGAATAAAAGAGGAAATTCATTGTGAGAATCTCAGTGCTTTACCTTTGTATTCCCAGGCATAGCGCTGCCTCAGTCAGGGAATGTAAGGAAATGTTCAGTACAGTGCCTGTGGCTTGTGCTCCTATGGATGAGTATCTGCTTAATGTAAGGAAGAGGAAATATGCTGCCAAGCATGCAAGATCTTGAGTGTTATAATGGATGCTGCCTGAATTCCTGCTTGGAATTTACCAGCACAGCCATGCCTAAAGATGGATGGACCAGAGCCCTGAATTAGGGTGGCTGCTGCTGGCTCATCATGCTGCTGTGGGTCAGGACTGAGTTATTGATGGGGACAGATGTGCACTTGCTTTGCTGTCTTCACCAGTCTCCTCTCTTCCCTTGCAGATATATGTTGGGGAAAGGAGGAAAGCGGAAGTTTGACGAGCATGAAGATGGGTTGGAAGGCAAAGTGGTGTCTCCCACTGACGGTCCCTCTAAGGTGTCTTACACCTTACAGCGTCAGACTATCTTCAACATTTCCCTTATGAAACTTTATAACCACAGGCCATTAACCGAGCCAAGCTTGCAAAAGACAGTTTTAATTAACAACATGTTGAGGCGAATCCAGGAAGAACTCAAACAAGAAGGCAGCTTGAGGCCCATGTTTGTGGCCGCTTCGCAGCCTGCCGACCCTCTCAGCGACAACTTCCGCGAGGCGCAGCCGGCGTTCAGCCACCTGGCCTCGCCGCCCCTGCTCCCCACCGACTTCGTAAGCACTATGCCCCTGGAGTCCTGCCTCACCCCAGCCTCTTTGCTCGAGGACGACACTTTTTGCACTTCCCCGGCTGTCCAGCACGATGGTCCGACGAAGCCACCACCTCCTGCTCTCCAACCAGTAAAGGACAGCTTCTCCTCAGCCTTGGACGAAATCGAGGAGCTTTGTCCAGCACCTACCTCCGCAGAGGCAGTAGCAGCCGAATCAGCAGCCGACGACTCTAAAGCCCAGCCCAGCGAGTCCAACATTCACAAGCCCGAGGGCCTCCCGGAGAGCAGAACAGCTGAATCCAAACTCATGGACCCCCTGCCTGGCAACTTTGAGATAACAGCTTCCACAGGTTTCCTCACAGACTTGACCCTGGATGACATTCTGTTCGCTGACATTGATACGTCCATGTATGATTTTGACCCCTGCACGTCTGCCACGGGGGCTGCCTCAAAAATGGCTCCTGTGTCAGCAGATGAGCTCCTAAAAACTCTTGCTCCATACAGCAGTCAACCAGTAACTCCAAATCAGCCTTTCAAAATGGATCTCACAGAACTGGATCACATCATGGAGGTGCTTGTTGGGTCTTAAAATATTAGAAGTATAGCAACTTTTTCTTTTGGTTGTTTTGGGGTTTTTTTTTTTGGGTTTTTTTTTGTTGTTTTTTTGGTTTTTTGGTTTTTTTTTTTAATAGAAAAAAAAGGTATATACACTTGGTAGTATTTCCATAGTCCCTCCCAGCCCCGATTCACAGCACTGTGCATGCATCCTTGCTTGCCTTTTTTGAAAAGAAAAGGATCACACTAGTTTTTGCTTCGAGCAGAGTTGGAGTGCCTTCATCCATGTATGACCACTTCTAATGTATTTTTTTTAAAGTGGTTCCTCAAGGAAGACCGAATATCCTGGTATAGGAAAGAATATGTATTGTAGACAATGTTATGTTATTACGAAAAAAAAAAAAAGAAAAAAAAGGAAAAAAAAAGGTGAAAGCTAAGCACAAGGATTATGTTGGGGAAAGCTGTAAATTGCATGTGCATACTTGTCTATTTTTTCTATAAGTTTTATTGCAAGAGGTAAAAAATTTTATTATTTAGATAATCTCAATACCATTTTAGCCCTGTATAGGTTGACTTTAGCAATTCAGCCTTTTGGAGGCATTAACCTGCTCCTCTTTAAGTGTTGCATTTACATGGCTGTTTAGAAACTGCTGCCCAAATTTATTTTATATTTTTGTACAGATTCTGCAGTTTATGGTATTGTTTTTTCTAAAAACAAATGCTGTTTATACACACAAAAAAAATAGCTATTTTGATAGGATTTGCTCACATAGTTCCTGCATAATTCAGATGTACAAGAACCACTTGTACTTTTATACAGAGTTGTAATGTTTTATATGTGTATGGTGCAAAGAGAAAATTGGATCAAATAAGCCTGCAGTCGGTTTCCCTGAATGCAAACAAAAACAAAGTGCTTTAAGAAAGG
Source organism: Drymodes brunneopygia (assembly GCA_013400955.1). Lineage (NCBI taxonomy): Eukaryota > Metazoa > Chordata > Aves > Passeriformes > Petroicidae > Drymodes > Drymodes brunneopygia. The sequence goes on from VZTZ01027337.1 coordinate 728,933, forward strand.
GCTGGGAGCTGCTTCTGTCGGAGTTTCACAAGTGTTTGCTCCCTGCTGTACCCACTGCGCACTACTGTGATTCCTGAAACTTAGAGCCATGTCCTTTTCCAACACGTATGTGAAGCAGTTGGCAGGAAACAGTTGTGGAACTTTAGCCCCGGAGGTCCCGAGCGCTGCCGCGGCCGTAACTCCCGCCCCGGGGCCGGGCGCTGTCCCCAAGCCCGCCCGCCTTGCCAGGCCCCCATCCCGCCTGACGTGGAGCCTTAACCCGGCGGAGATCGGCACCTCCTCACCTGGAGCTCCTGGGAATGGTGCGAGTGAGGGGGAGCAAGAGCCCAGAGCCCTCCGAGAGCCTCCGGTGGCATCTCCCTGACTGACGGGCGCGGGCAGAGAGTGGGGCTGGGAGCGTCCGCTCGCCCTTTCTTGGAGCATTTCTCCTCCCCTCTCCCACCTCACTGTGCTAAGTGCTGAAAAAGGCAACTTCAGTATTACTGCAGTGAAGCTCATCTCGTACCTGCACTGGATGGACTTGCTTTAATATCCATTGCTGTTGAAACTGGAGCCAGTCGTGTGACATCACTTGGCATCTCGTATAGAGTTGGGTTCTTGTATCAACTGTGTTACCTGCTTTACACTTTATAGACCCATTTTACAAGGAATATACAGACACAGCTTTCTATGCATGGTCCCCTCCCCCGTAACACCTGAGAAGTCTTCTTACTGCACCGATAGCTTTTTTTTTTCCTAAGTTCATTGTGGTGTACATTTAATTTAAAAAGAAAAAAATGTTTGCAATGTATCATGCCTATTGCTGAAGTTGCTATGGCATTTTAGTTTTCCAATGGTACTTTAGTTGTTGAGTGCCGGTTACAACTTATATTGTTGGCATGCCTATGGCTTCTTTAGGAATAACTTTTATATTTATTTAAGAAATTTTAAATTATGTTTTACGTCATTTGGCAATATTCAGTCAATTCTGCTCCCTTCTTGTCATGGATGAAATTGGGTCTTGCCTGCCTTTTAAGGAGGCGGCTTTTTATAAATTGGCACTTTAAAACAGGCCATATATATTTATTAGTATATAGATAGATGTAACATAGATATGCACACAGACACAGGATGAGAGCAAATACATTTTTGCAATGAAGGAACTCCTAATGGAAATGAAATGCATCATGTACAGCTGCGAAAGGCGCTTCTGGCTCCCAGTTCATCTGC